>CM038214.1:365652771-366105962 GCA_021442155.1 Cymbidium sinense | reverse complement strand
ATTTAGGTTATTATTATTTATTTTATTTTTATTTTATTTTATTTTTAGGTTTGTGTTTAGTGTTTAGTTTATGTTTTATTTTTTTATATTTTTTATTTTATTTAGGTTTAGGTTTTTTTTAGGTTTTATATAGTCTAGGTTTATGTTTTTAGGTTTTTTGTGTTTAGGGTTTAGGGTTTAAAATTTAGGGTTTAGGGTTTTAGGGTTTAGGGTTTTTGGTTTAGGGTTAGGGTTTAGGGTTTAGAGTTTAGGGTTTAGTATTTAGGCCTTAGGATTTAGGGTTTTTCAGTTTTAGGGTTTAGGGTTTAGGGTTAGCTTAGGGTTTAGGGTTAATTTAGGGTTTAGTGTTTAAGGTTTAAGGTTTAGGCATTTGGGTTTAGAGTTTTTAGGGTTTAGGGTTTAGGGTTTAGGTAGGTGAGTTTAGGGTTTAAGGTTAGGATTTAGGGTTTAGGGTTTAGAGTTTAGGGTTTAAGGTTTAAGGTTTAGGGTCTTGGGTCTATGTTTTAAGATTTATGGTTTAAGGATTAGGGTTTAGTCTTTATTTTTTTATTTTTTTTTTATTTTTTGGGTTTTGGGTTTAGGATTTAGTGTTTATGGTTTTTTTTTAAATTAAGTAAACCTGTAGGTTTAGGTTTATTTAGTTTATTTTTTCTTTAATTTAGTTTAATTTAATTTTAATTTTTATTTAGGTTTATTTTTTATATTTATTTAGTTTAGTTTATTTATTTTAGGTTTATTTATTTTAGTTTAGGTTTTTTATTTTAGTTTATTTTTTAGGTTTAGGTTTAGGTTTAGGTTTATTTTTTAGTTGAGTTTTATTTTTATTTTTTATTTTTTTAGGTTTTGGTTTTATTTTTTATTTTTATGTTTAGATTTATTTATTTAGGTTTAGGTTTTAGGTTTTTATTTTAGGTTTATTTTTAGGTTTTATTTTTAAGTTTAGGCTTAGATATAATTTAGTTTAATTTATTTTATTTAGTTTAGGTTCAAGTTCAGGTTTAGTTTAGTTTAGGTTTAGGTTTAAGTTTTATTTATTTTAGTTTAGTTTATTTAGTCTAGGTATAGGTTTATTTTATTCTTAATTTAAGTTTAGGCTTTTTTTAGTTTAGGGTTTAGGTTTTATTTTTTAATTATTTTTTAGGTTTTATTTTTAGGTTTATTGTTTAGGTTTAGGTCTTTATTTAGTTACATTAAGCTGTGAAGACTTACTCTTAGGATGACGAGCACAAGCCTCTTTACATTACAATGGATGTTGGCGGATCATATCTAGAGTTTTGGTTGACCCAGGTGTATCAGTCAACATTATGAATCTAAGAACCATTGCCTACTTTAGGTTCGACATCTCCAAACTCCAAAAAGAAAGGACGATGTTGAGAGGATTTAATGAACAAAGCGAGAGGGCCTTTTGGTGTTTATTTTGGATGTATGGCGGGTGGCGGGGACACCATGCAGATAGGGGTAGTTTTGAGGTGATGGAACATTGAGGTATGATGTACTATCTCGAAAGATAGAGGCATCACCTACAATGGACTAATCTAATAAGGACTTCTAAGGCATGATGGGTCTTGAATGTACCAAAGATTTTCCCTTACTTTACATGGATGAATAAAGTAGAGTTTATATTAAACCAGGTTCCTAAGTTCCATATGGAGGTAAGCCTCCATAGTTAATTACATCTTAGAAAATGAGATTCTTTAAGAATTCTCGATTAAAGTAGACAATTATCATCTCCAAAGATTTCAAAGTTAGACTACCAAATGATTGGTTATATTTTGGAAAATCAATTGGGAAAGTTCAAGAAGAAGAATTACTTTTGGAATCTAAATGAAATAAGTAGGAAATGCTCATGACACTAGGAATCTTAGAGAGCATTCCAATCTATTCTATGGTTGGGCTTTATAATTTTGAAGTTGAGGAGATTTATATAATTTTAGTTGAAATTTAATTAGATTACTAAGGCTTATAATCCACCAAACAAGGTTGTGGGAATGGAGGTGAGGATTTATGCTTGTAGCCAAAGGAAATAGCTACCTGGATCCTAAATCTAGGGAGCTTTAGCTAAAAGCATGACTTAGAGGTGGACATAAGGGTTTACCTCCATAGAGAGAATAAATTGTCGACTTACGGACTTATAACCACAGGTGGCAACTAACTCCTTCATTTTAAAACCATGTCGGTCTTATGAATTGCAAGGTAACTAGGGTAGTTATTTAATTAGAAAGAGACTAAAGTCCTAAACACACTCCCTAAGAGACTAGAGTATGAGTGGTATGAACATATGACTTAATCTATAGATGCAAAATCTGTTCAAATTTTATTTTATTTTAGACACATTATTTTGAGAGAGGATTTAGGATTTCTTATGCCTAAATGCATGATGAAATAGGTTATGGGTCAAATAACCTAGAAGAAGGTGTTCTCCATAAAAGGGATGCCCTCACAAGTCAAGCATTCCTTTATCGGAGGATGGAGATCCTTCATGTTCAATAGAAAGAATATGCATGCATGATGTGAAACATACAACCATACAACTAAGGGGATGCTAAATCTTTTAATTATCTTATTTATGTCTTAGGCTTTATGATGAGGTTATGAGTTGTTTAAAATTTAGTTATGAGTGATTAGTTGAGTAGAAAAGTTATTTTTATCCTAATAGCCTAATCATTATCAAGCCACACATTAAAGCATCAATCATTTAAGAAATTATGAAAAGCATGCCATCCTAATGCACAATGTAAACATAACATCAAACAATTATATAAACTATCATAAAAGAATAAAAGGCGGTCTGATTTGTACCGCACAACTAGAGAAAAGATGGGTGGAGCTCTACCTTTATACAACTGAATATGAAAGAATAATTATAATTGTATTAAATGCTATGGGGTCTTCTTTCTTCATATCACCATTTGATTTGGTTCCTTCTTTGATTTGGATGGTGTTTGCTTCAAAGGTATCATAGGGCACCCAGGATAAAGCCTTCTTGCCACTACTCATCTGAATCCCCATAGCACTAATCCTAATTCCTATTAGAAAAATTACATTTATGTGGGAAAAGTAAATCTAACTACACCTGCAAAATAGAGGTTAGCTAAACATACATATAATCCCAAGCAATTGTATTTATAATTTAGACTTAGCACCCACATGGGTAACTAAGCCCACTATAACTTGGATTATGCTTAAGGATTAAAGCAACCTACAAAAGAGCATTCACATTTATTTTTAAGCATCCCTTAAGCACAATCTCTTGCAAAATATGATTAAGATAATATTGGCCTATCATCCGGTCTATGAAGCATACACCCTAACATCAATCTAAAATAATACATCATAAAATAAAACATACATCACATCATACATTATCCTAACTTAGAGCTAGAAGTAGTGACTTAATTCTAATGTGTGTATTAAGGCTTGTGTGGTAAGTCTTGTTAGGCATTAGTGTTGTATTTTCTAAGTGTAGAAGGATTCAATTTAACATGAAAGGTTGATTTCACGAGTAGTTTAATTGATTTGAGAATTTTAATTTGTGTTTTTTTTCATTTGATTACACTTAGCAACTAAGTGTTATAAAGAGAGGAAAAGAGGATTGCCCTCTTTCATCCCTACATTAAGTCACTTTCTAAAGTATATTAATTTGATTTAGTTCTCTTTAGTGAATGGCTTATTAAATGATTTATTTAATCCTAAGTTTAGGTTGACTTTAAATAATCTATTCAAAATGAAAGGCATCTTAAGATTAATTTAATTCAATTACTACCACATGGCATATATTAATTCATTCCTTTCCATCATATGTAACATGCATATGATTTAATCTAAGTGTATCTATACATGCAACATATTTTAGCACACTTAAATGATGAATGTAGGTGTAAGTTTAGAATTTATGTTTTATTTGATTGAATTATTTAAACATATTAATTTAAAACTTTATCCAATTTCTTATACAAAAAGCACATAAGAATGAAAGTAAATAGGCATGTGTCATTGTTAAACTGGGGAAGTGAGGTAATCAAATGACCTCCTTGGAGCTAGCTAAAACCTCATATTCTCGGGATGTCCAGACTATATACCCATTTGCATTCAAACATATGTAAATTCATATACATGAACATAAGAAGTAAGCTCCAAATCATATTGCTAATTAATTCAACCACTTAGTCAATTATGAATGTATGCAATTTTAATGTAAAATGGGGTTTTCATTCACTAATCACATATATATATATACATGTTCAAAGATATAAGCAAGTACTTGTCATTGTTAAACCAGGGAAGTGAGGTAATCAAATGACCTTCTTGGGGCTAACTAAAGCCTCGTAATCCCAGGATGTCCAGACAATATACTTGCTTTCTTTGGACACACATGGATGTATACATAAATGCGGAAAGAAAATCATGCAAAGATTGTATATTTTTTTGATTGAATCATTTATATATATGAATTAAAGTTCTATCCAAATTCTAATGTTAAAATACATAAGAATGAAATTAAATGTGTGCCATTGTTAAACTAAGGAAGTGAGGTAATCAAATGACCTCCTTGGGGCTAGCTAAAACCTCATGTTCAGGGATGTCCAGATATATACCCATTACCATTCAATCTTTTATAAATCAACACATGAATATAGGAAGAGAACTCAACATTCAGCTTAAGCTATATGCACATGCATTTCTTATGTATTTATAACTTGCATCATAACACATATTATTATTCTTTTATAAGCTTTCAAAAAATACATTTGGATTTAATAGTGATAATAGCCACGCATATATTAAATTAAATCAACACATGTAAGCTTACATAAAGGAAATCCATTATCTTTTACTTGATTTTGAAAAGATGGATGCATGAATTCAAATGAGATACCAAATTTAACATGATTGGAAGAGGACAATCAAATATAAGCATGTGATTCATTCAACCAAACTAGTTCTTAAGGACAATCAAATTAAATAAGATTGTTTAAAGCAAACTAAAGCTTCTTTATTAATTAAGTTTTGGATTTGATTTTATTTAAAGAGGAGAAGAGAAATCATTACTTGCTATTTTAAACCCATCCCACATTAGTGATTTGATTTAATTTAAGGAAATGTAATTAAGTTGATTTTATGGGTTGATTAAGTTGAGCCTTAATGGGTTAATTAAGTTGAAGCCTTAATTAGATGAATTAATTACCTATGTCACCTTAAAGTAATTAACTAAATAATTATGAGCGACATGATATGCATGGAAAATAAACTTTGCAATGATCTTAGGAAATAAAAGGGGCCTAATGCAGTTGGCTCAAGATTAATAGTTAATTAGATTAAGGGACTTAATTAATTACTTTTATGATTTTCCCATAGATGTGGACTAACCATAATTTCATTAAACTCCTTTAGGTTATTAAAAACATAAAGAACTACCACATGATTTAATTAATTAAGGTCTACTGTGATTATGATTTCAATTTGATTAAGTCTTTTAATTAATTTATTAAATCTTAATTAATTTCATTTTAAAAAAGTGTGAAATGAACTTGGGAAGGGGTCCCAACCCTATTCCTTAGTTCACTTACTATTGAACAATGATTAATAAACTTAATTAATTTATTACTATTCATGGGATTAATTAATCATTAATTAACTTAAAGAGTAGTTAAGGTTTAATTAGTCAATTTTCTTAATTAAGTGAGCAATAAATCTAAGAAAATCATGGGAGAAGAGGTCATCCCATTAAATTAACCCATAAAATTGGGATTAATTGCTCAAGATTAAAGTAATTAAGCTAAATAATTTTGTAATTAAACATTAATTACTATTCAAAATTAGTTAAGATCATTTTAATTAATTCTCCTGAAATACCTTTAAAATGAGTATTTATTTGCATTTTTATTTCTCATGATTTTTTAATAAGTTTTAGAAGTTCCACCCATTAAAAATAATTAATTATGCCTAATTAAAGCATAATCCTATTGGCTCCATGTGGCATGCTGACGTGGCACACTTTCCACGTGGTTCCATGGGATTGGCTACTTAAAACTTATCCAACTTAGCACCTTTGTGGCGGCGGTGGATGTGCTTTCTCGTCTTAGTCTGATTTAAGACTGGATGACTACGATTAATCCCATAACTTAATAGGATTAAACTAGATTGATCTAGCAGATCTAATCATGATTGTCCATTCTGATCAAGCAAATGGATAGTGTGTGATCTAATGTCATGTGAGTAAGAGAGAATGGAGTTCATCCGCCATTGTTCACGTGATTTGAGCTTACCCGAGCTCGAATCAACTCCAAAAGGATCCCACACCCTAATGACATTGATCAGAGGGGATCCAATGGTCAAGATCAGAGATGCAAGTTTTCTTCAAAAGGTCCAACCCATTTTTTTAAGGATCGAATTTGGAAGCATACCTCACGAGCTCAAGGCGGTGGCTCAAATGATTAAGGAAGCTTCATCTAGTTGAGAAAAATCCCTGTTAAGCAGTAATTGGATCAAAACTTTGACATTCGCTTGGATGGCCACAAACTGACAATTTGGAGCTAGACTTTGATCAAAGTCCCACCTCCGGTGCTCAAAAAGCTTGGGATACGATTCATTTTGGCTCGATGAGGCATAAGGAAGGTGCGTGCAAAGTTAATTTGAGTTTGATGGAGAAATGGGTATGTTAGGTCAGAAATGGGAGTGTCCTATTTTGGGACATATGGGAATGGTATTTTTTGATAGAGGAATGAGCTTGGAGCTTAGGGAATGACTCTAGTGCTCATATCTAGAGCTCACGAAGAATGATTTTTGTGTGTGTTTGAGTGGAAATGAGGTGGTGTATACCCCCGTTCATCTTTACTGGACGGTGGGATTGGGTTTGGCTTCTAGTGACCGTCTAGTGATCTTAGGGAGTCTTGGTTGGCAGGGAGGATGAGTTGGCTCTGCTTGGTTGGTTGAAGGTGTGGAGGTGGCTGCCAAGGAGGAATGATGGGTGTCCTATGGGTTTCAAATTCTCCAATGGGGAGGGTGAGGTGATTTCACCTCATGGGTCATGGCAATCCAACTACCCCAGGTTGGGCAATGTCTAGGTACTAGGTGGACCATTGGGAGAGTAAGTGGCCAAGAATTGGAAATGACCACTTACATGGGTGATTTGCCTCATGTTATGCCCTTGAATAATGGTAGAATGATCATTTGGCATTGGATTTGATTTGGCTATATTTGAGATGAGCCAAAAGTCGGTTAACCCAAATTTCAAGTCAATTGGAGTTGATTTGATTAAGTTTTGCTCAATTTAACTCATTTAGGTCAAATTGGGTTAGGTTGGGTCAAGTTGACCAATTGGTCAAATTAGGTCAAACCAAGGGAAGGGTTAAGTTCATATGATCATTTTGGATGTTTTGGTTTAATTAGTTTGGTTTATTTTGGCTTAGATTTGATTTTGGCTCATTTGAATTCATTTGGGTCAAATGGGTTAAGTTGACCAATTTGACCAAATTGGCCAAATTAACTTATTAGGTGTTGGTTTTGGTTTAGTTGACCAATTGAAGATGATTGTAGGCTTTGGTTTCAATTAATTTGGATTTAGTTTTGATTTAGGACAACTTGAACCTTTAGGTCAATTTGGGCTAAGTAGGTCAATTGGATTCAATTGGGTCCAATCATGGCTTTGGTCAAGTTCTACAATCAATTTGGAATGAACTTAAGCCATTGGTTGCAATCAATTTGGTTTATATTTTGATTTGACCCAATTTGGTCTTTTAAGTCAATTTGGGTCAACTTGGGTCAAGAGGGCCAATTGGGTTTGGTTTGACTCAATTGAAGGTGAGGTCATATTCAAATATTGATTTTGATTTGGTATGAATCATTGGTTTCAAGGGATTTGGCTTAGGTTGTAATTTGGCTAGTTTGGGTTCATATGGGTTAAGGGGTTGACTTGGTCAAATGACCAAGTTGACTTGGTTTGACCCAATTTATGACAATTAATTGATCAACTAGGCGTCAACAATCATGATGGGAGTTTTGATGCTTGGTTCAATCAAATTTTGGTAGGATTAGAACTTGTCTCAAATAGGTCAAATTGGCCACTTTGGGTCAAGTGGACCAATTGGGTTTAGTGGCTTGGCTTGCATTTTGATGATTTAAATGTATATTTTATTTAAATTTGTGAATATGATTGAAAATATGATTGATTTGTGAGAAAATCAATTGAGTTTGACTTGATTTGGATTAAGATTTGGCCAAGTCCATGGGATAGGTCATATGGCTTAGGAAGGTTTTGATTTGATTTAGTTTTGATCACTTGAATGTTGATTTGACTTATATTTAGGAAGATGATTGAAGATATAAATTGATTATGATAAAATCAATTGATTTTGGATTGATTTGGATTAAGATTTGGCTAAGTCCATGGGATAGGTCATATGGCTTAGAAAGGTTTCAAGTTGGATTTGATCATGGGCTTCAATCATTTGGTTTTGGAATTTGGGTTTGGATTTGGAGTTGGTGATGTTCAAATTGAACTTGAGTTTTGGTTTGAAAGGTGAACATGGATTGGATTTGGGTTGTAGGGTAGGTGGATTATCCTAATGCCTGCATAACTAATCTATGGTTAATCCAAGTCTTTAGCTTAGGTTAAGTGTTTACCTAATTGTTAGAAGTGTCTTATGACTAGGAAGTCTTAGTGTTTGAACTCTAAGTCTAAGATGGGAAGATTGAATCCACACTCTAAAAGTGAGTCAAGCAGCCTTAGGCTCCATAATGTTGCCCTTGGAGATAAATGATTGGAGGTACATCTTTCAACTTTGTTGGGAGGACCATGCATATGTGAGAAAAACATAGTTCCATCCTCTCTACATCAGTGTATGAAGTTCATGAGAGGTGGGATCATCTACTATGTCAAAGGAGATCTCAAGCCATTTATAGTTTACAAGGTCGGCATATATGAGGATGCAGCTTACCACCTCTCTCAAAATCAACAAGTCTATTCTCGTGAACTTGGCTAAAAAAAAAGAAAAAAAGAAAAGAAAAGAAGAGAAATAGAAAAAAAAGAAAAGAAAAAGAAAATGAATAAAAAAATAAAGGGAGCAAAATAGACTTAGAGGAGGAAGAGCTTGACATTAGATAACACCTACAGTTGTTACTCCATTCAAACATATGGGTAGGATGACCACCACGGGGAGAGGAAAGCCAATTTAGAGGTAGTCTCGGTGGAAAACCTTGTTATTGGCCCTTCAATAGAATATATGTCCCGTATCAAGTACACTACTATCCATATAGACCTAGAATCAAGTTCATAGGATGAGTCTAATATGGTTAGCACAACAACTAGCTTTTCTCAGCAGTAGATTCCCTTGGAGGTAACACTTGAGCCAAATAATGTTGAAGATCGGGCTCCAAAGCAAAGCATAAGTGTATCCAAGTCTATATATTAAATAATTAGTCATCAATTAGGGACCTTAGCTCTAACCCCACTTTCCTCTCAAAAGGTTGAGGGTTTGGTAGTTAAGGAAGCCCTAAGTCATCCAGATGTGAAGACTTCAGAGGTTCTATGAGCATCATCCTCAAGTCAAGAAGTTGATGTAGAACTCAAGGATGATTCATATAAAGATTTTATAGAATTACCTTTTGATTGGTACTTGCCTTGAGTTCACAATTTAGCAAAGATAGGGTTAATCCCACACACTTGGTCAAAGCATAGGGCAGACTACTTTGAAAGAATATGGAAGAATAAATGTAAAAGCTCTCAATCAAGATTGGGACTACGATACGGTATAGTGGGTCCAATCGATGATGACGATTACTACTTAGGCATTGCCAATCATTTGGAATATGATAGGTTCTTTTCAAATCACATTAACTCATATGAGGAGTTGTGCTTAGAATCTTCAAATGATCTAGATGATTTTGAAGTCAAAGATGCACCACCAGAGTTTGAAGAAGAGATCAAGTCAACCATTGACAAGCTCAAGGAAATCAACTTAGGAACTGAAGAAGATCTACACCTAACATAGATCAGTTCTTTGTTGAATGAAATTAAAATCAATGACTTAGTTAGGCTATTGATTGAGTTTAAGGATTGCATTGCATGGAGTTATGAAGAGATGCCTAGATTGGCTCACTGGTCCATAAACTAGTAATAAAGCTTATTGCTAACCCTATCAAGCAAGCTCCTAGATGTATGCGATTAGACATAGAACAATAGGTCATTTATGAAGTCAAGAAATTGATCGATGAGGGCTTCATCTGGGAAGAAAATATACCTAGTTAGCTAGTCATCCGTAAAGAAAAGAATGGCCATATTCACATATGCATCTATTTTAGAGATTTAAATAAAGCATGTCCAAAAGATGAATTTCCACTACCAATCCCGAAGCTGATTGTGGACATTGCCTCATCTCATGTAGTCTTCTCTTTCATGGATGGCTCATCTAGATATAACCAAATAAAGATGGCCCCTAAAGATGTAAGAAACACTACTTTTAGAACCCCGATCGGAATCTATTGCTATGAGGTCATGTCTTTCGACCTTAAAATATGATTGCTACTAGGACTATGACTTGAATCTTTGATGAACTCATTCATCATCAAGTCAGTGCTATGTCGATGATCTCATGGTCAAAAGTAGAAAGGAAGACCATCTCTTTCACTTGAGTAGTTTTCAAATAGTTAAGACAATTTAACCTCAAAATGAACCCCGAAATGTGCATTGAGTAGCTTCAAAGAAATTCCTTGGGTTTGTTGTTAACACTAGAGAATCAAAATGATCTAGAAGATCAAGGCGATATTAAAATGCCACCCTAAAAGTTTAACTCAACTAAGATCATTCTAAGGAAGTTGGCATATCTAAGATGATATATATCCAACTTATCGGAAGATGTCGACCATTCTACTCTTGTCAAAAGGATGCCAAGTTCAAGTGGGATGACAAGTGTGAGCATCCCTTCAAAGACATCAAGCATTACATTGGCCGGTTCTAGACCTATCCAAGCTGCTCATACTTTACTTCTTGAGTTAGATGATTCCCTTGGTGCTTTGTTGGCCAAAGCCAATGATGAAAGGAATGAAAACACACTCTACTACGTCAGCCATCATCTAATCCCTATTGAGGATAATTATCCACCTATTGAGAAGCATTGCCTATCTTTAATCCTTGCATCCCAAAAGCTACAACACTACATGCTTCCTCATAAGGTGTACTTCTCTAGGATCAATCCTATAGTATCTCATGACACACGTCCATGATCCTCTCGCTTTAACTTACCTTTACCCCTCAATGGTGAAAGGACAAGCACTAGCAAATTTCTTAGTAGCACACCCACTTCTATTGACTCTCCACTTGGTGATGATCTCCCCGATGAACAAATCATGAACTTAGGGATACTAGCATTCATCGTTGGGAGATGTACTTTGATGGTGCGGCTTCCTCTCAAGAGGAGAAGAACCATAACTATTCCATGAAAGGCAGGGCTAGGAATAGTTCTCTTAACTCTAGACCATGATGTGATGAGATTCTCATATCATTTGTCCAATCTTTGCACCAATAATGAAGTTAAATATGAAGTTCTGATTACTGGTCTAAAGTTAGCCATTACTCTAAGCATCCAGAACATCAACATCTTCAGAGTTTGTTAGCCAGTTATCAACCAAATTGTTGGATCTTATAAGGTTATAAGGCCCAAGCTCTATCACTACCATAAGTACACCACAGACTTATTGGCCCAAATCCAAGAGGTTACCATTTATAAGATTCCTCAAGGAGAGAACACCATAGCATATGCTTTAGCCAAGCTTGCCGAGGAGTTGACATGTTTGGAGGATGAGTCCATATCAATAAAGGTCCAAAATAGACAAGTCTTATCTCTTATTGATATTAAACTCATGAAAAAGTAATCTCTTGAAGGGGAGGTTATCATTGCCAAGAAGGACGAGGAGTTAGATTGAAGGCAACTATTCATGGATTACCTAAATAAAGGCAAACTACCTCAAGAGAAGTCCAAAGCCCATTAGATATAGTAGAGAGCACTTTCCTATGCTCTTATGGATGGTGTCTTGTATTGATAGTCTTTCGATCATATGTGGTTATGTTGTTTAGACAAGCATGAAAGAAGATCATAAGATCGTGATGAGGTACACTCAAGATTATGGGGAGCCAACCAATCAGTCCAAGATGAAAGCCAATATCAAGAGACTAGGATACTGGATCGATGATAAAAATTGCATGGATACAATGATGCCACAAATGTTAAATACAGTGTGGTCCTACACCAACCACCTAACATTCTACATCCTAGATTGGCCTCATAATCATTTGAGTGTTGGGGTTGACATAGTGGGTATGATTGATCCTCATTCTTGGTTCATCTTAGATACTCTTGACTACTTTTCTAAATGAAGGTGATTCTACTCAGATAGGTCACAGCTCAGCATGTGTTCTAGTTTTTTAAGAACCATATCATATATAGGTTTGGAGTGCCTCAATGAATTATATTTGATAGTGCGCATTCAAGAGCACCAGATCAACAACTTTTCCTGGAGACACAACATAGATTGGAGATATTCTACCATCAACTACCCAAGGGAAAATGGATTAGTAGAAGCTATCAATAAAAATTTCATCCAAATATTGAAGAAGACACTCGACAACAATAGCGATAGTGATATGAGCAATTAGTTGAAACCTTGTGAACCTACTACACCACATTTAGAACTCCAACTCAGTTTACTTCTTTCTCCTTAGTGTATGGGTCCGAAGCCATTCTACCATTAGAACTTTAACTCCCATCACTAAGGATAGCTGTTGATAGCAAGATCATAATAGAGTAGAATGCCAAGTTTCGGTTAGAAGAGCTCGAAGGTTTGGAGGAGAGATGCCTCCGAGAATGTCAAAACCTCAAGTTGTACAAAGCTAAAATGATTCAAGCTCATAACAAGTTGGTCCATCCAGAGCTTTTCAAGTAGAGAGCTTATTTTGGTTCTAAAGGCGATTGTTGCTGCCATTAAGATGGGAGGCAAGTTGAACCCACTTGGGAGAGGCCCTTTTCCATAGAAGGCCTACCAGAGGATCTTATCAACTTATTAATCATAAGGAGAGCCCAATGCTTCTAATCAATGGTCTCTACTTAAAGAAATATTATAAATCATATTTGAAAATAATTATCATCAATGAAAATTCCATTTTGAATTAAATCTCTTCCATGTTGAAAGTATTCTTATTTGTGAATCTGCCACGATGTGTTTAGGGTAGGTGTAAGGAACCCGAGGGTCAACAAAACTCCCTTTTGAGGCTAAATATAATTAAAAAAATTAAAATAAACTCAAATTATTAAAAAAATAAACTAAATAAGCTAAATAAACCTAAACTTCGATTTAGTTAATTAAAAAAACCTAAACCCTAAACCATAAAACTAACCTAAACCTAACCTAAACCTAAACTCCAAACTCCCACCTAAACCTAAACCCTAAACCCTAAACCTAAAACCTAAACCTTCTAAACCTAAACCTAAAACCACATAAACCTACACCTAAACCTAAACCTTAACCACCACAACCCTAAACAAAACTAATTAACTAAAGAATAGGTAGAAACTTGATGGAATGAACATCACTGCTGCAGGCTTATCAGTGATGGAGGCGAAGGTGGGTTATGTAATGGTGGTGGGGATCTAGAGCTCTTGGTGGATATGGAGGTGGTGGTAGTAGTGGTGGCTATGGAGGTGGGAGGTGAGAGAGGTTAAATCCATGGTTATGGTGGAGGGAGAGATTGAGGATATAATGGAAGATCATGCTACTTAAGAGGTGGGGGTGGTTCTGATGGGAACTGGAGAAACTAAAGAACGGTTGATCCAATCTGCTGCTTATGGAACAATGTCTTCACAGTAAAGATGGTTCTACTTATGTAGGGTTTTTGATTTTCTCTATGGGTGTTTGTTTTTGATCTACGTAGTCACTTATGTCTTAGAAAACTTTGGGTGCTACTTAGTTAATGAAATAAAAAAATAAAAGAAAAATGCACTTTACTACCTCAGCCATCATATAATCCCTTCTGAGGCTAATTATCCACCCATTGAGAAGCATTTCCTAGCATTAATCCTTGCATCCCAAAAGCTACAGCACTACATGCTTCCTCATAAGGTGAACTTAATCTCTAGGATCAATTTCATTCTCATGACACTGATATCTAGATGGTTGGCATGATGGTCCATGATCCTCTTATAGTTTGACATTACCTTCCTACCCTCACGTAGTGAAAGGACAAGCTAGAAGATTTCTTAGCGCACACCCACTTTTTGACTCTGCTTAGTGATGATATCCTCGATGAACAAATCATGAACTTAGGGGGTATTAGCATTCACCACTGGGAGATGTACTTTGATGGTGTAGCTTCCTCTCAAAGAGGAGAGGAACGATAATCTACTATTCCAAGAAAGGCAGGGGTAGGAATAGTTCTCTTAATTTCGTACGTGATGTGATGAGATTCTGATATCATCTGTCCAATCCATGCACCAATAATGAAGCCGAATATAAGGCTCTGATTGTGAGTCTTGAGTTAGCCATTACTCTAAGCATCCAACATCAACATCTTAGATTCTCGACTAGTTATGAACCAAATCATTGGGTCCTAAAGTTATAAAAAGCTCCATCACTACCACATGTACACCATAGACTTGTTGGCCCAAATCCCAGAGGTTACCATTTATAAAATTCTTCGAGGGGAGAATGTTGTAGCGTATATTTTAGCCAAGATTTTCAAGGATTTGGCATATCCGGAGGATGAGTCCATATCAATAAAGGTTAAAAATAGACAAGTCTTATCTCTTATTGATGTTGAACTCAAAGTACTCTCTTGAAGGGCGGTTGACATTGCCAAAAGGATGAGGGTTAGGAGGCAACCATTCATGGATTACCTAAATAAAGGCAAACTACCTCAGACAAGTCCCAAGCCCATCGATGAAGCAAGAGCACTTTCTATGCTATTTTGGATGGTGGCTTATAGGTGGTCTTTCGATCAAATGTCGTTACATTATTAGTGAAGCCCATAAGATCATGACTGAGGTACACTCAAGATTATGTGGAGCTAACTAATCCAATCTAAAGATGAAAGCCAAGATCAAGATATTTGGATACTATTGGCCATCGATGATCAAAGATTGCATGGATATGTCTAGGCGATGCCACTAATGTCAAATACATGGTGTGGTCTTACACCAACCACCCAACATTCTACATCCAACATTGGCCTCATGGCCATTTGAGTGTTGAATGCCGACATAATAGTCGATAAATTCTTATTCTTCCAAGGGTCATCAGTTCATCTTAGCTACTACTGATTACTTTTCCAAATGGGTGAAGGTGATTACACTCAGAGAGGTCACAACTTAATATGTACTCCAGTATTTTAAGAACCATATCATATATAGGTTCAGGGTGCCTTGATGAATTATATCTGATAATGGTATTATATTTAAGAACACCAAGATCAATAACTTTGCTTGAAGACACAACATTGATTGAAGATATTCTACCATCAACTACGAGGGAAAATCTTAGCAAAGCTTAAAATAAAACTCTCCTTTCGATAACAATGCGATAATGGCATGAGTAGTTAGTTAAAACCTTATTGGTCTACCATATAGAACTCAACTCTCTACTCCTTTCTCCTTGTATGGGCGAAGCCATTCTACCATTAAAGTTCAACTCTCATCACTAAGGATAGCTAGTAGCAAGATCACAATGAGTAGAATGCCAAGTTGTGGTTAGAAGAGCTCAAGGTTTGGAGAGAGATGCCTATGGGCATGTCAAAATCTTGAGTTGTACAAAGCTAAAATAATTGAAGGTCACAACAAGTTGGTCCGTCCTAGAGCTTTTCAAGTAGGAGAGCTTATTTTGGTTTTAAGGAGACTGATTGTTGCTCGTTGTAAGATGGGAGGCAAGTTTGAACCCACTTGGGAAGACCTTTTGCCATAGAAGGCCTCCCTAGGAGGATCTTATGTTATTAATGATAAGGGAGGCCCCATGCTTCCAATGGGCTCTACTTAAATAAATATTATAAATTATGTTTAAAAATAATTATCATCAATGAAAATTCTATTTTGAATTCAATCTCTTCCATATTGAAAGTATTCTTTTTTGTGAATCAACCACGATATGTTTAGGGTAGGTGTAAGGAACTAGAACGACATCCTATCCTTCATCGATAAAACAAAAACACAAACTACACATAAACATATAAAATAAACAAATATCTTTTATCTTGGGCTATTCTGAGTTAAGATAATACGCTCACTCAAGGCATTTAGGTGGTGACTTGCTACCCTACTAGTGTGTCACCCATGGTCTTCTTGCTTTGGTGGATGTAAGTCGCTTACTTTCCTTCTTTATTTGGTCACTACATTGATGAGCACCTGTTAGTTTGGTAGGCCTTCTTTAGTAATTGTAGCTACCTCATGTTGGCTTCATTTAAGAGGATGTGAGTATGCTATGCTTTCTTCTTGGATTAGCCTTCATGATCTGACTGGGTCAAGTATATTTAAGGTTTAGGATAAGTCCCCTAGCAGCTCCTTCCTTCCTGACTGCTTCAAGTCTGGGTCTAGTCCTTCCTCGGGGCTCCCCGCTTAATAGTTGCTCTAGGTTAGATAGCATCTGTCCCGCTGACAACAGACTATTCTGATGATAAGTTCCACTTGAAAAGTTGTAAGCCTACATGCTTTCTTTCCATATTGATCACTGCACATTGCCTTAGGTTGGTTGGTTCTCACTACGCTGATGGATACACTAGTCATGCTGACAGATACACCAAAGGTTGGTTTGTTTTTGCACCTTAGGATACACCACTCATGGCAAATGTTAGTGCTACACTTTCTCCTTGAGTTGGCCAGTACACCTATAAGCTTTCTTTTTTTCCGGGATAATGCCCTAGGGCACCTCCCATGGGCACTATATTTGGATCACATCTTTTGATCCCATTTAGACACTACACGGGTTATTATTGGTTTAGCAGTTCCACTTTCTTAGTAACCCACGTGGTTGGAGAATCCATCTATGGATGTGTAGATTCTCCCATGGTCCAGTAAATCGAGATAGGTCAAGGCTAACATTGCCCCTTCTCAGTGTGGTCCCTTACACACCAACAAGGTCCACGTAAACATATAAATAAAATATATATTCACTTATGGATTAGGAGGACACCCTTAGAGGTATCTTTTCCCATAGCGGGCATCTTATCTTTCTGAGGTCAACAAAACTCCTATATGTATGACTACTCTTGAGTTGATATAAGTCCCAGTGGCATTCACTCAATAGTCACTAAGTTAGGTTTGATTTATTGTACCTGTGTCACCCATATTGTTCTCTTTAGAAGATGTAAGTCTGTATGCCTTCTTCTAGCACAACCATTGCACATCGAAGGCAACCCCTTAGGCTAGCTCACGACTAGTAGACTATCCCTTTGGATTTGTAAATCGAGATAGGATAAATAGCCCTTCTCGATGGGTCCATCACACCGACTTCCATAAATTAAATCTATCAAATTTGATTGAGCTCACATCCCATATGCCCTCAATTCAAAATCAAACTAAACCAACAAACCATATCAAACATGAAATTAAGATAAAATTAATCTTGGCTACTTTTGAGTTGACATAAGTCCCCGGCATTTATCTTAGTTGTCACCTATCGAGTTTGATTTGTTGTGCATCCAACATCACCTTAAGTTTATTTCTTTCTTTAGATGTAAGTTGCTATGCCTTCTTCCTAGCACAGTCGTTGCACATCGAAAGGCAACCCCTTAGGTTGGCTAGCTCTACCCCGCAGTAGGTAGACTATCCCTTTGGATTTATAAACTTGAGGTCAATTAAGGCTTATATAGCCACTTCTCAGTGGGTCCAATGCACACTGATAGGGTCCATATGTTAACTCAAATTAAATTAAGCTTAATCTAATTTTCCCCAGTGGAGTTAAATCATACCCTTCTCCCGATTAGCCCCAAATCATTTATAAACAAGTCAAACAAATAAATCAAACTCAAAACCAACCTCCCAGTGGCTAATTAAACCAACTCCCCAGAGTCTAAATCAATGAAATCCAATCAAACTCTTATTTCCAGGGATACATCCCCAAATAAATCTATGAAATCAAACTCAAATCCAATCAGCTAGAACTTACTTCCTAGTGGATGGTTCATATACCCAATCCCAGACTCATATCTCTAGCATCCACATCATTTAAATAAAATAAATTAATGTCAATTTAATCTTAATCATATGGATTATAGATTCTTATCCCCAGATCTTCTTTCATATAATCAAATCAAATTTAAACCTTATCTCGGAGATTTTTTTATGCCCTCGATATAGACCCTTCACATGTCATGTCTAATGCATGTGTGATCCCCTAGATCTCCCTCCATGTCCTTGACATGGAATTCTCATCAAATCTTATTTCTTCTCTTATGCACACCTTTAATACCTCAACCAAAAGCTAACAATGTATTCATTCAAATTACATCATCTTAACATTAATCAACATTTTATGATTTGTGATGGTGCAAGCTCAAACTAACTATACAGTATCATGCTAAACATATTATAGTGTGAATTAACACACTATATTATAATATAACATATGATGTTATATTATAATTTGCTATAATATAATATATTGTCTAACATTACTCCTCATTAGAATGACTAAAAAGGAACAAATAACAAAATTTTCTCAAAATATGACTAATGTTCATTTTGGATGTAAATTTGTTAATTTTGTATTAGAAATGGTACAAAATAGCATAATTTTGGTGTTGCTTTGGTGTGCCATGAATTTGGCCAAATTCTTACATAGAAATTAACATTTTTGTGAGTTTTGACCCAATGTATTATAACAAAAGTAAAACATACTAAAATGTAAACATTTTTAACACACCACATTCATATATATGTGAAGTTATATTGTTATGTACATTATATTTTAATATGCTTTTATATAATATATTATCTTACATTACACCTTAAAATGAATCACTTTAAGCAAAAAAAATTATAAAATTTGGTTGAAAAATGAACATTTATTTTGGATGCAAAATTCCATTCTTTTGATTAAATGACACACCATAACACACCCCAATGATGTTCCCTAAAGTTTACCTTAAATTTGGCCAAATCCCATCTTCACTCTATAAATTATTTTTATAAAATATACCAACAAACTCTACTACATCATACTATAACAAACTAAAATATACTAAACAACGTAGCAATAAACAATAGTATGCAATATATGCTACTACATTATGTTACATCTATATTATAATACATTATAACATATTATATTATATTATATTGTATATCATCACAATGGATTGCTTAAGATAATAAATCATAAAATTAGTCTAAATAAACAAAACTATATATTTTAGTCTACCACTTACATATTTTAAATTGAAATAATATTATGATGCCATGCTCTATTATGAATTTGGCCAAATTCCATTTTAAAGTTTAAATCAACATTTTTATAAATAATGCTAGTGTAGGCTTGATAGAATGATTATAAAATACTAAAATAATTTAAA
Organism: Cymbidium sinense; assembly: GCA_021442155.1. NCBI lineage: Eukaryota > Viridiplantae > Streptophyta > Magnoliopsida > Asparagales > Orchidaceae > Cymbidium > Cymbidium sinense. The sequence goes on along the minus strand of CM038214.1, from coordinate 366,086,419 downwards.
ATGCACATAATATATTATGATATATTATGGTATACTTTATTGCAACATATAATATTTATTTTGAACATAAAATTTTACTTTTTTAGACTATAAGTGGTGTAGCACACCTTTGGTACTACAACATAATTCCCACTTCAAATTTAACCAAATTCATCATCAATTTATTAAATCAATATTTTTATAATTTATATTAATATAGTATAGGACACAATACCATAATATACTAAAACATTTCAAAACATCTTATAACATCCAAAACACATCACTACATGCTCAAATATATGATTATGCATTATACTATAATATATGGTATTATAATTTGATTTAGGGTTAGGGTATAGGGTATTCAAATCTATAATAGTCAAGGGAAAGTCTCTTGAAGACATTTTCTTTAGCTACCATAACTATGTTAGGATTAGGTCATTCTTCATATCTACTCCCAATGACATCTTTATTCAAGGTTTAGGGTTAGGGTTCAGGGTTAGTTTAGAATTTAGGGTTTAGGGTTAATTTTAGGTTTAGGGTTTAGGGTTTAGGGTTGCAGCTTTTAGAGTTTAAAGTTTAGGCTATAGGGTCTAGGGTTTAGGGTTTAGGGTTTAGAGCTTAGGGATTTAGGGTTTAAGGTTTAGGATTTAAGGTTTAGGGTTTATGGTTTAGGGCTCAGGGTTTAGGGTTTAAGGTTTAGTGTTTAGGGTTTAGATATTATAGGGTTTAGGGTTTAGGGTTTAGGTTTAGGTTTTAGGTTTAGTTTAGTTTTATAGGGTTTAGGGTTTAGGTTTTTTTTAATAGAGAACAAATTCAAATTCAACATTTCTTCTTTTGATTTCATCAACCAAAGCACCCAAGATTCTATGACATAGCGATATAGATAGAAAATGAGCACACATAGAGCAAATAAAAGCCCCATAAGTAGAACCATTTTCCATAAAGGCATTCTAAGTAGATCATTGGTCGTTCTTTGGTTATCTTGTTCCCCATCGAGAACCACCTCCACCTCTCGGTGGTAATATCCACCATGATATCCTAGATCTCTCCCTCCACTACCATGACTAACCTCCATGGCTCCTCCACCATAACCACCACTTGCTCGACCACCACCTCCATATCCAGCACCTCTAGAACCCCCACCACTATAATAACTATCACCTGCCTTTGCCACCTAGATCTAGACTAAGCCTAGTTGGTTGATGATGTTTATCAATACCACCCATTCTTAGGGTTTAGGGTTGGTTCAGGGTTTAAGGTTTAGGGTTAATTTAGGATTAGTTTAGGGTTCAGGGTTTGGGATTTAGTGTTTAGGGTTGCAGGTTGTAGGGTTCATGGTTTAGAGTTTATTGTTTAGGGTTTAGGGTTTAGGGTTTAGGGTTTAGGGTTTAGGTTTAGGGTTTAGGTTTTAGAGTTTAGGGTTTGAAGGTTTAGGGTTTAGGGTTTAGGGTTTAGGTTTTGGGTTTAGGGTTTAGGTTTAGGTTTTTTGGTTTAGGGTTTTAGGTTTAGTTTTTTTGGAGTTTATTTTATTTTTATTTTATTTAGGTTTATTTTTTATTTTATTTAGTTTATTATTTATTTTAGGTTTATTTATTTTAGTTTAAGTTTTCTATTTTTTAGTTTATTTATTTTAGGTTTATTTATTTTAATTTAAGTTTTTATTTTAGTTTATTTTTTTAGGTTTAGGTTTATTTTTTAGTTATTTTTAGTTTAATTTTAAGGTTTAGGTTTTATTTTTTATTTTTAGGTTTAAGTTAGGTTTTTATTTTATTTTTTTAGGTTTAGGTATTAGGTTTTTATTTTAGGTTTATTTTTAGGCTTTATTTTTAGTTTAGGTTTAGATTTATTTTAGTTTATTTTATTTTATTAAGTTTAGGTTTGGTTTTGGCTTAGTTTATTTTCGGTTTAGTTTTAGGTTTTATTTATTTTAGTTTAGGTTTAGGTTTATTTTATTTTATTTTATTTTTAGTTTTAGGTTTTTTTTAGTTTAGGATTTAGGTTTAATTTTTTATTTATTTTTAAGTTTAGATTTAATTTTCTATTTATTTTTTAGGTTTAGGTTTTTATTTAATCTTTATTTTATTTTATTTTATTTAGCTTTTTTTATTCTTAGGTTGATTTAAATTTTTAGTTTAGTTTGGTTATTATTTATTTTATTATAGTTTGTTTTTATTTTTTATTTTATTTTATTTTTAGGTTTAGGTTTAGGTTTTAGTTTAGGTTTTTATATTTTATTATTTTATTATATTTTGGTTAATATTTTCTTTATTTATTTTACTTTAATTTTTTATTTAGTTTAGGTTTAGGTTTTTAGGGTTTTAGAGTTTAGGGTTTAGGGTTTAGGTTTATGGTTTATGGTTTTAGGGTTTTTTAGTTTAGGTTTAGGGTTTAGTTTAGGGTTTAGGGTTTAGGGTTTAGTTTAGGTTATGTTTGGTTTAGGGTTTAGGTTTAGGTTTAGGGTTTAGGGTTGTTTAGGGTTTAGGTTTAGGGTTTTAGGGTTTAGGGTTTTAGGTTTAGGGTTTAGGTTAGGGTTAGTTATTTAAGTTTAGGTTTAGGGTTTAGGGTTTAGGTTTAGTTAGTTTAGGGTTTTAGGTTTTAGGGTTTTTAGTTTAGGGTTTTATATTAATTTTAGGGTTTAGGGTTTAGTGATTTTTTTAAATTAAGAAAACCATAGTTTAGTTTATTTAATTTATTTATTATTTATTTCAATTTATTTTTGTTTTTTATTTAAGTTCCCTTTTATTTTATTTAGTTTAATTAATTTATTTTAGTGTAGCTTTTTTATTTTAATTTATTTTTTAGGTTTAGCTTTAATTTTTAGTTGAGTTTTACTTTTATTTTATTTTTTATGCTGAGGTTTTTAATTTTATTTTTATGTTTAGGTTTAGGTTTTTATTTTATTTTTGTTGGTTTTAGTTTAGGTTTAGGTTTAATTTCTATTTATTTTATTTTATTTAGTTTAGGTTTAATTCATTTTAGGTTTAGGTTTAGGTTTTATTTATTGTAGTTTAGTTTATTTAATTTAGGTTAAGGTTTATTCTATTTTGTTTATTTTATTTTTATTTTAAGTTTAGGTTTTTTTTAACTTAGGGTTTAAGTTTTCTTTTTTATTTATTTTTAGGTTTATTTTTTAGGTTTTAGTTTTTATTCAAATTTTATTTTATTTTATTTTAGGTTTATTTTATTTTTAGTTTTTATTTTATCTAGATTTTTTATTCTTAGGTTTGTTTTATTTATTTTATTTTAGTTTATTTTATTTTTTATTTTATTTTTAGGTTTAGGTTTAGGTTTAGGTTTTAGTTTAAGTTTTTATTTATTTTTATTTAGGTTAAATTTTTTTACTTTTAGGTTTAAGTTTTTAGGTTTTAATGGTTTAGGGTTTAGGGTTTATTATTTAGGGTTTATGGTTTAGGCTTTTGGGTTTAGAGTTTTAGGGTTTAGGGTTTTGGGTTAGGGTTTAGGATTTATGGTTTACGGTTTAGTGCTTAGGCTTTCGGGTTAGGGTTTTGAGGGTTTAGGGTTTAAGGTTTAGGGTTAATTTAGGGTTTAGGTTTAGGCTTTAGGGTTTAAGGTTTTTACGATTTAAGGTTTAGGGTTTAGGTTTATTTTAGGGTTTATGTTCTAGGGTTTTAGTGTTTAGGGTTTAGGGTTTAAGGTTAGGGTTAGCATTTAGGGTTCATGGTTTATTAGGGTTTAAGGAATATGGTTTTTTGGTGTTTGGGGTATGGGGTTTAGGGTTGTAGGTTTAGGGTTTAGGATTTAGGGGGTTTGGGGTTTAGGGTTTCAGGTTTAGGAGTTTTTTTATTTTTTAAAAATTATGTAAACCGGTAGGTTTACGTTTATGTAGTTTACTTAGTTTATTTATTATTTATCTTAATTTGTTTTATTTTTGCTTTTTATTTAGGTTTATTTTTAATTTTTATTTAGTTTAGTTTATTTATTTTAGTTTTGGATTTTATTTCTATTTATTTTTTAGGTTTATGTTTATGTTTATGGTTATTTGTTTAGTTTAGTTTTTTTATTTTATTTTTTATTTTTAAGCTTAGTTTTAGGTTTTATTTTTTTAGGTTTAGGTTTTAGGTTTTTAATTTAGGTTTACATTTTTATTTTATTTTTTAGTTTAGGTTTAGGTTTATTTTTATTTTGCTTTATTTTATTTAGTTTAGGGTTTATGTTTAGTTTACATTAGGTTAAGGTTTAGGTTTTATTTATTTTAGTTTAGATTTAGGTTTATTTTATTTTGTTTATTTTAGGTTTATTATTATTATTATTTAGGGTTTAGGTTTTATTTTTTTTTTTTTTAGGTTTTATTTTAGGTTTATTTTTAGGTTTAGGTTTTTATTTAGTTTTATTTTATTTTATTTTAGGTTTATTTTATTTTTTATTTACATTTAGTTTTTTTATTTTATTTAGGTTTTATTTTTTAGGTTTATTTTATTTTTTAGTTTAGTTTCTTTTTTTATTTTATTTTATTTTAGTTTTATTTTATTTTATTTTAGTTTTATTTTATTTTATTTTTTATTTATTTTATTTTTAGTTTTTAGGTTTAGGTTTAGGTTTTAGCTTTTATTTTATTTTTTATTTTTATTTTATTTAGATTTTAATTTTTTTTATTTTTTTATTTTTATGTTTTATTTAGTTTAGGTTTAGGTTTTTAGGTTTTTACGATTTAGGATTTAGTGTTTAGGGTTTGGGTTTTAAGGTTTAGGATATATTGTTATAGGTTTTAGACTTTAGGGTTTTTGGTTTAGGGTTGTAGGTTTAGGGTTTAGGGTTTATGGTTAGTTCTATGGTTTAAGATTTAGGGTTAGTGTTTTTTTAAAATTTTTAAATTTTTAAATTTTTTAGTTTTTTTAAATTAAGTAAACGGGTCTATTTAGGTTTATTGAGTTTATTTTTATTTATTTTAGTTTATTTTTTTATTATTATTTTTATGTAGTTTAGCTTATTTCTGGAGTGTAATTTTAGTTGTAGAAGTTATAATGGTAGTGTTGTGATAATAGGTGAACAAATCATTAAAAAGAGTGAGTGATTGAATATTTAGGCTCTATTGTTCAATGATGGTGAAATAGATGGAGATGTTATTAGAATTCAAGTTGGATGGTTGAAGTGGAGGAATGTATCTTGCCTGTTGGGTGATAGAAAAGTACCGCTTAAACTTAAGGGAAAATTTTATAAGATGGTGGTTAGACTTCTGATGATTTATGGTGCAAAATGTTGGCCAATAAAGAGGAGCATGAGACTAAGTTAAGTGTTGCGAGATGAGGATGCTCGAGGTGAAAAGTGGCTTTACACTTAGAGATAAAATGTGAAATGTGTATGTTTGATAAATAGTTAGAGTAGCAGATAAAATTAGAGAGAGTGGCTTTAGATGGTTTGGCCATATAAAGCGTCGGATGTCCAATGACCCATTTAAGAGATTAGATGCGTTAGATTTGTCTTATGTTAAGAAAGGTAGAGGTAGACCTAAAAAGACATGGTTACCATTTATAAAAAATGACCTTAGTATACTTGAATTGAATGAGAATTTGACACATAATAGGACACAGTGGAGATGAAAGATTCATGTAGCCAACCCCACTTAGTGGATTAATGGCTTATTATTATTATTGTTGTTTAGTTTATTTATTTTAGTTTAGGTTTTTATTTTAGTTTATTTTTTAGGTTTAGGTTTATTTTTTAGTTTAGTTTTATTTTTATTTTATTTTTTAGGTTTAGGTTTTATTTTATTTTTAAGGTTTAGGTTAAGGTTTTAGTTTAGTTTTTTATTTTATTTTATTTTTTATTATATTTTGGTTTAAATTTATTTATTTATTTTATTTTTTTAGTTTTATTTAGTTTAGGTTTAGTTTATTTTAAGTTTAGGGTTTAGTTTATTTATTTAGGTTTAGGTTTATTTATTTTAGTTTAGGTTTATTTTTTTATTAGTTTAGGTTTTATTTATTTATTTAGGGTTTATTATTATATTTATTTTAGGTTTAGATTTTATTTATTTATTTTTTATTTTAGGTTTAGGTTTATTTATTTTAGGTTTAGTTTTATTTATAGTTTATATTTTTTATTTAGGGTTTAGGTTTATATATTTAGGGTTTATTTTTTAGTTTATTTAGGATTTAGGGTTTAGGGTTTTTAGGGTTTGGGTTTTTTAGTTTTAGGGTTTAGGTTAGGGTTTTTTTAGTATTTTAAGTTTATTTAGTTTATTTTTTATTTTAGTTTATTTTATTTTTTATTTTTATTTAGGTTTTTTTTATTTTTATTTAGTTTAGTTTATTTATTTTAGATTTACTTATTTTAGTTTAGGTTTTTTATTTTAGTTTATATTTTAGGTTTAGGTTTAGTTTTATGTTTATTTTTTAGTTTAGTTTTAATTTAATTTTATTTTTTAGGTTTTATGTTTTATTTTTTTTTAGGTTTAGGTTTTTATTTTATTATTTTTGGTTTTTATTTTAGATTTATTTTTAGGTTTTATTTTTTGTTTATTTTATTTTATTTGGTTTAGGGTTTAGGTTTAGTTTATTTTAGGTTTAGGTTTAGGTTTTATTTATTTTAGTTAGGTTGAGGTTTATTTTATTTTGTTTATTTTAGGTTTAGGTTTATTTTATTGGTTTATTTATTTATTTATTTTAGGTTTATTTTAGTTTTTTTTAGGTTTAAGTTTTATTTAGTTTTTATTTTATTTTATTTTATTTTAGGTTTATTTTATTTTTATATTACATTTAGTTTTTATTTTAGGTTTATTTTATTTTTTTAGTTTAGTTTAGGTTTTATTTATTTTATTTTATTTTTATTTTATTTTAATGTTTAGGTTTAGGTTTAGGTTTATTTTAGTTTAGTTTTATTTTATTTTATTTTATTTTATTTAGGTTTAGGTGTATTTTATTTATTTTATTTTAGGTTTATTTAGTATGTTTAGGTTTTTATTTTTTTTTAGGTTTAGGTTTATTTTTTTATTTAGGTTTAGGTTTATTTTTATTTTAGTTTAGGGTTTAATTTTATTTTTAGGGTTTAAGGCTTAGGTTTATTTATTTATTTATTTTAGGGTTTAGGTTAGTTTTAGGTTTAGTTAGTTTTTTTTTCATTTTTTTATTTTTTAAAACTAAATAAATTGGTAGATTTAGTTTATTTAGTTTATTTTTTATTTTATTTAGTTTATTTTATTTTATTTATTTTATTTATTTTATTTTTTATTTTTAGTTAGTTTAGTTTATTTATAGGTGTAATTTAGTTATAGTGGTTTAGGGTTTATGATGTTAGGTGAACAAGTTAATTAAGTGTGGTTTGAGATTTATTTTATTATTTAAAATGATTGTGAAATAGATGGAGATGTTATTAGTAGAATTAAATTAGGATGGTTGAAGTAGAGAATGCATATTTTGTGATAGAAAAGTATTGCTTAAACTTAAGGCAAAATTTTATAAGATGGTGGTAAGACAGTAATTTATGGTGCGAGAATGTTAATAAAAGAAGCATGAATAGAAGTTAAGTGTTGAGATGAGGATGCTGTGGATGAGTACTCTTAGAGATAAAATGTGAAATGTGTTTGTTCAGAAAAAAAGAGTTAGCTCTAATGAGATAAAATTAGAGAGAGTGGCCTTAGATGGTTTGGCCAAATTAAGCGTCTGCAGTCCAATGACCCTGTTAGGAGAGTAGATGCATTGGATTTGCCTTATGTTAAGAAAGGTAGAGGTAGACCTAATAAAACAAGGTTAAGATGTATAAGAAATGACCTTAGAATACTTGAATTGAGAATTTGATAATAGGACATAATGGAGAAGGATTCATGAGACAGGGGATAATGGCTTGTTGTTGTTGTTTAGTTTATTTATTTTAGGTTAATTTATTTTTATTAAGGTTTTTTATTGTAGTTTGTTTTTTTTAGGTTTAGGTTTAGGTTTAGGTCTATTTTTTAGTATAGTTTTATTTTTATTTTATTTTTTAAGTTTAGGTTTTATTTTTTTATTTTTAGGTTTAGGTTTAGGCTTTTATTTTATTTTTTTAGGTTTAGGTTTTAGGTTTTTATTTTAGGTTTATTTGTAGGTTTTTTAGTTTAGGTTTAGGTTTATTTTTAGCTTATTTTAATTTATTTAGGGTTTAGGTTTAGGTTTATTATTTTAGTTTTGTTTATTTTAGTTTATGTTTAGGTTTATTTTAGGTTTAGGTTTTCTTTCAAGTTTAGGGTTTAAGTTTTATTGTTTATTTATTTTTTTTAGGTTTAGGTTTTATTTAATTTTATTTTATTTTAGGTTTATTTTATTTTATTTTAGGATTAGTTTTATTTTATTTAATTTTTATTTTTATAATTTAGTTTAGGTTTTATTTTTATTTTAGTTTTTTTATATTTTTTATTTTTATTTTCCTCTTAGGTTTAGGTTTAGGTTTAGGTTTAATTTAATTTAGTTTTATATTATTTTATTTTTAATTTTATTTTGGTTTTAGGTTTTAATTTATTTTATTTTTTAGGTTTTATTTAGTTTAGGTTTAGGTTTTTAGCTTTTTGAGGTTTAGGGTTTAGGGTTTAGGGTTTAGAGTTTTGAGTTTTGGGTTAGTTAAGGGTTTAAGGTTTAAGGTTAGTTGAGGGTTTAGGGTTTGGGATTTGGGGTTTATGGTTTATGATTTAGGGTTTAGGGTTTAGGGTTTAGGGTTAGAGTTTTAGGGATTAGGGTTGAGGGTTTTAGTGTTTATGGTTTAGGGTTTAGGGTTTAGGGTTTAGGGTTTTAAGGGATTAGGATTTAGGGTTGATGGTTTAGGTTTTAGGTCTAGGTTTTAGTTTATGGTTTAGGATTTTTTGGTTTTCTGAACAAATTCAAATTCAACATTTCTTCTTTTTAATTTCATCAACCAAGTAACACACCAAGTTTTCTAAGTCACAAGCGATGACATAGATAAAAAATGAGCACATATAGAGGAAATCAAATACCATAGATAACTAGAACCGTCTCTACTGTAAAGACACAGTTCCATAAGCAATAGATTGGATCGACCATTCTTTAGTTTCTCCAGTTTCCTTCAAAACCTCCCTGACCTCTCGAGGAGTAGGATCCACCATCATATCCCCGATCTCTCCCTCCACCACCACCAAGGTTTTAACCTCTGTCATTCCTCCTGCATCAATAACCACCACTGCTTTGACCACCACCTTCATATCCACTAGCACCTCTAGATCCCCCACCACCCTTTGATGATAGCGCCTCTTCACCTCACAACCATCTTGATTGAGCACGGTTGTGATGTTATCAAGGTTCTGACCATTCTTAGGGTTTAGGTTTAGGTTTAATTTTATTATGTTTTAGAGTTTAGGTTTATTTTTTAATTTATTTAGTTAATTTAGGTTTAGGTTTAGGGTTTGGGGTTTAGTATTTAGGGTTTAGGGTGTAGGGTGTAGGTTTAGGGTTTAAGGTTTAGGGTTTAGGGTTTTTTAGGATTTAGGGTATAGAGTTTAGCATTGTAGATTTAAGGTTAGTTTTAGGGTATAGGTTTTTTTTAAATTAAGTAAACTGGTAAGTCTAGGTTTATTTAGTTTATTTTTAATTCTTTTAGTTTATTTTATTTTTATTCTTATTTAGGTTTATATATTTTTTCTTTATTTAGTTTATTTATTTTAGGTTTATTTATTTTAAGTTAGGTTTTTTTTTAGTTTATGTTTCAGGTTTAGGTTTATTTTTTAGTTAAGTTTTATTTTTATTTTGTTCTTTAGGTTTAGGTTTTATTTTTTATTTTTAGATTTTAGTTTTGGTTTTTATTTTATAATTTTAGGTTTAGGTTTTATGTTTTTATTTTAAGTTTATTTTTAGTTTTTTTAGTTTAGGCTTAGGTTTATTTTTAGTTTATTTTATTTTATTTAGTTTAGGGTTGAGGGTTTAGGGTTTGGGGTTTAGTGTTTAGGGTTGTAGGTTTAAGGGTTTAGGATTTTTGGGTTTAGGGTTTAGGGTTTAGGGTTTAGGGTTCAGAGTTTAGGATTTTAGGGTTTAAGGTTTAGGGTTTAGGATTTAGGGTTTATGGTTAAGGCTGTAGGGTTGTAGGTTTAGGGTTTAGGATTAGTTTTAGGATTTAGGGTTTAGGGTTTTTTTAAAAAAAAATAAAGTAAACCGATAGGTTGAAGTTTATTTTATTTTTATTTATTTATTTGATTTGATTTGAATTTTTATTTTTATTTAGGGTTATTTTTTATTTTTATTTTGTTTATTTTATATATTTTAGTTTAGGTTTTTTATTTTAGTTTATTTTTTAGGTTTAGGTTTATCTTTTAGTTAAGTTTTATTTTTATTTTATTTTTTAGGTTTACATTTTATTTTTCATTTTTAGGTTTACGTTTAGGTTTTTATGTTTTTTTTTTAGGTTTAGGTTTTAGGTTTTTATTTTAGGTTTATTTTTAGGTTTTATTTTTTAGTTTAGGTTTATGTTCATTTTTAGTTTATTTTATTTTGTCCAGTTTAGGTTAAATTTATTTTAGGTTTAGGTTTTGGTTTTATTTATTTTAGTTTAGGTTTAGGTTTATTTTATTTTGTTAATTTTATTTTTATTTTAGCTTTCAGTTTTTTTTTAAAGTTTAGAGTTTAGGTTTTTTATTATTTATTTGTAGGTTTTATTTTAAGGATTATTTTTTAGGTATAGGTTTTTATTTAGTTTTTATTTTATTTTACATTAGGTTTACTTTATTTTTATTTTATATTTTGTTTTTATTTTATTAAGGTTTTTTATTCTTTGGTTTATTTTAGTTTTTAGTTTTATTTAGCATTTCTTTTTTTTTTACTTTAGTTTATTTTTATTTTTGTTTTATTTTATTTTTACGTTTAGGTTTAGGTTTTAGTTTAGGCTTTTATTTTAGTTTATTATTTTATAATTTTTTTATTTTATTTAGGTTTAAGTTTTTTATATATTTTATTTTTAGGTTTGTTGTAGTTTAGGTTTAGGTTTTTAGGATTTTAAGGTTTTTTTGTTTTTTTATTTTTTTTATTTTTTATTTTTAGGTTTTTAGGGATTTTAAGGTTTTGGGTTTAGGATTTAGGGTTTTGGGCTTAGCGTTAACTTAATGTTTAGGGATAGTTTAAGGTTTAGGGTTTAGGGTTTAGGGCTTAGGGTTTAGGGTTTAGGGTTTTAGGGTTCAAGGTTAGTTTAGGGTTTAGGGCTTAGGGTTTAGGGTTTGGGGTTTGGGTTTTAGGATTTACGGTTAGGGTTTAGGGATTAGGATTTAGGGTTCAAGTTTTACTTTAGGGTTTAGGGTTTTTGGTGTTTTTTTTAGGAGAGAACAAATTTTAATTCAAATTCACTTAATGTTTAATTTATTTTAGTTTATTTTATTTTTTATTTTTATTTTTTTTATTTTTTATTTTTATTTAATTTAGTTTATTTATTTTAAGTTTATTTATTTTAGTTTAGGTTTTTAAATTTTAGTTTATTTTTTAGGTTTAGGTTTAAGTTTAGGTTTATTTTTTAGTTTAGTTTTGTTTTTATTTTATTTTTTAGGTTTAGGTTTTATTTTTTATTTTTAAGTTTAGGTTTAGGTTTTAGGGTTGTAGGTTTAAGGTTTAGGGTTAGTTTTAGGGTTTAGGGTTTGTGTTTTAGGGTTTAGGGTTTAGGGTTTACTGTTTGGAGTTTTTTTTTAAATTAAGTAGACTAGTTAGTTTAGGAATATTTAGTTTATTTTTTATTTATTTTAGTTTATTTTATTTTTTATTTTTATTTAGTTTAGTTTATTTATTTTAGGTTTATTTATTTTAGTTTAGGTTTTTATTTTAGTTTTTTATTTAGGTTTAGGCTTATGTTAATTTTTTAGTTTGGTTTTATTTTTCTTTTATTTTTACGATTTAGGTTTTATTTTTTATTTTAATTTTGAGGTTTAGGTTTTTATTTTATTTTGAGGTTTAGGTTTTAGGTTTTCCTTGCCGATCATTGCAACGCGCAAAAAAAAATGAGTTAGAACATGTGGGATCAATGTGTTAATGTGGATATATACATGTTTGTGTTTCTTTGATTTGAAGCCCTGGTACTCATAAGAACACGAGATAAAAAACTGTTACGCTTATTAGGCGTGCAAGTAAATAACATCCAATAGATATGATTCCTCCTAGCCGAAATATTGCTGAAATTTTGAATAAATTCTAGACTTAGAAAAACAAAAGAATACATATGCATTATATTTCTCGTTTTGCAGGTTTCAAGACCCCGCTAATGCTCATTAGGGCGTAGTGGGTGCGAGAAGACGGCTGTGTTGTCGCAAAACACCTCTCACTACGCTCATTAGGGCGTACCGAGAAAGCTAAAATACTCCCGATGCAACCTCCTACACGAGGATGATGTCGGGAGGCTGCCAAAATTATGTCTGATTTTGGATTAAATTTGAGACTTAAGCAAATTTAAATAGAAATCATTTAAACTTAAATCAAATAAAAAATACACGATGAACATGAAAATAAACATTAAAACAAAGCGGAGTTGATATTGTTTAGCTTAAGCCAAAGGTGAATCATGCCTTCAATAGAATTATCAAGATGAATAGGGGCCCTCCAATTAATGGAAACAACATTAATGAAATCACTATGTTGGATCCACATATTTTGGAATCTAAAAGGAGTAGGGGAGGATAGTCTAGTGGAGGGATTTTTGATAGAAATCAAAAGCGGAGCATGGTCAGATAAAGTTCTGCTTAAATGTTCAACCAAAGTAAGAGGCCATTGATTGATCCAAAGGGAATTAAAGAAGGTCCTATCAAGCCGCTGTCAAAGTCTAGACTTATGCCACGTGTAGTCAGAACCCAAAAACTAATATCAATCATATTACAATCAAGAATCATATTAGAAAAGTCTTCCATGGAATGAATGTTAGGAGAGCAACCTCCCCTTCTTTTTTAGGAAGCGAGAATAGTGTTGAAATCACCACCAACCAACCAAGGTTTGTTGATAGAGGAGGAAAAGGTTCTTAAGTTATCCCAAAGGATGCTCCTACCAGTTCTATTACAAGAAGCATAAATAAAGAAATTAAGAGTAGAAAATTCACCCAATGAGATTTGAACATTAACCAATTGATGAAGGTCATCAAGGATAGAGATGTTGACTAGATTATTCCAAAAACACCAAATTTTATTGCTAATATTATAAAAGGAGTTTTGAAAGCCAAGCATTCTAACAACCTGAGTGATCTTAGAAGAGTGAATGAATGGTTCAATAATAACAAGTAAGGTTATGTTATGAGTGTGGCAAAGGCTTCTAACACGGTTGCGGACACTAAGAGTCCCAATACCCCAAACATTCCAATTAAGAAAATTGATCATAATAAGTTGAAAGAAAAGAGAAGAGATAATTGAAAAAATGAAAAATAAGAAGAAGAGAAACATGAAACAATTATTTATGGGAAGTTAGAGAAGATTGAGTGGTTCTAGTGGAGCTATTAGTGAACATTCTAGCTTTAAGGGATTTTTTTTAATAATAATTTGAAAAGGCCTATGTCCAAAGTATCTCCATCGAAGAGTGATTTGTGATATTTAGAATAGACCGGTTCATCAACGCATGGTGATTTCCCCTTCTTGATCGAGTTAGGTTGAGAAATAGGTTTATGTAGCACTCGTAGGGTAATAGAAGGAAGGTTATGGTACCATTAATAGCACAAATTCATTTTCATTTCCATGAGTACTATTGATTTTTGATCCGTCACCAAATTATCAAAATTTTTCAGCATAATTCCAGAATTAGTTTTGAGATTTTGATCCAACTTGAGGTTCCCATTCAAATCACCATTTTGATTCATATGAGTCAAGGGATGGTCTTGAGATGCCAAGTTATTGCAAGTAGAAGCAATGTTAGAAAAGTTATCATTAGTTTCCTCACAAATAGCAATATCATTATTTTTATCAAGCTCAGATTATTCTCCAATAGGCAAATCTGTAGGTAATAAAGGAGAGGGGGTAGGAGGGTGAGTTCCATTTTGAGTAACTTTAGGTAACAAAAATTATTTTATTGTTAGATTAGGATCGGGCAATTTTCTTTTTTAAGATTAGGGTGTAACACAAAGCATTGAGTGATGACCATGGATCTTACAATGTGTGCAAAAAATAGGGAAATTTTCAAATTCTACTTTTTTGATTATACCCAAATTTTTTTTTGAACTAATCCAAACTTCTTTAGGTACTTTTTTGGTAATATCAATCTCAACCAAAATACGAGCGATGTATGATCTCATGGCTGGCGATCTATGAAGGGGCCTAAAGCCCCAACAAATAGGACTTGATGGGTAACGTAATGTATCCTCATGTTTGGAAAACCTAGCCATAACAAACAAGGGATTCCTCTTTGACATCAAATAGGAGACCATTTCAAAAGACTCATTTGACAATTATACACAAAGTAAGATGATGAGCAAAGACTCTTGAGTAGTCTAAATCATTAGATATGAATAAGGATATGTCAGATCAATCAATCGATAGTAAATAGCTTTAGGCTATGAAAGAAGGATCGGCTTTCAAGAGTCTGGAATAATTTACCAACTAATGAAAATTCAAAAGGCTTCTTTTTTCCACATCAAGATCGAGCACATTATCGCATTCCACAAGTTGAGATTAAATGAAACATTAGAGCAAGTGTTCTTACATAAAGCAGCAGACTTAATTTAATGGGATCATATTACCTTGAAAATTAGAAACCATGCCTCCAAGCAAGAGCTCAGTGTGGAAAGTGGTGCTTCCACCATTGTAAGATAAAGGGAAACTCACGTAAGTGGCCAATCAAGAGCATAAATCTAGAAGGAATGATCAACTTAGTCAAACCATAGGAAAAGGAAAATTTGAAATTTTAAGAGCGAGGAAGCGGGGAATGGTTTAGGTTTTCTTTTTGGGTTTATGGTTTAGGTTTAGGGTTCTAGGCTTAGGGTTTAGTGTTTAGAGTTTTGATTTTAGTTTAGTTTATTTAGTTATTTAGTTTAGCTTTAGGTTTTTAGGTTTTTATGATTTAGTTTAGGTTTAGGTTTTAGTTTATTTTAGGTTTAGTTTTAGTTTAGTTTTTATGGTTTAGGGTTTAGGTTTTATTTAGGTTTAGGTTTAGGGTTTAGGTTAGTTAGGTTTTATAGTTTAGTTTAGGTTTTATTGTTTTAGGTGTTAGTTTATTTAGTTTATTTTATTAGTTTATTTATTATTTAGGTTTTAGGTTTATTATTTATAGTTTAGTTTTAAGGTTAGTTTAGAGGTTTATTTTTAGTTTAGTTTAGGTTAGTTTAGGTTTTAGTGTTTAGGTTTATTTTGGTTTAGGTTATAGTTTATTTTAGTTTAGTAGGTTTATAGTTTTATTTTATATTTTTTAGGTTTATAGTTAGTTATTAGTTTAGTTTTAGGTTTTATTTTAGGTTTAGGTTTAGGTTAGGTTTATTTTAATAGTTTAGGTTTTATTTAGGTTAGTTTAGGTTTATTTTAGTTTAGGTTTTATTTATAGTTTAGTTTAGTTTAGTTTTTTAGGTTTCTTAGGTTTGGGTTTAGTTTAGTTTAGGTTTAAATTTATTTAGGTTAGTTATTTAGGTTTAGGTTTATTTTTAGTTTAGTTTTTAGGTTTAGGTTTTTTAGGGTTTAGTTTAGAGTTTTTTAGAGTTTAGGTTTAGGTTTAGGTTTAGTTAGTTTTAGGGTTTAGTTTAGGTTTTTAGTTTAGGGTTTTTAGGTTTAGGTTTTTATTTTAGGGTTTAGTTTAGGTTATTTTATTATTTTATTTTTAAATTAGTTTATATTTATTAGGTTATTTTTTATTTTAGTTTAGTTATATTTTTTATTTTCATTTAGGTCTATTTTATTTATTTATTTTAGGTTTATTTATTTTAGTTTCTTCTTTTTATTTTAGTTTATTTTTTTGGTTTAGGTTTAAGTATATTTTTTGCATTATTTTATTTTTATTTTATATTTTAGGTTTAGGTTTTATTTTTTATTTTTAGGTTTCGGTTTAGGCTTTTATTTTATTTTTTTGGGTTTAGGTTTTAGGTTTTTTATTTTAAGTTTATTTTTTGGTTTTATTTTTATGTTTAAATTTAGGTTTTTTTAGTTTATTTGATTTTATTTAGTTTAAGTTTAAGGTTAGGTCTAGTTTATTTTAGGTTTAGGTTTAGCTTTTAGGTTTAGGTTTAGCTTTTATTTATTTTAGTTTAGTTTATTTTATTTTTGTTTTAGGTTTATTTTATTTTTATTTTAGGTTTAAGGTGTTTTTATTTTAGGGTTTATGTTTTATTTATTATTTATTTTAGGGTTTATTTTTAGGTTTAATCTTTAGGTTTAGTTTTTTTAGTTTTATTTTATTTATTTTTTTATTTTAACTTTAATTTTTTATTTTTAGGTTTTTTATTTTAGTTTAGTTTAGTTTATTTATTTTATTTTAGTTTAGTTTTTTTATTTTTTATTTTATTTTCTTTTTAGGTTTAGGTTTAGGTTTAGGTTTTAGTTTATGTTTATTTATTTATTTTATTTTTATGTTTTATCTAATTTATGTTTAGGTTTTTAGCTTTTTAGGGTTTAAGGTTTATGGTTTTTCTTTTGGTTTTGGTTTAGGGTTTAGGATTTAGGGTTTAGGTTTTATGATTTAGGGTTTAGGATTTTTTTTTAGGTTTTTTTTTGGTTTAGGATTTATAATTTTAGGGTTTAAGGGTTTAGGTTTAGGTTTTAGGTTTAGGGTTGGTTTTAGTTTAGTGTTTTATGGTTTATGGTATTTTTAATAGAGAATAAATTTAGATTACATTTCTTCTTTTAATTTCATCAAACAAGTAACAGTTTTTAGACAAGGATGACATAGATATGAGCATGCATAGTACCCTATTTAGAACCATCTCTATGTAAAGACACAATTTCATAGCATTATGGGCCATTCTTGGTTTCTTTTGAACCACCAGCCTTTCAAGTAGGATCCACCATCGTTTATCTCTCCTAGCCACCTGTTTAACCTCTTTCATGCCTCCATTTTATTTTTATTTTAGGTCCATAGGTAATGCCTCACCTTACCTCATAAACTAGGTTTATATTTAGTTAGGTTATTTTCTTAGGGTTTAGGTTTAGGATTAGTTTTTAGGTTTTAGGTTTAGGTTTTTTTTATTTAGTTACTTGTTTAGGTTAGGGTTTGGGTTTAGGGTTTAGGGTTTATGGTTAGGTTTAGGGTTTAGTTTAGGGTTTAGGGTTTAGGGTTTATAGTTTAGGGGTTTAGGGTTTAGGATTAGGTTTAGGTTTAGGTTTATTTAGTTAGTTTAGTGTTTATTTAGGTTTAGGTTTTTTTTGAAAATTTAGGATTTAGTTTATTAGTTTATTTTTATTTATTTGAGTTTATTTTATTTTTTTTATTTAGTTTATTTTTATTTTATTTAGTTTAGTTTATTTATTTTAGTATTTTATTTTAATTTAGGTTTTATTTTTAATTATTTTTAGGTTTTAGTTTATTTGGTTAGTTTTATTTTTATTTTATTTTTTGGGGTTTAGGTTTTTTTTTATTTTTAGGTTTAGGTTTAGGGTTTTAATTTATTTTTTTAGATTAGGTTTAAGTTTTATTTTATGTTTAATTTTAGGTTTTATTTTTTAGTTTGGGTTTATTTTATTTTATTTAGTTTAGGTTTAGTTTATAGTTTAGGTTTAGGTTTTTTATTTTATTTTATTTATTTAATTTTTTATTTAGTTTAGGTTTTCTTTTTTTAGGGTTTTATTTTTTTTTTATTTTATTTTAGGTTTAGGTTTTAGGTAGTTTTTTATTTTAATTTTATCTAGGTTTATTATATTTTTTAGTTTTTTATTTTATTTAGATTTTTATTTTTTAGTTTAGTTTAGGTTTTATTTATTTTATTTTAATTTATTTTAATTTTTTATTTTATTTTATTTTTAAGTTTAGGTTTAGGTTTTAGTTTAGAATTTTATTTTATTTAGGTTTAGGTTTTTTTATTTATTTTGTTTTTAGGTTTTATTTAGTTTAGGTTTAGGTTTTTAGGGTGTAGCATTTAAGGTTTATGGTTTAGGGTTTTAGGGTTTAGGGTTAGGGTTTAGGGTTAGGGTTTAGTGTTTAGGGTTTAGTGTTTTGGGCTTAGAGTTTTAGGGTTTAGGGTTTAGGTTTTTTTAGTTTAGGTTAGGTTTAAGTTTAGGGTTTAAGGTTAGTTTTAGTTTAGGGTTTAGGTTATATTGACTTTTTTTATTTTTATTGTTTAAAAAAATTAAGTAAACTAGTAGGCTTAGGTTTATTTAGTTTATTATTTATTTATTTTAGTTTATTTTATTTTTTATTTTTATTTAGGTTTATTTTTATTTTTAATTAGTTTATCTTATTTAGTCAAGGTTATTTATTTTAGTTTATGTTATTTATTTATTTTTAGGTTTTATTTTTCATTTTTTTAGGATTAAGTTTTTATGTAGTTTTTATTTTATTTTATTTTAGGTTTAGTTTTTAATTTATTTAGGTTTTTATTTATTTTATTTTAGTTTAGTTTTTATTAATTATTTTATTTTGTTTTTAAGTTAAGGTTTAGGTTTTAGTTTATGTTTTTATTTGGTTTTATTTATTTTATTTTGGTTTAGGATTATTTATTTATTTTATTTTTAAGTTTTATTTTGTTTAAGTTTAGCTTATTAGCTTTTTAGGGTTTAGTGTTTAGGGTTAATTTAGGGTTTATGGTTTAGGGCTTTTTTTTGGGTTTAAGGTCTAGGTTTTATAGTTTAGGGTTTAGGGTTTTAAGGTTTAGGGTTTAGGGTTTAGGGTTTAGGGTTTTTAGGATTTAGGGTTTAGGTTTTAGGGTTTAGGGATGGTTTAAGTTTTAGGTTTAGGGTTCAAATTTTACTTTATGGTTTAGGGTTTTGGTTTTTTTAATAGAGAACAAATTCAAATTCAACATTTCTTCTTTTCAATTTCATCAACCAAGTAACACAAGTTTTATTTTGACATAGTTCATTGAGCAAATCAAAACCCTAGATAACTATTTCCATTGTTACCCTCTCAGTAGGATCCACCATCATATCCCCAATCTCTCCCTCTGGCACCACCACTGTTGTAACCTCCGTCACTCATCCCACCTATATAACCACCACTACTCCTACCACCACCTCCATATCCATGAGCACCTCAAATCCCCACCACTATATTTACCTCTACCTCCACCCCAGATCAAGACTATTTTATGGTTTTTATTCTTAGGTTTATTTAGGTTTATTAGGTTTAGGGTTTAGGTTTATTTTTTAATTTATTTAGTTACTTTAAGTTTAGGTTTAGGTTTAAGGTTTAGGGTTAGGGTTTAGGATTGGGTTTAGGTTTAGGGTTTATTTTAGGGTTTATTTTAGGTTTAGGTTTAGGTTTAGGATTTAGGGTTTTAGGGTTATGGTTGGGTTTAGAGTTTAGGTTTAGGATTTAGGTTTATGGCTTTTATTTTATTTTAAAATTAAGTAAGCCAATAGGTTTAGGTTTATTAAGTTTTATTTTTTTTATTTCTAATTTAATTTAGTTTATTTTGTTTTTTATTTTTTATTTCTATTTACATATTTTTTTTATTTAATTTAGTTTATTTATTTTAGGTTAAAATATTTAAGTTTAGGTTTTTTAATTTTATTTTATTTTTAAGGTTTAGGTTTTATTTTTTCTTTTTAGGCTTAGGTTTAGGTTTTTATTTTATTTTTTTAGGTTTTAGGCTTTTATTTTAAGTTTATGTTTAGGTTTTATTTTTTAGTTTTGGTTTCGGTTTATTTTTATTTTATTTTATTTTATTTAGTTTAGGTTTAGGTTTAGGCTTAGTTTATTTTAGGTTTATGTTTTGGTTTTATTTACTTTAGTTTAGTTTAGTTTAGCTTAGGTTTAGATTAATTTTATTTTGTTTATTTTATTTTTATTTTAGGTTTAGGTTTTTTTTTAGTTTAGAGTTTAAGTATTATTTTTTTTATTAATTTTTAGGTTTAGGTATTTATTAAGATTTATATTTTTATTTTATTTTTTATTTTATTTAGTTTTTTTATTTTATTTAGGTTTTTTAGGATAACTTTATTTTAAAGTTTAGTTTAGGTTTTTATTTATTTTATTTTAGTTTATTTTATTTTATTTTTAGTTTTATGTTTTGGTTTTAGTTTAGATTTTTATTTATTTTATTTTTTTATTTTATAGGTTTAGGTTTTTTTTATTTATTTTATTATTTTAGTTTATGTTTTTAGGTTTTTTGGGTTAGGGTTTAGAGTTTAGGGTTTTGGGTTTTAGGGTTTAGGGTTTAGGGTTAGGGTTTATGGTTTAGGGTTTAGGCATTAGGATTTTGGGTTTTTATAATTTAGGGTTTAGGGTTTAGGGTTAGCTTAGGGTTTATGGTTTTTTTTTTAATTAAGTAAACTAGTATGTTTAGGTTTATTTACTTTATTTAGGTTATTTTTTCTATTTATTTTTAGTTTATTTTATTTTCTCTTTTAAATTATGTTTAATTTTTTATTTAGTTTACTTTATTTATTTAATTTAGGTTTTTTTTTAATTTAGTTTTTTTAGGTTTAGGTTTAAGTTTTAGTTTATTTTTTTTATTTTTTAGGTTAAAGTTTTATTTTTTTTTATTTTAGGTTTAGGTTTAAGTTTTTATTTTATTTTTTAGGTTTAGGTTTTAGGTTTTATTTTAGGTTTATTTTAGGTTTATTTTAGATTTGGGTTTATTTTACTTTATTTAGTTTAGATTTAGGTTTAGGTTTAGTTTGCTTTATGTTTAGGTTTGGTTTTATTTATTTTACTTTAGTTTAAGGTTTATTTTATTTATTTTATTTTATTTTTATTTTAAGTTTATATTTTTTTTAGTTTAGGGTTTTGGTTTTATTTTTTATTTAATTTTAGGTTCTATTTTTATGTTTATGTTTTTATTTAGTTTTTATTTTATTTTAGTTTAGGTTTATTTCATTTTAATTTTATGTTTAGTTTTTTTTCTATTTAGTTGTTTATTTTTAGATTTATTATATTTTTTAGTTTAGTTATTATTATTTTAATTTTAATTTATTTTTATTAGTTTATTTTATTTTATTTTTTGGTTTAGGCTTAGTGTGTAGTTTATGTTTTTATTGTATTTTATTTTTTTATTTTATTTAGGTTTAATTTTTTTATTTATTTTATTTTTAGGTTTTATTTAGTTTAAGTTTAGGTTTCTAGGTTTTTAGGATTTAGGGTTTAGGGTTTTGGTTTAGGGTTTAGGGTTTTAGGGTTAGGGTTTAGGTTTAGGGTTTAGTGTGTGTAGGGTTTAGGGTTTTAGGTTTTAGGGTTTAGGGTTAGCTTAGAGGTTTTTAGGGTTTAATTATTTAGGTTTAGGGTTTAGGGTTTAGGTTTAGGTCTAGGTTAGTTTAGGGTTTAGTTAGGATTTAAGATTTAGTGTTTAGAGTTTAGTTTAATTTAGTTTAGGGTTTTATCTAGGTTTTTTTAAGATTTAGGGTTTATGGTTTAGGGTTTAGTCTTTATATTTTTTATTTTTTGGGTTTGGGTTTATGGTTTAGGTTTAGGGTTTAAGTTTTTTTGATTTAGGATCTTTGTTGTAGGTTTAAGGTTTAGGTTTAGGGTTTAGGATTTAGTGTTTAGATTTAGTGTTTATGGTTTTAAAATAAAGTAAATGGTAGGGTTTATTTGTTGATTTAGTTTATTTTCTTTATTTTAGTTTAATTTAATTTTTATTTTTATTTAGGTTTATTTTTTATATTTGTTCAGTTTAGTGTATTTGTTTTAGGTTTATTTAATTTAGTTTAGGTTTTTTATTTTGGTTTTTTTTTTGGGTTTAGGTTTAGGTTTAGGTTTATTTTTAAGTTAAGTTTTCATTTTATTTTATTTTTTAAGTTTAGGTTTTATTTTTTATTTTTAGGTTTAGATTTAGGTTTTATTTATTTTTTTAGGTTTAGATTTTAGATTTTTATTTTAGGTTTATTTTTAGGTTTAGATTTATTTTTAGTTTAATTTATTTTATATAGTTTAGGTTCAAGTTTAGGTTTGGTTTAGTTTAGGTTTAGGTTTAAGTTTTATTTATTTTAGTTTAGTTTATTTAGACTTGGTATAGGTTTATTTTATTCTTAATTTAGGTTTAGTCTTTTTTAAGTTTAAGGTTTAGGTTTTATTTTTTAATTATTTTTTAGGTTTTATTTTTAGGTTTATTGGTTAGGTTTAGGTCTTTATTTAGTTACATTGTAGACTCATAGGTCGAGCATTTCTACATTACAATGGATGTTGGAAGATTGATATCAGTTTTGGTTGACAGTGTATCAGTCAACATTATGAATTTAAGACCATTACTACTTTAGGTTGACATCTCAAACTCAAAAGAAAAGATGATGAGAGGATTCAATGAACAAGCGAGGGCCTTATGGTGTTTATTTTGGATTTGGGGGTGGGGTGGACATATTAGGGTAGTTTGGTGATTTATATTGAGGTATGATGTATTATCTCGAAAGATAGAGGCATCACACTACAATGGACCTAATCACATAATAAGGACTTCTAAGGCATAATGGGTATTCAAATGTACCAAAGATTTTCCCCTACTTTACATGGATGAATAAAGTAGAGTTTATATTAAACTAAATTCCTAAGTTCCCTATGGAGGTAAGCCTCCATAGTTAATTACATCTTAGGAAATAAAATTTCATAAGAATTCTCTCGATTAAAGTAGATATCATCTCCAAAGATTTCAAGGTTAGACTATCAAATGATTGGTTGTATTTGGAAAATCAATTGGGAAAGTTCGAAGAAGAATTACTTTTATGAAATAAGTATGAAATGCTCATGATACTAGGAAGCCTATAGAGCATTCCAATCTATTCTATGGTTGGGCTTTATAATTTTGAGTTTGAGGAGATTTATATGTTTTTAGTTGAAACTTAATTAGATTACTAAGGCTTATAATCCACCAATACAAGGTTGTGCGAATGCCTAAGAGGTGTGGATTTTTTTTCGTAGCCTGAAAAAATAGCTACCTCAGATCCTAAATCTAGGAAGCTTTAGTATGAGCTAAAGTATGACCTAAATCTAAGCGACAGCTGGACATAAAGGTTTACCTCCACAAGAGAGAATAAATTGTCTGACTTCTAAACTTATAACCACTTAGAGTGGCCTCCAGCTAACGCCTCCTACCATTTTAAAACCATGTAGTCCGGTCTTATGAATTACAAGATAGCTAGGGCTATTTAATTAAAAAGAGACTAAAGTCCTAAACACACTCCCTAAGAGACTAGAGCATGAGTAGTATGAGCATATGACTTAATCTATAGATGCAAAATCTTTTCAAATTTTATTTCATTATAGACACATTATTTTTGAAGGAGGATTTAGGATACTAAATGAATGATTAAATAGGTTATGGGTCAAATGAAGGTGTCCACAGGATGCTCAAGGTATTCCTTTATGCATGCATGGAGATCCTTCATGTTCAAGAGAGAAAGAATATGCATGCATGATGTGAAACATACAATCATACAGCTAAGGTGTTGCCAAATCATTTAGTTATCTTATTTATGTATTAAGCTTTATGATGAGATTATGAGTTGTTTAAAATTTAGTTATGAGTCAGTTGCGTAGAAAGGTTATTTTTATCCTAAGAGCCTAATGGTATCCAAGCCACACATTAAGCATCAATCATTTAAGAAACTATGAAAAGCATACCTTCCTAATGCACAATGCAAACATAACATCAAAAAACTATATAAACTATCATAAAAGAATAAAAGGTTGGTGTCATGCCATACATCCGAAGAGAGAAAAGATGGGTTGTACATATACAACCTAGAATATGAAAGAATAATTAAAATTGTATATTAAATGCTATGGTATTCTTTCTCATATCTCCATTTTTGATTTGGTTCCTTCTTTGATTTGGATGGTGCTTGCTTCAAAGGCATCACGTGTACTGGATAAAGCCTTCCCTTTGCTCATCCCAATCTCCCATAACTAATCCTAATTCTTATTGCAAAATTACATTTATGTGGGAAAAGTAAATCTAACTACACCAAAATAAAGGTTAGCTAAATATACATATAATCTAAGAAGTTTATTTTTTAAGCATCTCTTAAGCGCAATCCCACAGAAAATATGATTAGGCTAATATTGGCTATCATCGACTAAACATACACCCTAACATATCTAAATACATCATGCATACATCACATCATACACCATCCTAACTTAGAGCTAGAAGTGGTGACTCAATTTTAATTTGTGTATTAAGGCTTGTGTGGTAAGTCTTGTTAAGCATTATTGTTGTATTTTCTATGGGTAGAAGGATTTGATTTAACATGAAAGGTTGATTTCACTTGTAGTAGTTTAATTGATTTGAAAATTTTAATTTCCATTTTCTTTAGTTTCATTTGATTACACTTAGCAACTAAGTGTTTTAAAGAGAGGAAAAGAAGATTGCCCTCTTTCTTCCCTACCTTAAGTCACTTTTTAAAGTATATTAATTTGATTTAGTTCTCTTTAGTGAATGGCTTATTAAATGATTTAATTAATCCTAAGTTTAGGTTCACTTTAAATAATCCTTTTCAAAATGAAAGACATCTTAAGATTAATTTAATTACTAACACATGAAATATATTAAATCCTTCCTTTCCATCACATGTAACATGCATATGATTTAATCTAAGTGTATCTATACATGCAACATATTTTAGCACACTTAAATGATGAATGTATGTGCATGTTTAGAATTTATATTTTATTTGATTGAATTATTTAACCATATTAATTTAAAACTTTATCCAAATTCTTATACAAAAGGACATAAGAATGAAATTAAATAGGCATGTGCCATTGTTAAACCAGGGAGGTGAGGTAATCAAATGACCTCCTAGCTAGAAAATTCATATTCTCAGGATATCCAGACTATATACACATTTGCATTCAAACATATGTAAATTCATATACATGAACATATAATGTAAGCTCCATATCATATGGCTACTTTATTCAACCACTTAGTCAATTATGAATGCATGCAATTTTAACATAAAATGGGATTTTCATTCACTAATCACATACACATATACATGTACAAAGATATAGGCAAGTATGTGTCATTATTAAACGAGAGGTAATCAAATGACCTCCTTAGGCAAAAAAGCCTCCTCGTATTCCCAAGATGTCAAGGCTATATACTTGCTTTTCTTGGACACACATGGATATATATATAAATGAGGGAAAGAAATGCAAGATTGTATATTTTTTGATTGAATCACTTATATATATAAATTAAAGCTCTATCCAAATTCTAATGTTGAAATACATAAGAATGAAATCAAATGGGTACGTTCCATTGTTAAAGTGAGGTAACAAATGACCTCCTTGGGGCTAGCTAAAGCCTCGTGTTCAGGATGTTCATATATACCATTCAATCTTATATAAACACATGAATAGAGGAAAGTGAACTCAACAATCATACACTTAAGCTCTAAGCAAATTCATTTCTTATGTATTTATAACTAGCATCATAACACATTTTATTATTCATTTATAAGCTTTTGAAAAATATATTTGGATTTAATAGTGATAATAGCCACGCATATATTAAATTAAATAACCCGATGCAAACTTACATAAAGGAAATCCATTTTATTTTACTTAATCTTTAAAAGATGGATGCATGAATTCAAATGGCATACCAAATTTATGATTGGAAAGAGTAAAATAAAATATAAGCATGTTATTCATTCAACCAAACTAGTTCTTAAGAATAATCAAATCAAATAAGATTATTTAAATCAAACAAAAGCTTCTTTATTAATAAAGTTTTGTATTTGATTTGATTTCAAGAGGATAAGAGAAATCATCACTTGCTATTTTAAACCCATTCCCACATTAGTGATTTGATTTAATTAAAGGAAATGTAATTAAGTTGATTTTATGGGTTAATTAAGTTTAACCATTAATGAATTAATTACCCTTACATGTCACCGTAATTAACTAAATAATTATGAGCCAACATGATATGTATGGAAAATAAACTTGTAATGATCCTAGAAATAAAGGGGCCTAATGTAATTGGTTCATGATTAATAGTTAATTAAGTGACTTAATTACTCTTTTGGTTTTCCACACATGTGGACTAACCATAATTTCATTAAACTCCTCTAGGTTATTAAATAGCTAAAGATCTACCCCATGGTTTAATTAATTGGGTCGATGTGATTATGATTTCAATTTGATTAAGTGATTTAATTAACTAACTTAATTAATTATTGAAAAAAGGGTGAAATGAACTTAGGAAAGGGGTCCCAACCTTTAGTTCACTTACTATGGAACAATGATTAAAACTTAATTAATCAATTACTATTCATGGAATTAATAATTAATTAACTTAATAGTTAAGGTTTAATTAGTCAATTTTCTTAATTAAGTGAGCAATAAATCCCAAGAAAATCATGGGAGGCAGAGGTCATCCCATTAAATTAATCCACAAAATTTGGGAATTATTGCTCAAGTAATTATGGAGTAATTAAACTAATTAATTTTCTAATTAAACCTTAATTACTATTCAAAATAAGTTAATATCATTGTTATTTAATTCTCTTCAAATACCATTAAAAGTATTTATTTGAATTTTTATTTCTATGATTTGTTATGATTTTTTAGAAGTTTCCCATTAAAATGATTAATTAAGCCTAATCTTAAGCCATGTGGTACTACACGGCGTGCTTTCCAAGTGGCATTGGCTACTTAAAACTTATCGACTCGGTGTATGGTATGGTGGATGCTTTCTCATCCATCGATATAAGATTAGACGACTACGATTAATTCAATAGCTTAGTAGGATTAAATTAAATTGATCTAGCAGATAGAATCATGACCGTTTATTCTGATCATGCAGAATGGATGGTATGTCATCTAACATCATGAAAGTGAGGAAGAATGGTGTTCATCCACCATTGCTCACTTAATTGGAGCTTACTCAAGCTCAAATCAACTCCAAAAGGATCCCACACCTTCATGACATCGATCAGAGGGAATTTAATGGTCAAGATCACATGAGATGCAAGTTTTCTTCAAAAAGCTCCAACCCATTTTTTTCCTAAGGATCAATTTTGGAAGCATATCTCATGGAAGTTCAAGACTGGCAGCTTGAATGATTGAGGAAAGTTTATCTAGTGGAGATGAAGCCTTGTTGAGCAACAATTGGACTAATTCCTTAATGTTCACTCAAAAAGGCATAAACCAATGATTTGGAGCTCGACTTTGATCAAAGTCCCACCTCCGGTGCTCGAGAATCTTGGGAGATGATTCATTTTTGCTTGACGAGGCATAGGGAAGGTGCGTGCAAAGTTAATTTGAGTTCGATGGAGAAATGGGATAGTTAGTTTGGAAAAGAGAGTGTCCTATTTCAAGACAGACAGGAATGGCATTTTTTTATCAAGGAATGAGCTTGGGAGCTTTGGGAATGGCTCTAACGACTCATCTTGGGTAGCTAGGGATCTGATGAATGATTTTTAGTCTATATTTTAGTGGAAATAATGGGGTGTATACCCCCCTTCATCTTGATCAGATGGTGGGATCAGTTTGGCTTCTAATGGTTGTCTAGCCATCTCAAGGAGTCATGGTTTGCAGAGAGGAGGTGAGTTGGCTCGACTTGGTAGGTTGAAGGTGTGGAGGTGGCTACCAAGAGGAATCATGGGTGTCCTATGGGTTTCAAATGCGCCAATGGGGAGTGTGAGGTGATTTCACCTCCCATGGGTCATTAACCACCCTTGGGTGGGTTGGTTATAGGTGCCTAGGTGGGCCATTAGGAGAGTAGCAAGTGGCCAAGAATAGAAATGATGACTTATATGGGTGATTTGTCTAATGTGATTCCTTTAACCCAAGGGTAGAATGATCATTTAGCATTGGATTTGATTTGGAAGATTTAAAATGAGCCAAAAGTGGGTTAGCCCAAATTTCAAGTCAATTGGAGTTAATTTGGTTAGGTTTGGCTCAATTTGACTCATTTAGGTCAAATTGGGTTAGGTTGGGTCAAGTTGACCAATTGGTCAAAATGGGTCAAACCAAGGGTTGGGCCAAGTTCATATGATCATTTGGGATATTTTGGTTCAATTAGTTTGGTTTAGTTTGGCTTATATTTGATTTTGGCTCATTTGAATTCATTTGGGTCAAATGAGTTAAGTTTACCAATTTGACCAAATTGGCCAAATTAGCTTATAATAGGTGTTGGTTGAGGTTTAGTTGACCAATTGAAGATGATTGTAGGCTTTGGTTTCAATTAATTTAGATTTGGTTTTAATTTAAGCCAACTTGAACCTTTAGGTCAATTTGGGTTAAGTAGGTCAATTGGGTTCAATTGGGTCCAATCATGGCTTTCAGTTCAATTTGGAATGAACTTGAGCCATTGGTTTCAATTAATTTTGTTTATATTTTGATTTGACCCAATTTGGTCTTTTAGGTCAATTTGGGTCAACTTTTCAAGAGGGCCAATTGGGTTTGGTTTGACTCAATTGAAGGTCAAGTCATATTCAAATATTGATTTTGATTTGGTATGAATCATTGGTTTCAAGGGATTTGGCTTAAGTTACAATTTGGCTAGTTTGGGTTCATATGGGTTAAGGGGTTGACTTGGTCAAATGACCAAGTTGACTTAGTTTGACCCAATTTGTGACATTTGATCAACCTAGGGAGATCAATAATCATGATGGCTTGGTTCAATCTAATTTGAGTAGGATTAGAACTTGGGTCAAATAGGTCAAATTGGCCACTTTAGGTTAAGTGGACCAATTGGGTTTAGTTGGCTTGATTTTGATTTAGTTTGATTTAGTTTTGATCATTTGAATGTAGATTTGATTTATATTTTGGAAGATGATTGAAGGTATAAATTGATTATGAGAAAATTAATTGATTTTGGAATGATTTGGATTAAGATTTGGCTAAGCCCATGGGATAGGTCATATGGCTTAGGAAAGGTTTAAAGTTAGGATTTGATCATGGGCTTCAATCATTTGTTTTTAGAATTTGGATTTGGATTTGGTTTTAAATTTTATGTTTAAATTGAATTTGAGTTTTGATTTGAGAAGGTGAACATGGATTGGATTTGGGTTGTAGTGTAGATGGATTATCTTAATTAAAGCATAATTATGGTTAAGTTCTAAGTCTTTAGCTTAGGTTAAGTGTTTACCTAAGAAGTGTCTTATGACTAAAAGTCTTATGTCAAGAGACTCTAAGTCTAAGATGAGAAGATTGAATCACTAAAAGTGAGGTCACGGGCATTAGGCTTTATGTGTTGCCTTGAGAGAGATGATTGGAAGACCTAAGCCAAGTTTCACATTACAGACTGGATACATCTTTCAATGCATTGCTTGGAAGATGATGGATACATTAGAACAATATAGTTTCATCCTCTCTACATTAGTGTATATAGTTTGTGAGAGGTGGGATTGTCTACTATGTCAAAGGAGATCTCAAGCCATTTACAATTCACGAGGTTAGCATATATTGGGATGTAGCTTACTACCTCCCTTAAAATCAACAAGTTTATTCTTGCGAACTTGGCCAAAGTATAAAAATATAAGAAAAAGAAAAAGAAAAGAAAAGGAAAGAGAACAAGAAAAATAAAAGAAAAGAGAAAATGAAAAAGAAAATAAAAGGGAGCAAAATTAGACTTGGAGAAGGAAGTGGAGCGTGACATTAGATTCCACCCAAAGTTCGTTACTCCATTTGAACATTTGGGTAGGACGAGCTGATCTCCACTAGGCAGAGGAAGAGGCCCATTAAGAGGCAATCTTAGGGGTGGAAATCCTCCTTATTCACCACCCAATAGAAGATATGTCTCAGCTACCAGGAGTACACCTGCTATCCTTATAGACTTAGAATCTAGTTCATAAGATGAGTCTTATATGGTTAGCACACCAACTCTTCTCAGTAGTAGATTCCCTTGGAGGTGACACTTGAGCCAGATAGTGATAAAGATCAGGTTCAAAAAAGTATAAGTGTATCCAAGATTATATGTGTTACAGTTATGCATCAGTTGGGAGCCTTAGCTCGTACCCCACTTTCCTCTCAAAATGTTGAGGGTTTGGTAGTTAAGGAATCCCCTAAGTTATCCATAGGTGTGAAGACTCTGAAGTTCTTTCTAAGAGCATCATCCTCAAGTCAAGATGTTGATGTAGAACTTTAGGATATTTCATATAAAGATTTAATTGAATTACCTTTTGATTGGTACTTGCCTTGTGTTCATAATTTATCAAAGAAAGGGTTAATCCCACATACCTAGTCAAAGCACTATTCAAACTACTTTGAAGGAATATGGAAGAATAAATGCAAAAGCTCTCAATCAAGATGACTAATTGATTGGTCCATGATGATGATGATTCTTTGTAGTCATTACTAATCATTTAGAATCTGATAGGTTTTATTTAAATCATGTTAACTCATATGAGTAGCTATGCTTAGAAACTTCAGATGATCCCTATGATTTTGAAGTCAAAGATGCTCCTGCCAGAGTTGAAGAAGAGATTAAGTCAACCATCGACGAGCTCAAGGAAATCAACTTAGAAACTAAAGAAGATCTATGCCCATCTTATGTTGAATGAAATTGAAACCAATGACTTAGTTAGGCTATTGATTGAGTTTAAAGTTGTTGACTTAGTTAGGCTACAAACTAGTAATAGAGCATAATGTTAACCCTATTAAGCAAGCTCCTAGATGCATGTGATTAGACATAGAGCAACAGTTTATTTATGAAGTCAAAAATTTATCTATGCTGGCTTCATCCGAGATGAAAAATACCCTACCTGGTTAGCCAGCATCATCCGAGTTAAGAAATAGAATGGCAAAATTCACATATGGGTTGATTTTAGGGATTTAAATATGGCATGTCCAAAAAAAATTTCCACATTCTCTCTTCATGGATGGCTCATCTAGATATAACAAAATAAAGATGGCCCCTGAAGATGCAAGAAACACTACTTTAAGAACCCTAATTTGAATCTATTACTATAAGGTCATGCCTTTTATCCTTAAAAATGTTAGTACTACATACCAGCAGGCCATGACTCAAATCTTTGACTAACTCATTCATCATCAAGTCGAGTGCTATGTTGATGATATCATGATTAAAGTAGAGAAAAGGAAGATTATATTTTTGACATGAGAGCAATTTTCAATAGTTAAGATAATTTAACCTCAAAATGAACCCCCTGAAGTGTGCATTCTGAGTAGCTTCAGGGAAATTCCTTGGGTTTGTTGTCCAACACTAGGGAATCGAAATCAATCTGGACAAGATCAAGGTGATATTAGAATTGCCACCCCCTAAAAGTTTAACTAAACTCAGATCATTCCAAGGGTTGTTGGCATATCTAAGATGCTTTATATCCAACTTATCGAGAAGATGTCAGCCATTCTCAACACTTGTCAAAAAGGATGCCAAGTTCAAGTGGGATCATAAGTGTGAGCATGCCTTCAAAAACATCAAGCATTTCATAATGATGCCCGGTTCTAGCACCTATGTTATACTTAAACTTTACACTACTACATTAGATGACTCACTTGGTGCTTTGTTGGCCCAAGCCAATGATAAAAGGAAGTAAAATGCACTCTACTATATCATCTATCATCTAATCCCTACTAAGGCCCATTATCCACCCTTTGAGAAGTGTTGTCTAGCTTTAATCTTTGCATCCCAAAAGCTACAACACTACATGCTTCCTCATAAGGTGAACTTAATCTCTAAGATCAATCCACTATAATATCTCATGAACCAGTTGACATTATACGGATGGTTGGCAAATGGTCCATGATCCTCTCGTAGTTTGACATTACCTTCTTACCCCTCTGTGTGGTGAAAGGACAAGTGCTACAAATTTCTTAGTAGCACACCCACTTCATGCTGACTCTCCGCTTAGTGATGATCTCCACGATGAATAAATCATGAACTTAGGGGATACTAGCATTCACCATTGGGAGATGTACTTTGATGGTGTGGCTTCCTCTCAAAGAGGAGAAGAACCATAATCTACTATTCTAGGAAAGGTAGGGGTAGGAATAGTTCTCTTAACTGCAGACCGCGATGTGATGAGATTCTCATATCATTTGTCCAATCCTTGCACCAACAACAAAGCTGAATATCAGGCTCTGATTATTGATCTGGAGTTAGCCATTACTCTAAGCATCTAGAACATTAGCATATTTAGGGATTCTCAGCTAGTTATTAACCAAATCATTAGATCCTATAAAGTTATAAAGCCCAAGCTCCATCACTAACTCAAGTACACCATGGAGTTGTTGGGAAATTTTTCAGAGGTTACCATTTATAAGATTCCTCGAGGAGAGAATGTTATAGCATATGCTTTACCCAACCATGCCAAGGAGTTTGCATGTCCCGAAGATGAGTCCATATCAATAAAGGTTCAAAATAGACAAGTCTTATCCCTTATTTATACTGAACTCATGAAAAAGTACTCTCTTGAAAAAGAGGTTTTCATTGCCAAGAAGGATGAGGAGTTAGATTGGAAGCAACCATTCATGGATTACCTGAATAAAAGAAACCTACCTTAAGAGAACTCTCAAACTCATCAAATAAAATATAGACCACTTTCTTATGCTCTTGTGGATGGTGTCCTGTACTGGTGAACTTTTGATCATATATGGTTACATTATTTGGACAATCACGAAGCCCATAAGATTATGACCAAGGTACACTCAGGATTATGTTGAGCCAACCAATCCAGTCTGAAGATGAAACCCAAGCTCAAGAGTCTAGGATACTACTGGCCATCGATGATCAAAGATTGCATGGATATGGATAAGCATTGCTACAAATGCCAAATATATGGTGTGGTCCTACACCAACCACCCAACATTCTACATTCTCATTGGCCTCATGGCCATTCGAGTGTTGGGGGTACCGACATAGTGGGTCTAATTGATGCTTCTTCTTCCAAGGGTCATCAGTTCATCTTAGCTACAACTGACTACTTTTCCAAATGAGAGAAGGCGATTTCTCTCATAGGGGTCATAGCATAGCATGTGCTCTAATTTTTTAGGAACCATCTCATATATAGGTTTGGAGTGCCTCAATGAATTATATCTGATAATGGTATTGCATTCAATAGTATTGAGATCAACAACTTTTCTTAGAGACATATATTGGATATTCTACCATCAACTACCGAGGGAAAAATGGCTTAGAAGCCTTCAATAAAACTCTCATCCAAATACGAAGACTCACCGCCAATAAAGCGGTGGCATGAGTAGTTAGTTGAAGCTTTGTGGGCCTCACCACATATAGAACTCCAAGTGTACCTTTCTTTGTGTATGGGTTTGAAGTTGTTCTACCATTAGAAGTCCAACTCCCATCACTAAGGATAGCTATGGGTAGCAAGATCACAATAGAGAAAAATGCCAAGTTGCAGTTGGAAGAGCTTGAAGGTTTAGAGGAGAGACGCCTGTGGGCATGCCAAAACCACAAGTTGTACAAACTTATAATGATTCAGGCTTATAACAACTTGGTTAGTCTTAGAGATTTTCAAGTAGGAGGGCTTATTTTAGTTCTAAGAAGACTAATTGTTGCCCATCGTAAGATGGCAGGCAAGTTTGAACCCACTTGGGAAGGCCTTTTTGCCATAGAGAAAGCCTACTAAGGAGGATCTTATCAGCATATTAATCATAAGTGAGAACAATCAATTGGTTCTACTTAAAGAAATATTATAAATCATGTTTGGAAATAATTATAATCAATGAAAATTACATTTCAAATTCAATCTCTTTCATGTTGAAAGTATTCTTGTTTATGTATCTGCCACGATGTGTTTAGGGTAGGTGTAAGGAACCTAAGCTGCATTATGTCTTTCATCGACATAACACAAACATAAATTACATACAAACATATAAAATAAACACATATCTTTTTTTTTCTCGGGTACTCACAGTTGAGATTACGCCCCAATGACACTCAGTACTCAAGGTCGCTAATGTGCTACCCTGCTAGTGTATCACCCAGTGGTCTTCTTGCTTTAGAGGATGTAAGTTTGCTACATTTTTTCTTTCCTTGGCCACAACACAAAAGAGTGCCGTTTGGGATTACTAGGTATAGTATGATACCTCATGTTAGCTTTATTTAAGAGGATGTGACTTTGCTATGCTTTCTTCTTAGATTAGTCTTATGCCTAGGTTAAGCATTTTTGAGGTTTAGGATAAGTTCCCTAGCGACTCCTTCCCTCCTAATAGCTTCAAGTATGGGTTGTCCTTTGGGGCTCCACTTAGTAGTCTCTAGGTTGGTTAGCATCCCCATCCTAGATTATCCGATGATGTTCAGAAAGTTGTAAGCACATAGTTTCCGATTCATCATTGCACCATGGGCACCTTAGGTTGGTTGGTTCTCTATGATGATGGATACACCTGCTAATGGATACACCTTAGGTTGGTTGGTTCTCACACCTTAGGATACACCACTCATGGCGTGTAAGTCTCTACACTTTCTCCTTGAGTTGGCCCTACTATAAGCTTTTTTTCCGTGGATCGATAACTCCCTAGCAGCACCTCCCATATGGGAACTATATTTGGATCAGGTCCTTTGCGACCCCATTTAGACACTACCCGGGTTACTATCAGATTAAACAGTTCCTCTTTTATAGTAACCACTCCTGTGGTTGGAGAATCCATCTTATGGATGTGCAGATTCTCCTTTGGTCCAGTAAATTTGAGATTCTCCTTTGGTCCAGTAAATTTTAGTGGGGTCCCTCACACACCAATAGGGTCCACACAAAGATATAAATAAAATGTGGATTAGGACACCCTTAAATTTTCCCAAGTGCATCCTATTTTGGTAGTTGTAAAACTCCCTATAGAATCACTTGACTACTCTTTAGTTAATTTAAGTCCCTAGTGACATTCACTCAATAGTTGCGTCGTTCAATTTGTTGTGCTAGTGTTCCCTACTTTAGAAGATGTAAGTCTGCTATTCCTTCTTCCTAGCACAATCGTTGCACTCTGAAAGGAAACCCCTTAAGTTGGCTAACTCTACCCCACAGCTAGTAGACTATCCCTTTGGATTTGTAAATCTTAGATTGGATAAGTCTGATATAGCCACTTCTCAATGGGTCCATCGCACGCCGACATGGTCCATAAATTAAATCTATCAAGTTTGATCGAGCATCCACATGCCCTCAATTT
The DNA here is from genome assembly GCA_021442155.1 of Cymbidium sinense. Classification (NCBI taxonomy): domain Eukaryota; kingdom Viridiplantae; phylum Streptophyta; class Magnoliopsida; order Asparagales; family Orchidaceae; genus Cymbidium; species Cymbidium sinense. The sequence continues at coordinate 366,051,392 of CM038214.1, read as the reverse complement.
GAAATCAAACTAACTAAATAAACCATATTAAATTATATGAAATTAAGATAAAATTAATCCTCATAACTTTTGAGTTGACATAAGTTCCCAGTGGCATTCACTTAGTAGTTACCCTAGATTAATTTCGATTTGTTGTGCATCCAACAGGTCACCCCAATGGTTGTTCCTCACTTTGGAAGTTGTAAGTTTGCTATGCCTTCTTCCTAGCACAATTGTTGCACACCGAAAGGCAACCCCTTAGGTTGGCTAGCTCTACCCTATAGCTGATATACTAACCCTTTGGATTTGTAAACCTGAGGTAGGTCAAGGCTGATATAACCCATTCTTAGTGTCCATACATTAACTCAGATTAAATTAACCCAAATCTAATTTTTCCCAGTGGAGTTAAATCACACCCTTCTTCCTAGTGAAGCCCTAAATCATATATAAACAAGTTAATTAAACAAATCAAATTCAAAACCAACCTCCCTAGTGGACCCAAATTTAACCAACTCCCCTAGTAGATTTTAAATCAAAGAAATCCAACAAAACTCTTATTCCCAGTGGACACATCCCCAAACAAATCTATGAAATCAAATTTAAATCCCAATCCGTGGATAGCCTGAACCTGCTTCCCTAGTGGAAGGTTCATATACCCGATCCAGTGGAATGCTTCATATCTCAGATATGCTTCACATCAATTAAAACAAATTAAAATTTGATTATTAATCCCGGTGGATTATTATGATTCTTATCCAGCAAATCTTCTTTCCAAAATCACATAATCAAATCAAATTCAAGCCTTATCACTAGCAAATTTTCTTCTACTATTCCCTTGACATAGACCCCTCACATGTCATGTCCAATGCATGTGTGATCCCCTAATGGATCTCCCTCCATGTCCTTGACATGGAATTCTCATAAAATCTTATTTCTTCTCTTATGCACACCTTTAATACTTCAACTAAAAGCCAAATAATGTATTCATTCAAATTACATCATCTTAACATTATAATCAACATTTTATGATTTGTAATGGTGCAAACTCAAACTAACTATATAATTTGCTATAATATTATATATTGTCTAACATTAGACCTCATTAGAATCACCTAAATGGAACAAATAACAAAATTTTCTCAAACTATGAATAATGTTCATCTTGGATGTAAAATTATTATTTTTCTATTAGAAATGGTACAAAATAGCATAATTTTGGTGTTGCTTCTTAGTGTGTATGAATTTGGCCAAATTCTTCCATCTCAACCTTCAAATTAACATTTTTGTGTTTTTTAATGTATTATAACAAAAGTAAAACATACTAAAATGTACAAAATAACATTTCATAACACACCACCACATTCATATATGTGAAGTTATATTATTATGTACATTATATTTTAATATGCTTTCATATAGTATATTATCTTACATTACACCTTAAAATGAATCACTTTAAGCAAAAAAATTAATTAAATTTGGTTGAAAAATGAACATTTATTTTGGATGAAAAATTCCATTCTTTTGATTAAATGACACACCATAGCACACCCCCAATGATGTTCCCTAAAGCTTACCTTTTTTGGCCAAATCCAATTCTCGACCTATAAATCAGTATTTTTATGAATTATACTAGTACAAACTCTACTACATCATACTATAACAAACTAAAATATGCTTAATAAGTAGTAATACACGAGTATGCTATAATGCTTGATGTCTATGTTATGGCATCCTATACTATAATACACTACAACATATTAAATTATATTACAATTCATATCACATCACAAGGGATTTCTTAAGATAAAAAATCATAAAATTAGTCTAAACAATAGAAACCTATATATTTTAGTATGTATCACTTACATATTTTAGATTAGAATAATATATTAGGATGCCATGCTCTATTATGAATTTGTCCAAATACCACCATTTTATAGTCTAAATCAACATTTTTATAAAGAATGCTAGTGTTGGCTCGACTACATGATTGTAAAATACTAAAAGAATTTAAAATGTATAGAATAATATATTAATGTATATGATGTTATACTATGATGCAACATATAATATTTATTTTGAACATAAAATCTTACTTTTAGACTACAAGGATGTAGCACACCTTTGGTACTGCAACCTAATTCCCACTTCAAATTTAACAAATTTCATCATCTAATTTATTAAATCAATATTTTTATGATTTTTATTAATATAGACTATAGGGCACAATACAATAATATACCAAAACATTTCAAAGCATCTTAAAACATCCAAAAACACATTACTACATGCTCAAATATATGATGCTACATTAAAAAATAATATATGGTGTTATAATATGGTTTAGGGTTAGGGTTTAGGGTATTCAAATCTCTAATAGTCATGGGAAAGTCTCTTGAAGACATTTTATTTAGCTATCATAACTATGTTAGAATTAGGTCATTCTTTAGATATACTCCTAATGACATCTTTATTCAAGGTTAAGGGTTTAGGGTTTAGGGTTAGGGTTTAGAGTTTAGGTTTAAGGTTTAGGGTTTAGGGTTTAGTGTTGTAGGTTTTAGGGTTTAGGGTTTATGGTTTTTTTTCTGGGAAACCCCATATAGGGGGAATTTTATTGGCACAAAAAGAGGGTTACATGATCCATAAGAGGGGATAAACTCCAAAACTACTACTCAAAGAGCTACAATCAGCCTAGAGAGTAAATCCCCTATCTAAGTACAACCAAAAGCAAAATAAAAGAGAAAAGTAAAGCAAAAGATACAAAGTGATTAACATAGATAAGCCAATGGATAGATCAGGGCCAAAGCTCTTCAGGATGATAGAATGCATGCCAGTAGAGAGCAAACCAATAAGAGAAAAAGAGAAGTGCATCTGCAAAAATGAAGAAAGATAGAAATTAGAATAGTTAAAGTAGTACAGTGAAAGTGAAAAATGAGAGCAGCATAAACTAACAAAATTTTAGAGAAGTGTGTGAAAGAAGGCTCGGGCTCAATCACACCAAAGTGGTATGGTTTTAGTGTTTAAGGTTTAGGGTTTATGGTTTAGGGTTTTGGGGTTTAGGGTTTTGGGTTTAGGGTTTAGGGTTTAGTGTTTAGGGTGTAGGGTTTTTTGGGTTTAAGGTTTAGTGTTTTGGTTTTAGGTTTAAGGTTTAAGTTTTAGTTTAGGCTTTAGGGTTTATGGTTTAAGGCTTAAGGTTTTTTTTAACAAATTCAGATTCAACATTTTTTCTTTTTGATTTCATCAACCAAGTAGCACCCCAAGTTTTTTAAGACACAAGCGATGACATATATCAAAAATGGTCACCCAAAAAGTAAATAAAAAACCTTAGATATGTTTAACCATCTCTATTTTAATGACAGTTCCATAAGTAGCAGATCAGATCGGCCGTACTTTAGTTTCCCTAGTTCCCATCAGAACAACCCCCACCTCTCGAGTAGCGGGATCCACCATCATATCCCCAATGTCTCCCTCTGCCACCACCACAGTTGTAACCTCCGTCACTCCTCCTACCTCCATTAACCACCATTGCTCTGACCAGCACCTCCATATCCACTAGCCCCTCTAGATTCCTCACCATGACTATGGTAATCGCAACCTTTGACTTTGCCTCCACCACTAGACCTAGATTGAGCCTAATTGATGGTGATGTTCCTCTCATGAAGGTTCAGCCCATTCTTAGGGTTTAGGGTTAGTTTAAGGTTTGTTAGTTTAGCATTTAGGTTTAGGTTGGGTATAGGTTTTGGGGTTTAGGGTTGTAGGTTTTGTGGGTTTAGGGTTTAGGGATTGCTTTATGGTTTTAGGGTTTAGAGTTTAGGTTTAGGGTTTAGGTAGGATTTAATGGGTAGGGTTTAGGAGGTTAGAGGGTTTATGGAGATTTAGGTTTAGGATTTATGGTTTAGGTATTTTTTTTAAATTAGTAAATATAAGTTTATGTTTACTATTTAGTTTATTTATTTGAGTTTATTTTATTTTATTTTATTTAGGTTCATTTTTATTTTATTTAGTTTAGTTTATTTATTTTAGGTATATTTATTTTAGTTTAATTTATTTTAGTTTATTTTAGGTTTAGTTTATTTTAGAGTTTTATTTTTATTTTATTTAGGTTTAGGTTTATTTTATTATAGGTTTAGTTTTATTTTATTTTAGGTTTAGGTTTAGGTTTTATTTTAGGTTTTAGTTTTATTTTTAGTTTAGGATTTATTTTAGAATATTTTATTTTATTTGTTTAGTTTAGTTTATGTTTATTTTATTTTGTTTAGTTTAGTTTTATTTTAGGTTTAAGTTTTATTTATTTTAGTTTAGTTTATTTTAGTTTAGGTTTAGGTTTATTTTATTTTGTTTATTTTATTTTTACTTTAGGTTTAGGTTTTTTTTAGTTTACCGTTTAGGTTTTATTTTTAGGTTTATTCTTTAGGTTTAGATTTTTATTTAGTTTTTATTTTATTATTATTTAGGTTTATTTAATTTTTATTTTTGGTTTAGTTTTTATTTTATTTTGGTTATTTATTTATTTATTTTTATTAAGGCTTTTATTTAATTTATTTTAGTTTAATTTTAATTTTTATTTTATTTTCTTTTTAGGTTTAGGTTTAGGTTTTAGTTTATTTTTTTAGTTTATTTTATTTTTTATTATATTTTAGTTTAGGTTTGTTATTTATTTTACTTTTAGGTTTTATTTAGTTTAGCTTTAGGTTTTTAGCTTTTTAGGGTTTAAGGTTTAGGTTTAATTTAGGGTTTGGGGTTTAGGGTTTGGGGTTTGGGGTTTAGCGTTTAGGGTTTAAGTTTTATTTTAGGATTTAAGGTTTAAGGTTTTTTTTAATAGAGGACAAATTAAGGTTCAACTTTTCTTCTTTTTGATTTAATCAACCAAGTAGCACTCGAAGTTTTCTAAGACACAAGAGACGACATAGATAAACAATGAGCACTCATAGAGAAAATAAAAAAGCCTGGATTAGTAGAACCATCTCTACTAGAAGACCACTCATAAAGGCAGATCCATCATTCTTTTTATTTCTAGTTCCCATCGAACCACCACCTTCGAGTAGTGGATCCACTGTCATATCCCCCATCTCTCCTCTCACCAGGGTTTGTGGTTAGGTTTAGGTTTAGGGTTTAGGGTTTAAGTTTAGGGTTTAGGATTTCTGTCAGTTGTGATTTTGGGTTTAGGTTTTTCAGGTATAGGGTCAGCAGGTTTAGAATTTAGTGTTTAAGGTTAGTTTTAAGGTTTAGAGTTTTTTTTTTAAATTAAGTAAACATGTAAGTTTTGGTTTATTTAATTTATCATTTATTTTATTTATTTGAGCTTATTCATTTTTTTATTTCTTTATTTAGATTTATTTTATTTTATTTAGTTTAGTTTCTTCATTTTAGGCATTTATTTTGGTTTAGGTTTATTTTTAGTTTAATTTAGTTTAGGTTTATATTTTAGTGAGTTTTATTTTTTATTTTAGGTTATTTTATTTTATTTTTTTATTTAGGTTTTATTAAATTTGGGTTTTATTTATAGGTTCATTTTTTAAGTTTATGTTTTATTTAGGTTTAGATTTATTTTTTAGTTTAATATTTTAATTAGTTTTGGTTTAGGTTTAGTTTAGTTTTATTAGGATTAGGTTTAGTTTTATTTTATTTTAGTTTAGGTTTAAGTTTATTTATTTTATTTTTATTATTTAGGTTTTTTTTTTTAGTTTTAAGTTTTATTTTATTTATTTTATAGTTTATTTTAGGTATTTTTTAGGTTTAAGTTTTTTTTTATTTTATTATTATTTTACATTTGTTTTAATTATTTATTTTTTTATTCTTATTTATTTTTTAGTAGTTTAAGTTTATTTATTTTATTTTTATTTATTTATTTTATTTTGGTTTTATCAGGTTTTATCTTGTTTATTTTAGGCATATTATGTAGGTCATTTATTTATCATATATCAAGTAGTCAGTCAGTAAGTTAGGGGCCCAGGCCTTGTGGCCCAGTTTAGGCCTTGATTAGGGCCAGTAGGGCCTGTGGCCCAGGGCCCAACATTTAGTTGTGGCTCAGGGCCTGAGGGCTCATGATCTTCCCAGGATTTAGTGGATTTAGGTTTAAAAGTAGGTTTTAGTTTGGCCTCAGATACCAGTGGCCTAGGGTTTAGGTTAATTGGGATTTAGGGTAGATTTATGGTTCAGGGCCTAGGATAGGGTAGGTTAGGGCTCAGTTGTATTTAGGTTTCATCTTTAGGGTTTAGGCTCAGATTTAGGGTCATTGAGGATCCGGTATTTAGGATTTAGGATTTAGGGTTTAGGGTAGATTTATTTTAAATTAAGCAAACCAGAGGTTTAGTTTATTTTAATTTATTTTTTTATTTTATTTTATTTTATTTAGTTTATTATTTTATTTTTTTAGTTTTTTTTATGTAATTTATTTTTTAGGTTTAAGTTTAGATTTATATATTTTTTAGTTTATTTTATTTTTATTTATTCTTAGATTTAGGTTTATTTATTTTTTAGCCAGTTTTTTAGGTAGTTTAGGTTTTATTTTAGGTTTATTTTTAGGTTATATATTTTAGTTTAGTTGAGGTTTATTTTTAGCTTATTTCATTTTATTTAGTTTTTTTTAGGTTTAGTTTTATTTTAGGTAGTAGCTTTATTTTATTTATTTTTTATTTAAGTTAGTTATTTATTTTATTTTTATTTTAGTTTTTTAGTTTAGGGTTTAAATTTTATTTCTTTATTTTATTTATTTTAGGTTTAGGTATTTAGTTTATTTTATTTAGGTTTATTTATTTATACATGGGTTAATTTTAGTTTATTTTTATTTTATTTATTTTAGTAAATAAATTTTAGTTTATATTTTATTATTTTTTAGGTAGGTTTAGGTATTTAGGTGGTATTTTATCTTTATCTTTATTTCTTTTAGTTTCTTTAATTATTTTTAGGTTTAGTAGGTTTTAGTGGTGGTTGTGCAAGTTTAGGGTCAGGTTTATTTAGGTGGTTTATTTAGGGTTTGGTCTGTTAGATCTTAGGTAGGGTATGGTGTATGGTTTGTGGTTTTGGCTCAGTGGCTCAGTGGTTCCTCAGTGGCTCAGGGCCTTGGCCCAGCAGTTTGGGTCTAGCTCAGGTCAGGGCCTTTTCTCATTTTATTCTTTATCTTTGGGTCAGGGTCAGGTCAGCCAGGGCTCAGAGCTCAGGGCCTATTTAGAGCCCAGTGGTAGGCCTGGGCCTGTGGCTCAGAGGCTTAGATTTAGCTCAGTTTCTGGCCTTTAGTTTTTGTGGTTTAGGGTCATTATGGGTTTAGGAAAGCCAGGGTCCTTTAAATGTGCAGGCTCAGTGCATTTATGCTTTTATTTAGGCTCAGGATTTGGGGTCATTGGTCATTAGGATCTTTAGGGCTCAGGGTTTAGATTTTATTTAGCATTTTTAAATCAAGCAAACCAACAGTTGTTTATTTAAAATATTTAGTTTTATTATTTTAGTTTATTTTATTTTTTTTTATTAGGTTTATTTTATTTTTATGTAGTAGTTTTATTTTATTTAGTCTGTGTTTTTATTTTAGTTTAGGTTTTTTTTTTGTTTTTTATTTTAGGTTTAGTTTAGGTTTATATTTTTAAACTGAGTTTTATTTTATTTTATTTTTTTTTATTTATGTTTTCTTTTAATTTTAGTTTAGTCTTAGGGTTTAATTTATTTATTTTCTAGGTTCTCGCTTTATTTTAGTTAAAGTTTTTTTAGTTTTTTAGTTATATTTTTCTTTATTTTAGGTTTATTTTTAGGTTTAGTTTTATTTAGTTTTTCTTTATTTTATTTTATGTTTATTTTTTTTATTTTACATTTTAGTTTTTTATTTTATTTATGTTTTATATTTAGCTTCTTTATTTTTTTTTTTTGTTTTATTTTATTTTATTTATTTATTTTAGTTTTTATTTATTTTATTTTTTATTTTAAGTTTAGGTTTAGGTTTTGTTTAGGTTTTATTATTTTATTTTATTTATCCATTTGTAGTTTATTTATTTATTTTATTTTTAGGTTTATTTAGTTTTATTTAGTTTAGTTTAGGTTTTGTGGTTTAGGTCCGTGGTCATTATTTTATTTGTGGGTTTAGGGTTTTAGGGTTTAGGATTTAGGATTTAGTATTTAAGCCATTTTTGTGGTTTTATTTTTGTGGCTTTTTATGTTTTTTTTAACCAAAAGGATTTGTGGTTTAGTTTAATTAGTTTAATTATTATTATTAGGTTTTAATTTTATATTTATTTGTTATATTAATTGATTTAGTTTTAGTTTATTAGTTTGTTTATTATTATTATTAATATTTTAGTTATTAGTTTATTTGGGGTTTATTTTTAAGTTCATTATTTTATTTGGGTTTGTGGGTTTATGGTTTAATTTTTTATTTTTAGTTTTAGTTTGGGGTTTTATAATTAGTTAGTTTTTTAGTTTAGTATTATTTAGTTATTATGATTTTATTATTTAATTTATTTTTTATTATTAGTTTATATTTTGTGGTTCAATCTTAGTTTAGTTTATTAGTTTAGTTTTAAGTTTTAGTTTGTTTAGTTTAGATTTTAATTTAGTTTATTGGGTCTCATTAGTTTGGTTTTACTAGCATTTAGTTTTATTATTTAATAGTTTATTATTATTATATTATTATTATTATTATTATTATTATTATTTTTTATTTTTTATTATTATTATTAATATTATTATTATTATTTTATTAGCTAGTAATTTATTTATTAGGTTTTAGCTCAATTAGTTTATTAGTTTATTAATCTTATATTTTATTAGTTTAGTTTTAGTTGTTGGTTATTATTATTTATTTAGTTAGTATTTTTAGTTATGTTTTATTTTATTATTTTATTATTAGTTATTATTATATTAGCTTTATTTTATATAGGCCTGTGGGCTCAGGTTTAGGATTTTATTTTGTGGCTTTTTTAGGCTCATGGTCAGAAGGGCTTAGTTAGTTTTTAGGCCTGTAGTCAGGCCAGATAGGGTAAGATTTAGGGTCAGAGCTAGGTTTTTTTTTAAATTAAGTAAATTGATAGGTTTACATTTATTTAGTTTATTTTATATTTTTTAGGATTATTTTTATTTTTAATTAGCTTAGTTTATATATTTTATGTTTTTTTTTATTTTAGTTTAGAAATTTTATTTTAGTTTATTTTTTAGTTTTAGGTTTATTTTTTAGTTAAGTTTTAATTTTACTTTATTTTTTAGGTTTGGATTTATTTTTAATTAGTAGGTTTAGGGTTTAGGTTTTATTTAGGTTTAAGTTTAGGTTTTAATTTTATTTTTTTTATATTTAGGTTTTAGTTTTTTTATTTTAGGTATATTTTTTTTAATTTTATAGTTTAAGTTTAGTTTATTTTTAGTTTATTTTATTTTATTTATTTAGTTTTTAGTAGTTTATTTTCTGGTAGTTTAGGTTTTATTTATTTCATTTAGTTTATTTATCTAGGTTTAAGTTTATTTTAATTTGTTTTTTTTTTATATTTAGGTTTTTGTTTTATTTTATGGTTTTAGGTTTTATTTTTATTTATCTTTGATTTTATTTTAAGTTTATTTTTAGGTTTAGCATTTATTTAATTTTTATATTATTTCATTTAGGTTAATTTTATTTTATTTTTTAGCTTGATTATTTAGTTTTTTATTTTTAGGTTTATTTTATTTTTTAGTTTTAGTTCAAATTTTATTTTATTTTATTTTAGTTTAGTTGTTATTTTTATTTTATCTTTATTTTATTTTTAGTTTAGTTTTAGTTTAGGTTCTTATTTTATTTATTTTAGGTTTAATTTTATTTATTTATTTTATGTTTAGGTTTTATTTTATTTATTTATTTAAGTTTAAGTTTTTTATTTATCTATTAGGTTTTATTTGTTTAGTTTTGTTTAGTTTAAGGTTGGGCTCAGGTCTGGGGCCTAGTGGCTCAGAGAGTCAGTTTAGGGTTGAGTAGGATTTGTGGTGTGGTCCTTAGGATTTGGCCTGGCTCAGGATTTAGGGCTCAGTTTAGGTTTTCTTTTGTTTAGGTCAGTGGGTTGGGTTTTGGTTTGTGGGTTATTGTGGTTTTTTTTAATTTTTTAAAATTTTAAATTAATTAAACCCAGGTTTATGTATTTAGTATATTTTATTTATTTTAGTTTATTATATTTTTATTTATTTTTATTTTAGTTTTATTTTATTTAGTTTTAGTTTATTTATTCTTTATTTATTTTAGTTTAGTTTTTATTTGATTATTTTTATGTTTGGTTTAAGTTTAGGTTTTATTTTTTAGTTAGTTTTATTTTTTTTTTATTTTATAGGTTTAGTTTAAATTTTTATATTTAGTTTAGTTTAGGTTCTTATTTTATTTTATTAGGTTTGGTTTTGGTTTTTTATTTTAGGTATATTTTTAGGTTTTATTTTTAGTTTAGGTTTTATTTATTTTAGTTTTATTTTAGTGTAGGTTTTGGTTTTATTTTATTTTGTTTATTTTAAGTTTAGTTATTTTATAGTTTGGTTTTATGTTTAATTTTATTTATTTTTACATTTTATTTTAGGTTTATATTTAGGATTAGTGTTTTATTTAGTTCTTATTTTTTTATTTTAAATTTATATTATTTTTATTTTCATTTAGTTTTTATTTTGGTTTTTATTTGCCTAAGGTTCAGTTTAAGTTATGTTTGGGATTTAAGGTTTATGGTTTTTATTTTTAGGTTTATTTTATTTTTATCTAATTTAATTTATTTTATTTTTTTATTTTTATTTAGTTTAGTCTATTTATTTTAGTTTAGCTTTTTATTTTAGTTTATTTTTTAGGTTTAGGTAGTTTTTATTTTAGTGAGTTTATTATTATTTTATTTTTAGTTTAGTTATTGGGGTGTGGTAGGTTTGCCTAGTTTGTGCTTTGTGGTTGTGTTTTGTGGTTTAGGGATTAAGGCCTAGGGTTTAGGTGATAGTTTAGGGTCAGGCATGTTGGGATCAGTGGTCAGTTTAGAGTTTGTGTTTATTTTGGTTTTTGGCTAGATTGTATTATTTTATTTTATTTTATTTATTTTAGTATTTAGGTAAGGTTTACATTTAGCTCACTCCCATGTTTAGTTTAGGTTTATTTTAAATATGTAAACCAGGGCTGGGTTTGGGTTAAGATTTAAGTTCTCTTAATTTAAACCAAGAGGTTTAGTTTTATTTATTTTTTTTATATTTTAGTTTATTTTTTTTTTTTTAATTTTATTTAGATTTATTTATTTTATTTTTATTTTTTATTTAGAGTATTTATTTTCATATTTTTTGGTTTGTTTAGGTTTATTTTTAGTTGAGTTTTATTCTTATTTTATAATTTAGTTTAAGTTTTATTTTATTTTGAGGTTTAGGTTTAGGTTTTATTTTATTTTTTATATTTAAGTTTTAGGTTTTTTTTAGATTTTAATTTTAGTTTAGGTTTAGGTTTATTTTAATTTATTTTATTTTATTTAGTTTAGGTTTAGTTTATGTTTATTTTAGTTTAGGTTTAGGTATTATTTATCTTTTAGTTTATTTTGCTTGAGGTTTAGATTTATTTTATTTTATTTTACTTTATTTTATTTTATGTCTGTGTTTTTTTTTTTAGAGTTTAGGTTTTATTTTTTTATATATTTTTAAGTTTATTTTTTTAGTTTAAGTTCTTATTTAGTATTTATTTTATTTTATTTTAGGATTATTTTAGGTCATTTTTATTTTTACTTTATGTTTAGTTTTAATTTTATTTAGGTTTTTATCTGTTTATTTTATTTTTTTTTTAGTTTTAGGTTTTTATTTATGTTATTTTATTATTTTATTACTTCATTTTCTTTTGTATTTTAGGTCTTAGTTTATGTTTTATTGTATATTTTAAATTTATTTAGGTTTATGTTTATTTATTTATTTTATTTTAGGTTTATTTGTTTTAGGTTTTGGTTTTTGGTTTTTTGGGGTTTTGTGGTTTAGTCCAGTATCCAGGGTTAGGTTTAAGGTTTGGGGTAGGGCTAGTTTTAGGTTGTTCAGGTCAGAGTTTAAGGTTTAGGGCTCAGTGTTTGGCTTTAGGGCTCAGGATTTTAGGGTTTAGGGTTTGTGGCATAAGGTTTTTAGGGTCAGGGTTAGTTTTATGGTTTAGTTTTTTTTTTTTTAATCAAACCGGCAGGCCTAGTTTATTTAGTTTATTTGTTTATTTATTTTATTTCATTAGGTTTATTTTTTTTATTTATTTAATTTAATTTAATTATTTAGTTTAAGTTTTTATCTTAGTTTATTCTTACTTAGGTTTAGGTTTATTTTATTTTAGTTTTTTTATTTTTTTATTTTTATTAGTTTCTTTTTATTTTATTTTATGTTTTAGGTTTTATTTTATTTTTTAAGGTTTAGGTTTTGGTTTTATTTTTATTTTTAGGTTTTATTTGTTAGTTTAGGTTTAGATTTATTTTAACTTTATTATATTGTATTTAGATTAGGGTTTAGATTTAGGTTTAGGTTTTATTTATTTTAGTTTAGTTTATTTTAGTTAGATTTAGGTTTATTTTATTTTACTTATTTTAGGTTTAGTTTTTTTGTTAGGTTTAGGGCTTAAGTTCATTAATTATTTATTTTGTTTGATTTTAGGTTTTATTTAGTTTTTATTTTATTTTACTTTAGGTTTATTTTATTTTATTTATGTTTAGTTTTATTTTATTTTGGTTTTTAATCTGGGTTTTATTTTATTAGTTTAGTATAGGTTTTATTAATTTTATTTTAGTTTAGTTTTATTTATTTTATTTTATTTTAGGTTTAGGTTTACAGTTAAGGTTATAGTTTAGGTTTTTTATTTTATTTTATTTTATTTACTTTATTTGGCATAAATTTATCTAGTATTATTTAGTTCTGCCCAAGTTTTGGTTGTGGTTTCAGGTTTTAGTGCCTGTGGTTTAGGGGTAGGCCTAGGGTTTTATTTAGGTCTTTGGGGTTTGCTGATCAGATTGTGGCTAGGTGTGGCCTAGGTCAGGCCTGTGGTAGGGTCAGGGTTATGGCTAGATCTGGTAGTGGCCTAGGTTTAGGGTCACTTAGAGCTTGCTCAGTTAGGGTTTTTTAAAAAAAAAACAAACAAACTGGTAGGTCCATGTTTATTTAGTTTTTTATTTGGTTTATTTTATTTTTATTTGATTTAGGTTTATTTTATTTTAGTTAGTTTAATATTAGCTTTATTTGTTATAGTTTTATTGTAGTTTATTTTTAGGTTTTAGAACATTTTTAGTTTAGTTTTATTTTTTATTTTATTTTAGGTTTGGTTTTATTTTTTCTAGTTTTATTTAGGTTTTATTTTATTTTAGGTTTAGGTTTAGGTTTTATTTTTGTGCACGCTTAGGTTTTATTTTTGAGTTTAGGTTTAGTTTATTTTTAGTTTATTTTATTTATTTAGTTTTAAGTTTAGGTTTTTTATTCATCGTTAGTTTAGATTTTATTTATTTTAGTTTATTTAGTTTTATTTATTTTTTATTTTATTTATTTATTATATTATTTTGTAGTTTTGGTTTTATTTTTATTTATTTGGTTTATTTCAAAGTTTATGTTTATTTAGTTTTATTTTATTTTATTTTCATTTAGTTTTATTTTAATTAGGTTTTATTTTTAGTTTAGCTTAAGCATTTGTTTTATTTAATATAGATTAGTTTTATTTACTTAAATTTTAAGTTTACATTAGTTTAGCTAGGTTTAGTTTATATTTTATTTTATTTTATTATTTGTGCAGATTTTATTTATTATATTTTAAGTTATATTTATTCTGAGGTTAAGTTTTAGCTTTTTTGTGGATTTAGGGTGCATTTGGGTTTTCCTTTTGAGTTTAGTGTGGCTCAGGGATCAGTGGATGTGGTTAGGGTTTAGGGTTTAGGGCATGTGGCTAGGTAGAGCCTGTAGTAGTGGGTTTAAGGCCTAGGTTTAGATTTTATTTTATTTATTTTAAATAAACCCATGTTTAGGTTTATTTAGTTTATTTTATTTATTTTGATTTATTTTTTTATTTTGATCCAAGTTTAGGTCACCATGGTTTGGGTTTAGGTTCAGCTTTGTGGCATGAGTTTTAAAGTTTCAGATTTGTGGTCAGTGATAGGGTTTGTGGAGTGGATCATGGCTCAGTGGTAGTGTGTGAGGATTTGGGTCTGGCCTGGGTAGGGTTAGTCAGGGTTTGGCTCAGCAGGTTTAGGGCTCTGCCTACAATTAGTTTTGATTTGGTTTAGGGTTTAGGATATGGTTTAGGTTTGGGTTTTAGATTTTAAAAAAAAAAAAACCATCCAAACCGTGAGTTTAAGTTTATTTAGTTTATTTTATTTTTTATTTTTATTTAGTTTAGTTTAATTATTTTAGTTTTATTTATTTTAATTTAGGTTTGTTTCTTTTAGCTTATTTTTTAAGTTTAGTTTTAAGTTTATGTTTATTTTTTAGTTTAGTTTTTTTTTATTTTTATGTTTAGGCTTTATTTTTTATGTTTATGTTAATGTTTAAGTTTTTATTTTATTTTTTTAGGTTTATGTTTTAGGTTTTTATTTTAGGTTTATCTTTAGTTTTTTTTTTTCTTTTAGTTTAGGTTTAAGTTTATTTTTAGTTTATTTTATTTTATTTTGTTTAAGGTTTAGGTTTAGTTTATTTTAGGTTTAGGTTTAGGTTTTATTTATTTTAGTTTAGGTTTATGTTTATTTTATTTTGTTTATTTTAGGTTTAGGTGTTTTTTAGTTTAGTTTAGGTTTTTTTATTTTTATTTTATTTTTTTTTATGTTTAGGTTTTTTATTTTGTTTTTATTTTATTTTGGATTTTGTGCCGCCATCCTTCAAGACGTTTGATGGCAATGGAAACCCACGATAACACATTGCATACTTTAGAGCTGACTATTGCAACATGGGTGACAGTAGCGCACACCTCTTCCGCATTTTCATTAGTAGTCTCTTAGGTGTTGCATTTGTTTGGTATGCTGAAACTGCCCAACAATTTGGTGAAGACTTTTGAGGAGTTGGAGCACCTCTTCATCAAGAGGTTTGTTGGAGCTCAACAAAGGGTGATTGTAGGCGACCTCATTGTAGAGAAATAGAAACTCAATGAGTCCCTTGTTGATTACATTCTCAGGTGGCACAACCTGAGCATTAAATGCAAACCACAACTATCTGAACAACATGCGATTGAGATTCTTCTCAAGAATATCTATGGCCCGATCACCTTCATGCTTAAGGGCTTCACCATCAAAATATTCGAGAAATTAATCAACAAGGCAACTAGCCCACAAGAGAAAGCCAAACAGTTGCCCTTTCTCGAGCAATCATCTGGGTCCAAGCTGTAGAAGGTGTTTGAGAAGAAGCTAGGAACAATTATGTCAGTGGATAGCAGCCAGCCAGAGTTCAGTATGAGAGACTATGAGCTCAGCAGCCTCCTTTGCCATCTCCTCTTCCACTACCTCGGCCATCATACCAGCCACCGCAGCTGCCACAACAACCATTTCCACCACCTCAGCTTACCCAGTAGTAATATTCTTATCCATATCTAGGTAGCTACTTTCCATCTACTCTTATTGACAGATTGAATAATCCATATTCAAGAGGGAGGTAGTTAGGAAAATCTTTAAGAATCTCTTAAATAAACTTGACATTTAGTTACTAGAGCCTAAGAGGCCGGAGGAAGTGGGTAAGAATGATGATCCTTTTTGTTGTCCCTACCACTGCATGTTAGGCCATGTCTTAGAGGATTGATCACTTTTAAGGACTAGCTTGAGCGCAACTGCAAGTTGAGAGCCATAGTTATCCCTAAGAAATACTTATTAGAATAACCATCCAGTTCTATTAGAGTAATTCTCGGGGATACTTGCAATACTCTTAAGACTAAAGATGGTTAGGATATCTCCCTATCCCGAACCTCTAAGAAGATCATTTCTAAGATCAAGAAGCTTTCCTTGCAGGTGCCTGCAGTAGCTCAAACCTCTAACAACAAGGAATGTTTATTAGTTGCAAAACATAACTTAAGGAGGGTGATAGCCTAGTAGCAGCTATAGCTCACCATACTTGCCTTAGATAGTCTTGTAGCGTAGCCACCATTCGAGTCCAGTACTCCCTCCACCATTCCAGCTACCACTTGTTCTACTATCTCCTCTTCTACCAGCAGGAGTGTTGTATATGTGAATAAAAGTACTAAATTTCTTACTCTGCTAACTTTACTTGATTTCTATCATGTACCTCCACCCAAAAAAAATTAATGAAGAAAGCTGATTCTACTTAAGAGAGGAAAAGTGGATTGCCCTCTTTCATCCCTACCATAAGTCACTTTCTAAAGTATATTAATTTGATTTAGTTCTCTTAGTGAATGAATTATTAAATGATTTAATTAATCCTATGTTTAGGTTCACTTTAAATAATCATATTCAAAATGAAAGGCATCTTAAGATTAATTCAATTGAATTACTACCACATGAGATATGTTTAATCATTCCTTTCCATCACATGTAACATGCATCTGATTTAATCCTAAGTGTATCTATACATGCAACATATTTTAGCACACTTAAATGATGAATGTATGTGTATGTTTAGAATTTATATTTTATTTGATTGAATTATCTAAAAATATTAAATTAAAACTTTATCTAAATTCCTATACAAAAGGACATAAGAATGAAATTAAATAGGCAGTGTCATTGTTAAATCAGGGATGTGAGGTAATCAAATGACATCCTTGGAGCAAGCTAAAGCCTCATATTTTCAGGATGTACAGACTATATACCCATTTACATTCAAACATATGTAAAATTGTATACATGAACATTGGAAGTAAGCTCCAAATCATATGGCTAACTAATTCACCACTTAGCTAATTATGAGTGCATGCAATTTTAATGTAAAATGGGATTTTCATTCACTAATCACATATACATATACATGTACAAAGATATAGACAAGTTTGTGTCATTGTTAAACCAGGGAAGTGAGGTAGTTAAATGAGCTCATTTGGGCTAACTAAAGCCTCGTATTCCTAGGATGTCTAGACTATATACTTTCTTTTCTTTGACACACATGGATGTATACATAAATTAGGGAAAGAAAACCATGCAAATATTGTATTTTTTTATTGAATCATTTATATGTATGAATTAAAGCTCTATCCAAATTTTAATGTTGAAATATATAAGAATGAAATCAAATGCATATGCCATTGTTAAACTAGTGAGGTAATCAAATGACCTCCTTGGGGCTAGCTAAAGCCTCATGTTAGGATGTGCTATATACATTACCATTTAATCTTATATAAATCAACACATGAATAGAGGAAGAGAACTCAACATTCATACACTTAAGCAATAAGCATGCATTTATATGTATTTATAACTAGCATCATAACACATATTATTATTCATTTATAAGCTTTTGAAAAATACATTTGGATTTAATAGTGATAATTATATATATTAAATTAAACATAAAAGAAATCCATTTTATTTTACTTGATTTTGAAAAGATGGGTGCATGAATTCAAATGACATACAAAATTTAACATGATTGGAAATAGTATAATCAAATATATGCATGTGATTCATTCAACCAAACTAGTTCTTAATGACAATCAAATCAAATAAGATTATTTAAAGCAAACCAAAGCTTTTTTATTAATTAAGTTTTGGGTTTGATTTAATTTAAAGAGGAGAAGATAAATCATCACTTGCTATTTTAAACCCATTCCATATTAGTGATTTGATTTAATTTAAGGAAATGCAATTAAGTTGATTTTATGGGCTAATTAAGTTGAACCCTTAATTAGATGAATTAATTACCCTTACTTATGTCACCTTAAAGTAATTAACTAAATAATTATGAGCCAACATGATATGCATGGAGAATAAACTTGCAATGATCTTACGAAATAAAAGGGACCTAATGCAATTGGGTCATTATTAATAGTTAAAGATTAGACAATTAATTACTCTTGTTTTCCCACACATGTGATCTAACCCTAATGTCATTAAACTCCTTTAGGTTATTAAACACCTAAAGATCTACCCCATGATTTAATTAATCAAGGTCTGATGTGATTATGATTTCAATTTTATTAAGTGATTTAATTAATTAGTTAAATCTTAATTAATTTCATTTTTAAATATGGTAAAATGAACTTAAGGAAATGGTTCCCAACCCTATTCCTTAGTTCACTTACTGTTGAACAATGATTAATAAACTTAATTAACCAATTTGTTATTGTTCATGGGATGAATTAATCATTAATTAACTTAAAAGAGTAGTTAAATTTTAGTTAGTCAATTTCACTAATTAAGTGAGTAATAAATAGCAAGAAAAGCATGGGAGGTAGAGGTCATCCCATTAAATTAACCCACAAAAATTAGGATTAATTGCTCAAGTAATTAAGGAGTAATTAAGCTAATTAATTTTGTAATTAAACCTTAATTACTTTTTTAAATTAATTAAGGTCATTTTTAATTAATTCTCCTATGAAAATACTTTTAAAATGAGAATTTATTTGTATTTTTATTTCTTTATCATTTTTTATGATTTTTAGAAGTTTCAACCATAAAAAATGATTAATTAAGCCTAATTAAAGCCTAATCCTATTGGCATCTTGTCGCTTGCGCATCATGCTTTTCATGCGGCACCATAAGATTGCATACTTAAAACTTATCCGACTCAGCGCCTATGTGGTAGCGGTGGACATGCTTTTTCATCCACCATCCGATCTAAAATCGGATGGCTATGATTAATCCCACAGCTTAATAGGATTTAATAAGATTGATCTAGCGGATCTATTCCCGATCGACCACTTTGATCATGTGGAATGAATAGTGTGTGATCTAATGTCACGCGAGTGAGGGAGAATGGGGTTTGTCTACCATTGCTCACTTGATCCGAGCTTACCCGAGCTCGGATCAACTCCAAAAAGATCCCACACCTTCATGACATTGATCGGAGGGGATCCAACGATCAAGATCACGAGATGCAAATTTTCTTCAAAAAGCTCCAACCTATTTTTTTTCCAAAAGATCAGTTTTGGAAGCATACCTCATCGGAGCTCTACATTGGTGGCTCAAACATTGAGGAAGCTTCATCTAGTGGAGTTGACGCCCAGTTGAGTAGCAATTGGATCAATTCCTTGACGTTCACTTGAAAGGCCATCAACTAACAATTTAGAGCTTGACTCTGATTGAAGTCCCACCTCTAGTGCTCTACAAGCTTGGGAGATGATTCATTATTCTTGATGAGGCCTAGGGAAGGTGTGTACAAAGTTAATTTGAGTTTGATGGAGAAATGGAGAAGTTAGGTCAAAAATGGGGTGTCATATTTTGTGACGGACATGAGTGGCATTTTTCAATCTAAGAACGAGCTTGGGAGCCTAGGGAATGGCTCTAGCGGCTTGCCTTGGGTAGCTAAGGCTATGAGGAATGATTTTTGTTTGTGTTTGAGTGGAAATGCGGGGGTGTATATCCCCCTTCATCTTGATCAAATGGTGGGATTGGGTTTGGCTTCTAGTGGCCTTCTGACCATCTCAGGGAGTCATGGGTGGCAAGGAGGAGGTAAGTTGGCTCGGCTTGGTTGGTTAAATGTGTGGAGATGGCTGCTAAAAAGGAATCATGAGTGTCCTATGGGTTTCAAATGCTCTAATTGGAAGGGTGAGGTGATTTCACCTCCCATGGGTCATGGTCGACCCAACCACCCCTTGGGTTAGGTTGGGCAGTGTCCTAGGCGCCTAGGTGGACTATTGGGAGAGTACCAAGTTGCTAAGGAAGTTAAATAACCACTTACATGGGTGATCGGTCTCATGTGATTTCATTGACCCAAGGGTAGAATGATCATTTGGCATTGGATTTGATCTAGGAAGATTTAAAATGAGCCAAAAGTGGGTTAGCCCAAATTTCAAGTCAATTAAAGTTGATTTGGTTTGGTTTGGCTCAATTTTACTCATTTAGGTCAAATTGGGTTAGGTTGGTCAAGTTGACCAATTGGTCAAATTGGGTCAAACCAAGGGATGGGTCAAGTTTATATGATCATTTGGGATGTTTTGGTTCAATTGGTTTGGTTTAGTTTGGCTTAGATTTGATTTTGGCTCATTTAAATTCATTTGAGTCAAATGAGTTAAGTTGACCAATTTGACCAAATTGGCAAAATTGGCTTGGGTTGGGTGTTGGTTTGGGTTTAGCTGACCAATTGAAGATGATTGTAGTCTTTGGTTTCAATTAATTTGGATTTGGTTTTGATTTAGGAAACTTGAACCTTTAGGTCAATTTGGACTAAGTAGGTCAATTAGGTTCAATTGGGTCTAATCATGACTTTGGTCAAGTTCAACAATCACGTTGGAATGAACTTGAGTCATTAGTTGCAGTCAATTTGGTTTATATTTTGATTTGACCCAATTTGGTCTTTTAGGTCAATTTCGATCAACTTGGGTCAAGAGTGCCAATTAGCTTTGGTTTGACTCAATTGAAAGTCAAGTCAAATTCAAATATTGATTTTGATTTGGTATGAATCATTAGTTTCAAGGGATTTGGCTTTTGCAATTTGGCTAGTTTGGGTTCATATAGGTTAAGGGTTTACTTGGTTTTACCTAATTTGTGACAATTGATCAACCTATGGTGATCAACAATCATGATGGGAGGTTTTGATGGGCTTGGTTCAATCTAATTTGGGTAGGATTAGAACTTGGCTCAAATAGGTCAAATTGGCCACTTTGAGTCAAGTAGATCAATTGGGTTTAGTTGGCTTGATCTTAAGTTGAGTTTGATTTAGTTGAGTTTATATATGAATTTGGGATTGATATATAAATAAATTGCAATTTGCTTGGGTTCAAATGGGTTTTGGTTCATTTGAACATTTCAAGTTAAAAGGGTTAAGTTGGGTTTGACTTGGGTTGATTTTTGTTTATCTTGATGATTATTGATTTGATTTATATTTGTGAATATGATTGAAGGTATGATTGATTCATGAGAAAATCAATTGAATTTGGGTTGTGGAATGAAGGAATTTTGCTAAGTCCATGGAGTTGAGTCATGTGGCTTAAGTTTGGATTTTGATTTAGTTTGATTTAGTTTTGATGATTTCATTGTATATTCCATTTAAATTTGTGAATATGATAAAAAATATGATTGATTTGTGAGAAAATCAATTGACTTCATTTGGATTAAGATTTGGCTAAGTCCATGGGATAGGTCATATGGATTAGGAGGGGTTTTGATTTAATTTGATTTAGTTTGATTTAGTTTTGATCATTTGAATGTATATTTGATTTATATTTAGGAAGATGATTGAAGATAGGTGATATGGATCATTTAAGATTTGGCCCAGTCCATGGGATAGGTCATATGGCTTTGGAAGGGTTTCAAGTTTGGATTTCATCATGGGCTTCAATCATTTGGTTTTGGAAATTTGATTTGGATTTGGATTTGAATTTGATGTTTGAATTAAACTTGAGGTTTGGTTTGAGAAGGTGAACATAGATTTGATTTGGGTTGTAGGGAAGTTGGATTATCCTAATCCTTAAGGCATAACCTAACCCTTCTAAATCTTTAGGTTTAGGTTAAGTGTTTACCTAATTATTTTGACTAGGGAAGTCTTAGTGTCTAGAAGACTCCTTAGTCTAAGATGGGAAGATTGAATCTGCACTCCAAATTTGATGTCAACAGGCCTTAGGCTCCATAGTGTTTCCCTTGAAGATTGATGATTGGTAAACTGAAGCCAAGTTTCACATGATAGACTCGAATACATCTTTGAAAACTTTGCTTGGGAGACCATGGATACATGAGAACAACATAGTTCCATCCTCTCTACATCAGTGTATGAAGTTCGTGAGAGGTGGGATCATCTAGTGTGTCAAAGGAGATCTCAAGCCATTTAGAGTTCACAGTGCATATGAGGATTGATTACTACCTCCCTCAAAATCAACAAATCTATTCTCATGAACTTGGCCAAAGATTAAAATAAAAAGAAAAAAGAAAAAATAAAATAAAAGAGAAAAAAGAAAATATGAAATGAAAAAGAAAATAAAAGGGAACTTAGAGGATGAAGTGGGCCTGGCATTAGATTCCACCCATAGTTTGTTACTCCATTCAAACATATGGGTAAGATGACTTGACCTACACCAAGAAGAGGAGGAGTTGGTTAGAGGCTCCAAGGGTGAAAACTTCTTTATTGGCCACCTAATGAAAGATATGTCCCACTACCAGAGTACACTTTATCCATATAGACTTTGATTCTAGTTTATAAGATGAGTCTTATATGGTTAATACATAACAAACTCTTCTCAGTAGATTCTTGAGGTGACACTTGCGATAATATGAAAGTGCTCCAAAAGAATAAGTGTATCAAGTCTATATGTGAAACAATTAGGCATAGTTGGGAACCTTAGCTCTAACCCCACTTTTCTCTCAAAAGCGAGGGTTTGGTAGTTAAGAAGCCCTTGAGTCACACAATGTGTGAAGGAGAGGTCTTTGAGCATCATACTCTCAGAAGTTGATGTAGAACTTGAGGATGATTCATATAAAGATAAAATAGAATTACCTTTTGATTAGTACTTGGCTCGTGTTCATAATTTAGAAAAGAAAGGGTTAATCCCACATTCTTGTCAAAAAAGTCAAACTACTTTGAAAAAAATATGGAAAAATAAATGCAAAAGCTCTCAATCAAGACCGGGACTAGGATTTGGCATAGTCGGTCCAATCGATGATGATGATTATTGCTTAGTCATCACAAATCATTTGAAATCTGATAAGTTCTTTTCAAATCATATTAACTCATATGAGGAGTTATGCTTAGAAATGTCAGATGATCCAAATGATTTTGAAGTTAAAGATGCTTGCCGGTGTTGAAGAATCAAGTCAACCATCGATGAGCTCAAGAAAACTAACTTAGGAATTGAAAAAGATCCATGCCTAACATACACCAATTCTTTATTGAATGAAATTGAAATAAATGACTTAGTTAGGCTATTGATTAAGTTTAAGAACTACTTTGCATGGAGTTATGAAGAGATACCTGGATTGGCTCCTAATGGTGATCCATAAACTAGCAATAGAACTCGCTAATATCAAAGAAGCATCAGGCATGGGATTAGACATAGAATAATAGGCCATTTATGAGGTCAAGAAATTCATCGATGCTAGCTTCATCCGGGAAGAAAAATACCATACTTGGTTAGCCAATGGCATCCCAGTTAAGAAAAAGAATGGCCAAATTCACATATGCATCGATTTTAGGGATTTAAATAAGACATGTCCAAAAGATGAATTTCCACTACCAATCTCAGAGCTGATGGTGGAAATTGCCTCATCTCATGTCTTCTCTCTTTCATGGATGGCTCATCTGGATATAACCAAATAAAGATGGCCATGAAAGAAACACTACTTTTAGAACCCCGATCGAATCTATCACTATAAGGTCATGCCTTTCAATCTTAAAAATGCTGGTGCTACATACCAGTGAGCTATGATTCAAATCTTCAATGAACTCATTCATCATCAAGTCAATTGGTATATCAATGATCCTCTCGTAGTTTGACATTACCTTTATACCCCTCCGTGCGGTGAAAGTACAAGCGCTAGCTAATTTCTAAGCAGCAGACCCACTTCCTGTTGACTCTCCACTTAGTGATGATATCCCCAATGAATAAATTATGAACTTAGGTGATACTAGCATTCACCACTAAGAGATGTACTTTGATGGTGCAACTTCCTCTCAAAGAGGAGAGGAACCATAATCTACTATTCTAGGAAAGTCAAGGGTTGGAATAGTTTTCTTAACTCAAGACTACGATGTGATGAGATTCTCATATCATCTGTCTAATCCTTGCACCAACAAAGAAGCTAAAAATGAGGCTCATTGCCTTTGGGTTAGCATACTAATCTAGAACATCAACATCTTGAGATTCTTAGCTAGTTATCAACCAAATCTTGGGTCCTATAAGGTTATAAAGTCCAAGCTCCATCACTACCACAAGTACACCATGGAGTTGTAGGTCCAAATCCTAGAGGTTACCATTTATATGATTCCTTGGGGAGAGAATGTCATAACGTATGCTTTATCCAAGCTTGCTAAGGAGTTGGGATTTTTGGAGGATGAGTCCATATTAATAAAGGTCTAAAATAAACAAGTCTTATTCTTTATTGATATTGAAATCATCAAAAAGTACTCTCTAGAAGAAGAGATTGCCATTGCCAAGAAGGACAAGGAGTTAGATTAGAGGAAACCATCCCTGGATTACCTAAATAAAGGCAAACTACCTTAAGAGAAGTCTCAAACCCATCAAATGAAGCATATAGCACTTTCCTGTGCTCTTATGGATGGCATCTTGTACCCACGATATTTTGATCATATGTGGCTATATTATTTAGACAAGCATGAAGCCCATAAGATCATGATCGAGGTACACTCAGGATTATGTGGAGCCTACCAATCTAGATTTGAAGATGAAAGCCAAGATCAAGAGACTAAGATACTACTGGTCGTTGATGATCAAAGATTGCATGGATACAACTAGGCCATGCCACCAATGTAAAATATATGGTGTGGTCCTACACCAACCACCCAACATTCTACATCCTATGTTGCGATGGCCATTCAGTGTTGGTGTACCAACATAGTGGGTCGATTGATCCTCCTTCTTCCAAGGGTCATCAGTTTATCTTAACCGCTAATAACTTTTTTGGAGTGACAATAATTTTTGCTAATAACTTTTGGCGGGTGACAATAATTACACTTTCGACATGTGCTCTAGTTTTTTATGAACCATATCGTAAATAGGTTCAGAGTGCCTCGATGAATTATATATGGTAATTATATTGCATTTAAGAGCATCGAGATCAACAACTTTTCCCAAAGACACAGCATAGATTGGATATATTCTACCATCAACTACTCGAAGGAAAATGGATTAGCAGAAGCCTTTAACAAAACTCTCATCCAAAAACTAAAGAAGACACTCAACAACAACAAGCAATAGTGGTATGAGTAGTTAGTTGAAGCCTTGTGGGCCTACCGCACCACATATAGAAATCCAACTCAGTCTACTTATTTCTCCTTGTGTATGGTCAAAGCATTCTATATAGTCAAACACCCATCACTAAAGATAGCTGTGGGTATCAAGATCACAATAGAGCAGAATGCTAAGTTGCAATTAGAAGAGCTCGAAGGTTTGGAGGAGAGACACCTACGGGCATGCCAAAACCTCGAGTTGTACAAAGCTAAAATGATTCAAGCTCACAACAAGTTGGTCTGTCCTAGATCTCTTCAAGTAAGAGAGCCTATTTTAGTTCTAAGGAGACCGATTGTTGCTCGTCATAAGATGGGAGGCAAGCTTGAACCCACTTGGGAAGGTGTTTTGCCATAGAGAAGGCCACCAAAGAGGATCTTATCTACTTATTAATCATAAGGGAGAGCTCCCAATGCTTCCAATCAATGGGATCTACTTAAAGAAAAATTATAAATCATGTTTGAAAATAATTATCATCAATGAAAATTCCATTTCGAATTCAATCTCTTCCATGTTGAAATTGTTTTTATTTATGAATCAGCCACGATGTGTTTTTGATATGTATAAAGAACCCGAGCGGTGTCCTATCCTTAATCGACACAACATAAACACAAACTACATACAAACATATAAAATAAACACATGTCTTTTATCTCATGCTACTCTGAGTTGAGATAATGCCCCTAGTGGCACTCACTCAGTAACTGCTTTAAGTCGGGCTGATGTGCTACCTTGCTAGTGTGTCATCCCAATGGTCTTCTTGCTTTGGAGGATGTAAGTCTACTACACTTTCCTTTCTTACATGGCCACTACACATCGATGAGTGCCTTGTTAGTTTGGTAGGCCTTAATACGCGGCCGGTAAGCTACCTCAAGTTTGATTTGTTTAAGAGGATGTGAGTCTGCTATGCTATCTTCCTGGATTAGCTTTCATGCACTGACTAGGTCGAGTATATTTGAGGTTTAGGATAACTCCCTTAGTGGCTCCTTCCCTTCAGACTACTTCAAGTCTAGGTCCAGTCCTTCCTCAGGGCTCCCCGCTTAGTAGTCTCTCTAGGTTAGATAGCATTTGTCCTGTCAATGATAGACTATCCCAATAATTAGTTCCCCTTGGAAAGTTGTAAGCCTGCACACTTTCTTTCCAGATTGATCACTGGACACCGACGGGTAACTTAGGTTGGCTGGTTCTCACTGTATTAATGGATACACTGCTCATGCTAATGAATACACCACTCATGCCGGATACACCTTAGGTTGGTTGGTTCTCACATCTTAGGATACACCACTCTTGGAAAATGTAAGTATGCTACGCTTTCTCCTTGAGTTGGCCACTGTACACCTATAGGTTTTCTTTTCCATGGCTCATGATAAAGCCCCTAGCAGCACCTCCCTAAATTATGTTTGGATCACATCCTTTGCTACCCCATTTTGACACTACCGGGGTTACTATCAAATTGGACAGTTCCCTTTTCCTAGTAACCACCCTTGTGGTTGGAGAATATTTCTTGTGGATGTGTAGATTCTTCTTTGATCCAGTAAATCTGAGATAAGTCAAGGCCAATATAGCCCCTTCTCAGTGTGGTTACTTGCACATCAACAGGGTCCACACAAATATATAAAAAATATATATATTCACTTGTGGATTAAGAGGAAACCCCTAGTGGTACCTTTTCCCAAGAAAGTATCATATCTTTAGGGCAGTGACAACAAAACTCCCTACAGGAATCGCTTGACTACTCTTGAGTTGATATAAGTCCCAATGACATTCACCCAGTAGTTGCCCCTAAGTTAGGTTCGATTTGCTATGCTACCAATAGGTCACCCCAGCAGTTGTTCCATACTTTAGAAAATATAAGTTTGCTACATCTTTTCTAGCATAGTCGTTGCACACCAAAAAGAAACCCCTTAGGTTGGCTAGCTCCACCCCACGACCAATAGACTATCCCTTTGGATTTGTAAATCGAGATAGACAAGTCCATAGCTTTAAGTAGGTCCTCGCGCACACATGGTCCATAAATTAAATCTATCAAATTTGATCGAGCTCACATCTCTAGTGGATATGCCCTTAATTCAAAATCAAACTAAACCAAACAAACCATATCAAATCACATGAAATTAAGATAAAATTAATCCTACTTTTGAGTTGACATAAGTCCCCAACATTTACTCAAGAGTCTCCATGTCAGTTTTGTTGTGCATCCAACAGGTCACCCTGGTTGTTCTTCGCGAAGATGTAAGTTTCTATGCCTTCTTCCAAGCACAACCATTGCAGGTACCCTTTAGGTTGGCTAGCTCTATCCCACAGCCAGTAGACTATCCTTTTGGATTTGTAAATCTAAGGTAGGTCAAGGATGATATAGCCCCTTCTTAGTAGGTCCATCACACACCAACATAGTCCATACATTAACTCAGATTAAATTAAACCCAATCTAATTTACCCCAGTGTAGTTAAATCACACCCTTCTCTTCAGTGGAGCCTTAAATCATAAATAAACAGGTCAAGCAAAAAAATCAAATTTAAAAGCAACCTCCCTAGTGGAGCCAAATTAAACTAACTCCTCCAGTAGAGTCTAAATCAAAGAAATCCAACCAAACTCTTATCCTCAGCAGATACATCCTCAAATAATTCTATAAAATCAAACTCCAATCCCAATCCCTTGCAGATAGCCCAAACTTACTTTTCTAGTGGATGATTCATTTACCCAATCCCCAGCAGACTTGAGCCCATATCTCTAGCAGACATGCCTCTGCATCAATTAAAATAAAACAAAATAAAGTCAATTTGATCTTAATCCTTGGTGGATCATAGATTCTTATCCCAAGCAGATCTTCTTTCCATAAATCATATAATCAAATCAAATTCAAACCTTATCCCCAACAGATTTTCTTCTTCTATTCCCTCGACATATACCACTCACATGTCATGTCTGATCTCTTAGTGGATCTCCCTCCATGTTCTTCACATGGAATTCTCATCAAATCTTATTTTTTATCTTATGCACACCTATAATACTTCAACCAAAAGCCTAACAATTTATTCATTTAAATTACTTCATCTTAACATTCTAATTAACATTTAATGATTTATGATGGTGCAAGCTCAAACTAACTATACAATATCATGCTAAACATATTATAGTGTGAATTAACACACTATATTATATTATAATATATGATGTTATATTATAATTTACTATAATATAATATATTGTCAAAAATTACTCCTCATTAAAATCACTTAAAAGGAACAAATAACAAAATTTTTCTCAAAATATGAATAATGTTCATTTTAAATGTAAAATTGTTATTTTTCTATTACAAATGGTACAAAATAGCATAATTTTGGTGTTGCTTCTTTCTATGTGTAGTGAATTTGGCCAAATTCTTCCATCTCAACCTTCAAATTAACATTTTTTGTGAGTTTTGACCCAATGTATTATAACAAAAGTAGAATATACTAAAATGTAGAATAACATTTTGTAACACACCACCACATTCATATAAATGTGAAGTTATATTATTATGTACATTATATTTTAATATGCTTTCATATAATATGTTATCTTACATTACACTTTAAAATCAATCACTTTAAGCAAAAAATTTATAAAATTTGGTTAAAAAATGAACATTTATTTTGGATGTAGAATTCCATTCTTTTGATTAAATGACACACCATAGCACACCCCTAATGATGTTCCCTAAAGTTTACCTTAATTTTGGCCAAATCCCATTATCTCAGCCTGCAAATCAGTATTTTATGAATTATACTAATACAAACTCTACTACATCATAGTATAACAAACTAAAATATGCTAAATAACAAGTAGTAATACACAATAGTATGCTATTATGCAAGATGCTACATTATGTTATGGCATCCAATATGATAATACACTATAACATGTTACATTAGATTATATTACATATGACATCACAGAAGATTTCTTAAGATAAAAATTATAAAATTAGTATAAACAATAAAAAACTATATATTTTAATCATATCACTTACATATTTTAAATTGAAATAATATATTGTGATGCCATGCTCTACCTATTATGAATTTGGCCAAATTCCACCATTTTTAAGTTTAAATCAACATTTTTATAAATAATGCTAGTGTAGGCTCAACTCCATGATTGTTAAATATTTAAAGAATTTAAAATGCATAAAATAATATATTATAATATATGATGTTATAATATGCTACAACATATAATATTTATTTTGAACATAAAATCTTACCTTTTAGACTACAAGCGGTGTAGAACACCTTTGGTACTAAAACCTAATTTCCACTTGAAATTTAACAAATTTTATCATCTAATTTATTAAATTAATATTATTTATATTAATATAGACTATAGACACAATACCATAATATACTAAAACATTTTAAAACATCTTATAATATCCAAAAACACATCACTACATGCTCAAATATATGATGCTACATTACACTATAATATATGGTAATATAATATGATTTAGGGTTAGGATTTAGGGTATTCAAATCTCTAATAATCAAGAGAAAGTCTCTTGAAAATATTTTCTTTAGCCACCATAATTATGTTAGGATTAGGTCACTTTTTAGATCTACTCTTAATGACATATTTATTCAAGGTTTAGGTTTAGTTAGTTTATTAGGTTTTAGTTTTAGGGTTTGAGGTTATAAATTTGAATACTAAGGTTTATGGTTTATAGGGTTTAAAATATTGATAAAATTTATTTTAGGTTTAGTTTAGTAGTTTAGAGTTTAAGGTTTAGCGATGGCATAGATAAAAATGTGCACCATAGAAAATCAAAACCTTTGTGATAAGTAGAACCATCACTATATGACATGGTTCCATAACATGTGATCAGATTGTCATTCTTCCGTTTCCCCTTCATCAGAACCACCCACCCTCAGTAGCGGGATCCATCATATCCCAATCTCTCCCAGCCACCACCATACTGTAACCTATGTTCCTCACCTCCATACCCATTGCTTTGACCACCACCTCCATATCCACACCTAGATTCCCCACCACCATGATAGCTGCTTCCACCTTTTCAATCAGATCTATGAGCTAGTTATGATGTTCCGCCATCAAGATTTTGTCCATTCTTAGGGTTTAGGGTTTATGGTTAGTTTAGGGATTAGGGTTTTGGGTTGTACGTTTTAGGTTTTAGGGTTTATGGTTTAGGGTTTAGGGTTTAAGGTTTTGGGTTTAGGGTTTAGGGTTTTAAGATTTAGGGTTTAAAGTTTATGGTTTATGGTTTAGGGTTTAAGGTTTTATGATTTAAGGTTTAGGGTTTAGGGTTTATGATTTTAGGATTTAGGGTTTAGGGTTAGGGTTGTAGGTTTAGGGTTAGTTTAGGGTTGTAGGTTTTGGGTTTTGGGTTTAGGGTTTAGGATTTAGGGTTTAGGCTTTTTTAATTAAGTAAATAGGTAGGTTTATGTTTATTTAGTTTATTTAGTTTATTTTTATTTATTTGAGTTTATTTTATTTTTTATTTTTATTTAGTTTAGTTTATTTATTTTAGGTTTATATATTTTAGTTTATTTTTTAGGTTTAGGTTTATTTGTAGTTGAGTTTTATTTTTATTTTATTTTTTAAGGTTTAGGTTTTATTTTTTATTTTATTTTTATGTTTTTTAGGTTTTTTATTATTTTTTAAGTTTAGGTTTTAGGTTTTTATTTTAGGTTTATTTTTTGTTTTTTTTTTATTTTTGGTTTAGGTTTATTTTTAGTTTATTTTATTTTATTTAGTTTAGGTTTAGGTTTTGGTTTAGTTTATTTTATGTTTAGATTTAGGTTTTCTTTATTTTAGTTTAGTTTATTTTAGTTTAGGTTTAGGTTTATTTTATTTTATTTTTATTTTAGGGTTTAGGTTTTATTTATTATTTATTTTTAGGTTTAGGTTTTTATTTATTATTTATTTTTAGGTTTAGGTTTTTATTTAGTTTTTATTTTATTTTATTTTAGGTTTATTTTATCTTTATTTTAGGTTTAGTTTTTATTTTATTTAGGTTTTCTATTTTTTAGTTTAGTTTAGGTGTTTATTTCTTTTGTTTTAGTTTAGTTTTTTTTATTTTATTTTATTTTTTTTTTAGGTTTAGGTGAAGGTTTTAGTTTATGTTTTTATTTTATTTTTTAATTTATTTTATTTTGGTTTAGGTTTTTTTATTTATTTTATTTTTAGGTTTTATTTAGTTGAGGTTTAGGTTTTTAGTTTTTTAGGGTTTAGGGTTTAGGGTGGTTTGGGGTTTAGGGTTTAGGGTTTAGATTTAGGTTTAGGGTTTAAGTTTTAGTTTAGGGTTTAGGGTCTAGGGTTTAAAGTTTTTTTTAATAGAGAATAAATTTAGATTCAACATTTCTTCTTTTCAATTTCATCAACCAAGTAGCACCCAAAGTTTTCTTAGACATATGACATATAGATAAAAATGAGCACCCATAGAGAAAATCAAAATCCTAGATAAATAAACTCTCTCTGTAAAGACATAGTTCCATAAGCGGTCGGATGATTCTTTAGTTTCTATTCCCATCAAAACCAGCCTCTTGATTAGCCTGATCCACCATTATATCCCTGATCTCTCCCTCTGCCACCACCACGTCTATAACCTCCGCCATTCCTCTCACCTCCATAACCACCACTACTCCGACCACCACCTCATATCCACCCTAGATCCCCCACCACCAGATAATCGCCTCACCTTTGCCTCCATAGATCTAGAGCCTAGTTTGATGATGTTCTTGCCATTAGGTTCTACCCATTCTTAGGGTTAGGTTTAGTTTAGGGTTTAGGTTTTGGGTTTAGGTTTAGGTTATGGTTTAGTTTAGGGTTTAGGTTTAGGTTTAGTTTTAGGTTTAGTTTTAGGTTTTTAGGTTTATTTTTTAGGGTTTTAGGTTTAGGATTTTAGGTTTAGGGTTTATTTTATTTTTATTTTATTTTGGTTTATTTTTATTTTTATTTTGTTTAGTTTAATTTATTTTTAGGTTTATTTATTTAATTTTTTTTAGGTTTAATTTTTTAGGTTTAGGTTTATTTTTTATTTTTATTTTTATATTATTTTTTAGGTTTAGGTTTATTTTTATTTTTATTTATTTATTATTTTATTTTATTTTTTTTAGGTTTATTTTTTTTATTTTTATTTTTTTATTTTTATTTTTAGTTTATTTTATTTATTTTATTTTTTTTAGGTTTTGTTTATTTATTTTAGGTTTAGGTTTAGGTTTTATTTATTTTAGTTAGTTTATTTTATTTAGTTTAGGTTTATTTTATTTTGTTTATTTTATTTTTTATTTTTAGGTTTAGATTTTTTTAGTTTAGGTTTAGGTTTTATTTTTTATTTATTTTAGGTTTATTTTTTTAGGTTTAGATTTTATTTAGTTTTATTTTTTATTTATTTTTTATTTTACATTTTATTTTATTTTATTTAGGTTTTTATTTTAGTGATGTTTAGGGTTTATTTGTAGGTTTAGGGTTTAGGTTTAGGTTTAGGTTTAGGTTTATTTTTAGTTTTAGGTTTAGGGTTTAGGGTTTATGGTTTAGTTTTTTTTTCTTAAATTGTATGTTTAGGTTTTAGTTTATTTATTTTTTAGTTTAATTTTATTTTTTATTTTTTTAGGTTTAGGTTTTTTATTTTTTATTTTATTTATTTTAGATTTTATTATTATTTTTAGGTTTAGTTTATTTTTTATTTTTAGGTTTATTTTTTTGGTGTAGGTTTAGGTTTATTTTTATATTTTATTTAGTTAATTTTATTTATTTAGATTAGGTTTAGGTTTATTTATTTTAGTTTAGGTTTAGTTTTATTTTCTTTTTGTTTATTTTATTTTTATTTTAGGTTTTGGTTTTTTTTTAGTTTAGGTTTAATTTTTATTTTATTTATTTTAGGTTTATTTAGTTTATTTTTTATTAGTTTATTTTATTTTATTTTAGGTTTATTTTATTTTTTATTTTATTTATTTTATTTTATTTATTTTATTTTTTTTATTTTATTATTTTTATTTTAGGTTTAGGTTTAGGTTTTAGTTTAGGTTTTATTTATTTTTTATTTTATTTAGTTTAGGTTTATTTATTTATTTTATTTTAGGTTTTATTTAGTTTATGTTTTAGGTTTTATTTTAGGTTTTTTTATATTTTTTTATTTTATTTTTATTTTATTTATTTTATTTTTTATTTTTTATTTTTATTTATTTTATTTTATTTTATTTATTTTTATTTTATTTTTTTTGTTTTAGTTTTATTATTTTAGGTTTTAGTTTATTTTAGTTTAGTTTAGTTTAGGTTTTAGGGTTTAGGTTTTAAATTTAGGGTTTAGGTTTAGGGTTTAGGGTTTTTAGTGTTTAGGGTTTAGGGTTTAGGCTTTAGGGTTTAGGTTAGTATATGAGTTTAGGATTTAGGGGTTTAGGTTTAGGCTTTAGGGCTTAGTTAGGTTTAGGTTATTTTATAGTTTATTTTAGGTTTAAGTTTTTAGGGTTTATAGTTTTTAGGGTTTAGGTTTAGTTTTAGGTTTAGGTTATTTAGGGTTTTTATGGTTTAGGGTTTAGGGTTTAGGGTTTAGGATTTAGGGTATAGTGTTTAGGTTTTTTTTTTAAGATTAAGTAAATCGATAGGTTTAGGTTTATTTAGTTTATTTTAGTTTATTTTATTTTTTATTTTTTATTTTTATTTAGCTTTATTTTTATTTTTATTTAATTTAGTTTATTTATTTTAGCTTAATTTATTTTAGTTTAGGTTTTTTTTATTTTTATTTTTTAGGTTTAGGTTTAGGTTTAGGTTTTTTTTTTTAGTTTAATTTTGTTTTTATTTTATTTTTTATTTTTACGTTGTATTTTTTATTTTTAAGTTTAGATTTAGATTTTTATTTATTTTTTTTTAGGTTTTAGGTTTTTATTTTATGTTTTTCTTATTTAGTTTAGGTTTAGGTTTATTTTTAGTTTATTTTATTTTATTTAGTTTAGGGTGTAGGTTTAGTATATTTTAGGTTTAGGTTTAGGTTTTATTTTTTATAGTTTTGGTTTATGTTTATTTTATTTTGTTTATTTTAGGTTTAGGTTTTTCTCTTTTTAGTTTAGGGTTTAGGCTTTTTTTATTATTATTTATTTTTAGGTTTATTTTTTTGGTTTAAGTTATTGTTTAGATTTTATTTTATTTTGGGTTTTGTGCCACCATCCTTCAAGATGTTTGATGGTAGTAGAACCCCGATAACATTGCACACTTTAGAGGTGGGCTTTGCTTTTGGGTAATTAGCCCTCTTCATCCTCTTCTTGATTATCATCTGTTGCATTTGATTGGTACAGCCTAATTTTGGTGAAGACTTTTTCGAGTTGGAGCACCTCTTCCCAAGAGGTTTGCTGGAGCTCACAGAGTGGTCATACCTCATTGTAGAAAAACAAAAACTCAATGAGTCACTTGTTGATTACATTCTCAGGTGGCACCACCTGAGCATGAAATGCAAACCATAACTTTTCAAACAACATGCTATTGAGATTCTTCTCAAGAATATCCATGGCCCGATCACCTTCATGCTTAAGAGCTTTACCATCAAAATATTCAAAAAATTAATCAACAAGATTTACAAGAGGAAGCCAAAGTTTTCCTTCAACTAATCATCTAGAGGAAGGTGTTTGAGAAGAAGCCAGGGATAGTTGTGTCAGTTGATAAAGGGAAGCATATAGATAGAGTTTAGTATGAGAGACTACGAGCTCAGCAAACTCCTTTCCCAACTCCTCTTCCACCACCTCATCCATCATCAGGCACCACAAGGACCATTTCCACCTCAATAGCCTAACGATATTCATATCCATCGGTAGCTACTTTCCACTACTCTTGATAAATTGAATAAGCCATATTCATTCAAGAGGAGATAGTTAAAAAACTTTAAAATCTCTTAAAGAAACTTGACTTTCTTAGAAGAGGTCGGAGGAAGTGGGTAGAGCGATGATCCTAATTATTGCCCCTACCATGTTAGGCCATGTCTTAGAGGTATCACTTTTAAGGACTAGCTTGAGCACAACTATAAGTTGGGAACCATAGTTATCCCTAAGGAATACTTATTAGAACAACCATCCTTATTAGAGTAATCCTTGGGGATACTCATCCTCTTAAAACTAAAGAAGGTTAGGATATCTCCCTATCCCAAACCTCTAAGAAGATCATTTCTATGATCAAGAAGCTTTCCTTGCAGGTGTCTAAAGTAGCTCAAACCTCCAACACCAAGGAAGATTTGCTAGTTAGACAACCGGGAGGTGTGAGTAAGCAAGCTCACCATACTTGATAGATAGTTGATTCCACCGTCTAAGTCTAGTACTCCCTCCACTATTGCAGCTACCACCTCTTTTGCTAGCTCCTCTTCTCTCGTTAGGATCATTGTATTTGTGGATAAAGGCACAAAATCCCTTACTTTGCTTACTTTACTTGCTTTCTATCATGTACCTTCAACCAAAAAGAAATTAATGAAGAAAGCTAATTCTACTTATATATTGTCTACTTATTATGCTCTTGATTTTATTTCTATTGAAAGCTCTCTAGTCTATAAAATATGCTCTAGTAGTTTTGATCCTTTCTTTTCTAATTTAGAGACTATCCTTCAATCAATCAGGTTCACCTCTTGAGATTGACTTGGACTCAACTGACTTTGAGGATCTCATCAGAGAAGCTGTAGGTATGCTCGATGAGAAGGTAGAACTTTTCACAAGCTCATCATTCCAAGAAGTCACTTAAGTCAACCTACACACTGGAAAACATTCTACCTCCTAGGGTAGCACCTCAAGATAAAGGTAAGCAAGTCATTAGTTTCAGTGAGCAGATAGCCCCTCCATAGGATGCTCCACCTATGGATATGCTTGTGGAGGACCAAGCCAGAGTTGATTACAATGTCCTAGCTCACCTTAGAAAGTTTGTAGCTAAGTTAAGCATATATGATGCCCTTGTCTTATCCAAAGAGATGAGGAATCTCTAATCAAGGACTTATTGATCTAGAGATATGCTTAGCTTGACTATTAAAGAAGAGGCATGCCAGTTGAAAGATATCTTAGAGTTACATTTGATGAAGACTTAATAGAGATGTGAGCCTCTTTACATTATATGTTTTTTGAGTTGAAATTTAATTAGATTACTAAGGCTTATAATGCACATAATGTTGTGGGAATGCTAGAGGTGGATTTATGCTCATAATCAAAGGAAATAGCTACCTCAATCCTAAATCTAGGGAGCTTTAGTACACCTAAAGCATGACCTAAATCTAAGCAATTGGACATAAGGGTTTACCTCCACAGAGAGAATAAATTATTCAACTAAGCATCTAACTTGGATTATGCTTAAGGATTTAAGCAACTATAAAAGAGCATTCACATTTATTTTTAAGCATCTCTTAAGCATAATCCCAAAAAACATGATTAGGCTAATATTAGTCTATCATCATCTAAGCATACACCCTAACATCCAATCTAAAATAATACATCATAAAACAAAATATACATCACATCATACACCATCCTTAACTAGAAGTGGTGACTTAATTTCTAATGTGTGTATTAAGGCTTGTGTGTGGTAAGTCTTGTTAGGCATTAGTGTTGTATTTTTTAAGTGTTGAAGGATTCAATTTAACATGAAAGGTTGATTTCACTTGAAGTAGTTTAATTGATTTGAGAATTTTAATTTATGTTTTCTTTTGTTTCATTTGATTACACTTAGCAACTAAGTGTTATAAAGAGAAAAAAAAGGATTGCCCTTTTTCATCCCTACTTTAAGTCACTTTCTAAAGTATATTAATTTGATTTAGTTCTCTTTAGTGAATGGCTTATTAAATGATTTAATTAAACTTAAGTTTAGGTTCACTTAAAATAATCCTATTCAAAATAAAAGGCATCTTAAGATTAATTTAATTGAATTACTACCACATGAAATATATTAAATCATTCCTTTCCATCACATGTAACATGCATATGATTTAATCCTAAGTGTATCTATACATGCAACATATTTTAGCACACTTAAATGATGAATGTATGTGTATGTTTAGAATTTATATTTTGTTTGATTGAATTATTTAAACATATTAATTTAAAACTTTGTAGAAATTCTTATACAAAAATGACATAAGAATGAAATTAAATAGGCATGTATTGTTAAATTAGGAAGTGAAGTAATCAAATGACCTCGAGCTAGCTAAAACCTCATATTCTCGGGATGTACTGTATACCCATTTGCATTCAAACATATGTAAATTTGTATACATGAACATAGGAAGTAAGCTCTAAATCACATGGATAATTAATTCAACCACTTAGTCAATTATGAATGTATGCAATTTTAATGTAAAATGGGACTTTCATTCACTAATCACATATACATATACATGTATAAAGATATATATGCAAGTATGTGTCATTATTAAATCAGGAAAGTTAGGTAATCAAATGACCTCCTTAGGGCTAACTAAAACTTGTATTCCGGATGTCCATATATACTTTTTTCTTTGACACACATGGATGTATACATAAATGAGGGAAAGAAAATCATGCAAACATTGTATATTTTGTTTGATTGAATCATTTATATATATGAATTAAAGCTCAAATTCTAATGTTGAAATACATAAGAATGAAATCAAATGGGTATTGTTATAAAACAGGGGAGGTAATCAAATGACCTCCTTGGGGCTAGCTAAAGCCTCGAGTTCCCGGGATGTCCAGACTATATATTTACCATTTAATCTTATATTAATCAACACATGAATAGAGGAAAGAGAACTCAACATTCATACACTTAAGCTATAAGAACATGCATTCCTTATGTATTTATAAATAGCATCATAACACATATTATTATTCATTTATAAGCTTTTGAAAAATACATTTGGATTTAATAGTGATAGTAGCCACACATATATTAAATTAAATCAACACATGCAAGCTTACATAAAGGAAATCCATTTTATTTTACTTTATTTTGAAAAAAGATGGATGCATGAATTCAAATGACATACCAAATTTAACATGATTGGAAAGGGATAATCAAATATAAGCATGTGATTCATTCAACCAAACTAGTTCTTAAGAACAATCAAATCAAATAAGATTATTTAAAGCAAACCAAAGCTTCTTTATTAATTAAGTTATGGATTTGATTTGATTTAAAGAGGAGAAAATAAATCATCACTTGTTGTTTTAAGCCCATTCCCACATTACTGATTTGATTTAATTTAAGAAAATGTAATTAAGTTGATTTTATGGGTTAATTAAATTGAACTCTTAATTAGATGAATTAATTACCCTTACCTATCTCACCTTAAAGTAATTAACTAAATAATTATGAGCCAACATGATATGCATGGAAAATAAACTTGCAATGATCCTAGAAAGTAAAAAATGGCCTAATGCAATTGGTTCATGATTAATAGTTAATAAGATTAAGGGACTTAATTAATTACTCTTATGGTTTTCCACACATGTGCACTAACCATAATTTCATTAAACTCTTTTAGGTTATTAAACACCTAAAGATTTAATTAATTAAGGTGATGTGATTATGATTTTTAATTTGATTAAGTGATTTAATTAATTAGTCTTAATTAATTTAATTTTAAAAGGGGTGAAATGAACTTAGGAAAGGGTCCCAACCTTATTATTTAATTCACTTACTTTTGAACAATGATTAAAAAACATAACCAATTTATTACTATTCATGGGTTTAATTAATCATTAATTAACTTAAAGAGTAGTTAAGGTTTAATTTGTCAATTTCTAATTAAGTGAGCAATAAATCCCAAGAAAATCATGGGAGGTAGAGGTCATCCCATTAAATTAACCCACAAAATTTGGGATTAATTGCTCAAGTAATTAAAATGTAATAATAATTTTATAGTTAAACATTAATTAAACCTTAATTACTGTTCAAAATTAGTTAAGATCATTTTTAATTAATTCTCCATTGAAATGACTTTAAAATGAGTTTTTATTTTTATTTTTTATTTATGATTTTTTTGTGATTTTTTAGAAGTTTGACCATTAAAATGATTAATTAAGCCTAATTAAAGCCTAATCTATTGTGCCACATGTGTGCGCTAACGATGCACTTTCCATTGCATTGGATTGCTACTTAAAACTTATCTCGACCTCAGCGGTGATGGATGCATTTTCTAGTCCACCGTTCGATCTAGATAAGATGGCTATGATTAATCCCAGAGCTTAATAGGATTGAATCAGATTTATCTAGCCGATCTAATCACGACCATCCATTTTAATCATGTAGAACAGAATGGTGCAAGATCTAACATCATGTGAGTGAGGGAGAATGTAGTTCATCCTCTGTTGCTCACTTGTCCAAGCTTACCTGAGCTTAGATCAACTCCAAAAGGATCCCACACCTTCACAACATCAATCAGAGGGGATGTAATGGTCAAGATCACACGAGATGCAAGTTTTCTTCAAAAAGCTCCAACCCATTTTTGCCTAAGGATCTATTTTGGAAGCATACATCACCGGAGCTCAAGACCGGTAGCTCAAACAATTGAGGAAGATTCATCTAGTAGAGATGAAGCCTTGTTGAGAAGCAATTGGATCAATTCCCATGATTTGTTTCAATGAACTAATGATTTGGAGCTGACTTTGATCAAGTCCCACTCTGGTGCTATGAAGCTTGGGAGATGATTCATTCTTGCTCAACGAGGCCTAGGGAAGGTGCATGCAAAGTTAATTTGAGTTTGATGGAGAAATAGGGAAGTTAGGTTAGAAATGGGAGTGTCTATTTGGGATGGACAGAATGGCATTTTTTCAATCAAGGAAGCAGGAGCTTGGGGCTAGTAGCTCATCTTGGGTAGCTAGGGCTATGAGGAATGATTTTGGTGTGTGTTTGAGTGGAAATGAGGGGGTGTATACCCCCCTCCATCTCAGATGGGGGATGGGTTTGGCTTCTAAAGGTCATCCAACCATCTTAGGGAGTCATGGGTGGTAGGGAGGAGGTGAGTTGGCTTTGCTTGGTTGATTAAAGGTGTGGAGGTGGCGTGAGGAGGAATCATGGGTTTGATGGGTTTCAAATGCTCCAATGGGAGGGTGAGGTGATTTCACCTCCCATTGTCATGGCGACCAACCACCCTTGGGTTAGGTTGGGTGTAGGTGCTTAGGTGGACCATTGGGAGAGTAAGTGGCCAAGGGAATGGAAATGACCACTTATATGGGTGATTTGTCTCATGTGATGCCCTTGACCTAAGTAGAATGATCATTTTACATTGGATTTGATTTGGGAGATTTGAAATGAGCCAAAAGTGGGTTAGCCAAATTTCAAATTGGAGTTGATTTGGTTAGGTTTGGCTGAATTTGACTCATTTAGGTCAAATTGGGTTAGGTTGGGTCAAGTTCACCAATTGGTCATATTGTGTCAAACCAAAGGTTAGGTCAAGTTCATATGATCATTTGGGATCTTTTGGTTCAATTAGTTTTGTTTAGTTTGGCTTAGATTTGATTTTGGCTCATTTGAATTCATTTGGGCCAAATGGGTTAAGTTGACCAATTTGACCAAATTGGCCAAATTATCTTGGGTTGGGTGTTGGTTTTGGTTTAGTTGACCAACTGAAGATGATTGTAGGCTTTGGTTTCAATTAATTTGGATTTGGTTTTGATTTAGGCTTTGGTCAAGTTCAACAATCAATTTGGAATGAACTTGAGCTATTGGTTGCAATCAATTTTGTTTATATTTTGATTTGATCCAATTTGGTCTTTAGGTCAATTTGGGTCAACTTGGGTCAAGTGGGCCAATTGGGTTTGGTTTGACTCAATTGAAGGTCAAGTCATATTCAAATATTGATTTTGATTTGATATGAATCATTGGTTTCAAGGGATTTAGCTTAGGTTGTAGTTTGGATAGTTTGGGTTCATATAGGTTAAGGGGTTGACTTGGTCAAATGACCAAGTTGACTTAGTTTGACCCAATTTGTGATAGTTGATCAACCTAGGGTGATCAAAAATCATGATGGGAGGTTTTGATGGGCTTGGTTCAATCTAATTTGGGTAGGATTAAAACTTGGCTCAAATAGGTCAAATTGGCCACTTTGGGTCAAGTGAACCAATTGGGTTTAGTTGGCTTGATTTTGGGTTGAGTTTGATTTAGTTGAGTTTATATATGGATTTGGGATTGATATATAAATTCAATTACAATTTGCTTAGGTTCAAATGAGTTTTGGTTCTTTTGAACATTTCAAGTTAAGTTGGGTTTGACTTGGTTGATTTTGGTTTGGTTTGATGATTGTAGATTTCATTTATAATTGTGAATATGATTGAAGCTATGATTGATTCATGAGAAAATCATTTGAATTTGGGTTTTGGAATGAAATAATTTGGTTAAGTCCATGGAGTTGGGTCATGTGGCTTAGGTTTGAATTTTGATTTGGTTTGATTTAGTTTTGATGATTTAAATGTATATTTCATTTAAATTTTGAAGATGATTGAAAATATTGATTATGAAAATCAATTGAGTTTGACTTGATTTGGATTAAGATTTGGCTAAGTCTCATGGATAAGTCATATGGCTAGAAAGGGTTTTGATTTAATTTGTTTTAGTTTAATTTAGTTTTGATCATTTGAATGTAGATTTGATTTATATTTAGGAAGATGATTGAAGATATAAATTTATTATGAGAAAATCAATTGATTTTGGATTGATTTGGATTAAGATTTGGCTAAGTCCATGGGATAGATCATATGGCTTAGGAAGGGTTTCAAGTTTGGATTTGATCATGGGCTTCAATCATTTGGTTTTGGAATTTGGGTTTGGATTTGGATTTGAATTTTATGTTTCAATTGAACTTGAGGTTTGGTTTTAGAAGGTGAACATGGATTGGATTTGGGTTGTATGGTAGGTGGATTTTCTTAATACATAAGGCATAACCTAATCCTACGATTAATCTTTCTAAGTATTTAGGCTTAGGTTAAGTGTTTACCTAATTGTTAGAAGTGTCTTATGACTAGGGAAGTCTTAGTGTCTAGAAGACTCCTAAGTCTAAGATGGGAAGATTGAATCCACACTCCAAAAGTGAGGTCAATAGGCCTTAGGCTCTATAGAGTTGCCCTCGGAGATAGATGATTAGAAGACTGAAGGCAAGTTTCACATTATAGACTTGCATACATCATTCCATACTTTGGTTGGGAGACCATGGATACATGAGAACAACATAGTTCCATCCTGTCTACATCGATTAATGAAGTTTGTGAGTGAAAGTTTGGGATCATCCTCTTTGTAAAGGAGATCTGAAGCCATTTACAGTTCATGTGGTTGGCATATATGAGGATGTGACTTACTACTTCCCTCAAAATTAACAAGTCTATTCTCGTGAACTTGGCCAAAGTTTAAAAATAAAAAAAAGAAAAAGAAAAAGAAAAAGAATAGAAAGAGAAAGAGAAAAAGAAAAAAAAAAGATAATAGAGAAAATGAAAAAATAAAATAAAAGGGAGAAAAAATAGACTTGGAGGAGGAAGTGGAGCGTGACATTAGATTCCACCCACAGTTCATTACTCCATTCAAACATATGGGTATGATGACTTGACCTCCACCAGGTAGAGAAAGAGGCTAGTTTAGAGGTAGTCCGAGAGGTGGAAAACCTTCTTATTGGCCACCCAATAAAAGATATGTCCCCACTACCAGGAGTACACCTACTATCCATATAGACTTAGAATCTAGTTCATAAAATGAGTCTTAAATGGTTAGCACACCAGCCAGCTCTTCTTTGCAGTAGATTCCTTTGGAGGTGACACTTGAGCCAGATAGCGATGAAGACCAAGCTCCAAAGCAAAGCATAAGTTTATCCAAGTCTATATATGAAACAGTTAGGCATCGATTGAGCTCTAGCACTTTCCTCTCAAAAGCTAAGGGTTTGGTAGTTTAAAAAGCCCCTAAGTCATCCATAGGTGTGAAGACTCAGAGGTTTTTTCTGGGAGCATCATCCTCAAGTTAGGAAGTTGATGTAGAACTTGGGAATGATTCATATAAAGATTTAATAGAATTACCTTTTGATTGGTACTTTCTTTGTGTTCATAATTTAGCAAAGAAAGAGTTAATCCCACATACTTGGTCAAAGCACAGGTCAGACTACTTCAAAAAAATATGGAAGAACTAATGCAAAAGCTCTCTATCAAAACTAGGACTAGGATTCAGTACAGTGGGTCCAGTCGATGAGTCGATGATGACAATTACTGATTGGTCATCACCAATCATTTGGAATCTGATAAGTTCTTTTCAAATCATATTAACTAATATGAGGAGCTGTGCTTAAAAACTTCAGATGATCTAGATGATTTTGATGTTAAAGGTGAACCACTAGAGTTTGAAGAAGAGATCAAGTCAACTATTGATGAGCTCAAGGAAATCAACTTAGGAATAGAAGAAGATCCATGCCCAACATACTTCAGTTCTTTGTTGAATGAAATGTAAACCCATGACTTAGTTAGGCTAGTGATTGAGTTTAAATACAACTTTGTTTTTGAATTATGAAGAGATGTCGGGTTAGCTCTTGGCGTACGATCCATAAACTAGCAACAGAGCTTACTGCTAAAACTATTGAGCTAGCTCCCAGATGCATGCAAATAGACATAGAACAATAGGCCATTTTTAAAGTTAAAAAAGTGATCGGTGTTGGCATCATCCAAGAAGAAAAAGACACTACTTGGTTAGCCAGCGTCATCCTAGTTAAGAAAATGAATCAAATTCACATATGCATCAATTTTAAGTATTTAAATAAGGCCCTACTTGGTTAGCCAATGTTGTACTAGTTAAGAAAAAGAATTTACAAATTCACATATATATTGATTGTATGGATTTAGATAAGGCATATCTTCTATAAGTAAAGTTCTGTCCATTCTTAGGGTTTAGCATCACCTCCATATCCACCAGCACCTCCAAATCCCCCACCACCACTGCGATAACCACTACCTTCACCTTCGCCTCCACCTTCAAATCTAGACTGAGCCTGGTTAACGTTGATGTTCCTGCCGTCAAAGTTCTGTCCATTCTTAGGGTTTAGGTTTATTAAGTTTTAGCGT
This sequence comes from Cymbidium sinense, assembly GCA_021442155.1. Taxonomy (NCBI): domain Eukaryota; kingdom Viridiplantae; phylum Streptophyta; class Magnoliopsida; order Asparagales; family Orchidaceae; genus Cymbidium; species Cymbidium sinense. Next base: position 366,007,459 of record CM038214.1, on the reverse strand, counting down.
TTAGGTTTATTTTTAATTTTTTAGTTACTTTAAGTTTAGGTTTAGGGTTTAGGATTTTATGTTTAGTGTTTAGTTTTAGGGTTTAGGGTTTAGGGTTTAGGGTTTAGGATTTTTGGGTTTATGCTTTTAAGATTTAGGGTTTAGGGTTTTTTAATGTTTTGAGTTTTATGGTTTAGGGTTTAGGGTTAGGGTTTAGGGTTTAGGCTTTAGGCTTTAGGATTTAGGGTTTTGAGGGTTTAGGGGTTAGGGTTAGTTTAGGGTTTAGGGTTTATGGTTAAAGGTTTAGGGTATTTTAGGGTTTATGACATATGGTTTAGGGTTTAGAGTATAGGATTTAAATATTAGGGCTTAGGGTTTACAATTTTTTTAAATTAAGTAAATCGACAGATTTAGCTTTATTTAGTTTATTTTTTATTTATTTTAGTATATTTTATTTTTTTATTTTTATTTAGGTTTATTGATTTATTTTATTTAGTTTAGTTTATTTATTTTAGGTTTATTTATTTTAGTTTATTTTTTAGGTTTAGGTTTTGGTTTATACTTATTTTTTAGTTTAGTTTTATTTTTTAAATTTTTTTTAGGTTTAGGTTTTATTTTATTTTAGGTTTAGGTTTTTATTTTATTTTTTTTTTGGTTTAGGTTTTAGGTTTTATTTTTTAGTTTAGGTTTAGGTTTATTTTTAGTTTATTTTATTTTTTTTAGGGTTTAGGTTTAGTTTATTTTAGGTTTAGGTTTAGGTTTAGGTTTTATTTATTTTAGTTTAGGTTTAGGTTTATTTTATTTTGTTTATTTTAGGTTTAAATTTTTTGTTTAGTTTAGGGTTTAGGTTTTTTTTTTAAAATTATTTTTAGGTTTATTTTTTTAGGTTTAGGTTTTTATTTAGTTTTTATTTTATTTTATTTTAGGTTTATTTTATTTTTATTTTTAAGTTTATTTTAATTTTTTCATTTAGTTTAGGTTTTTATTTATTTTATTTTAATTTAGTTTTTATTTTTTTATTTTATTTTGTTTTTATGTTTAGGCTTGAATTTAGGTTTAGGTTTAGGTTTAGGTTTTAGTTTAGGTTTTTATTTTATTTTATGTTTTTATTTTCTTTAGGTTTAGGTTTATTTATTTATTTTATTTTTAGGTTTATTTTGTTTAGGTGTAGGTTGTTAGGTTATTAGGGTTTAGGGTTTTGGTTGTAGGTTTTAGTGTTTATGGTTTAGGATTTAGGGTTTAGCATTTTAAGGTTAAGGGTTAAAGGTTTAGAGTTTTAGAGTTTAGGGTTTTAGGGTTTAGGGTGTAGGGTTTAAGGTTTAGGGTTTAGGCTTAGGGTTTTTATTTTTATTTTTATTTATTTTTATTTTTTAAAATTAAGTAAACTCCTAAGTTTAAGTTTATTTAGTTTATTTTTTATTTATTTTAGCTTATTTAATTTTTTTATTTTTATTTAGATTTATTTTTATTTTTATTTAATTTAGTTTCTTATTTTTGTTTTATTTATTCTAGTTTAGATTTATATATTAATTTATTTTTTGGGTTCACGTTTAGGTTTAGTTTTTAGTTTAGTTTTATTTTTATTTTTTTTATGTTTAAGTTTTTTGTTTTATTTTTAGGTTTAGATTTAGTTTTTTATTTTATTTTTTTTAAGTTTGAGTTTGGGTTTTATTTTAGGTTAATTTTATGGTTTTATTTTTTGTTTAGGTTTAGGTATATTTTTAGTTTATTTTGTCTTATTTAGGGTTTATTTTAGATTTAGGTTTAGGTTTTATTTATTTTAGTTTATGTTTAAGTTTTTTTTAGTTTAGGGTTTAGGTTTTATTTTTTATTTATTTTTAGGTTTTACTTTGAAGATTATTTTTTTTAGGTTTTGGTTTTTATTTTGTTTTTATTTTATTTTATTTTTATTTTAGGTTTAATTTTTATTTTATTTATGTTTTTTATTTTTTAATTTAATTTAGGTTTTTATTTATTTTAATATAGTTTAGTTTTTATTTTATATTTTATTTTCTTTTAGGTATAGGTTTAGGATTAGGTTTAGGTTTTAGTTTAGGTTTTTATTTTATTTTATTTTAGTTTAGGTTTTTTAATTTATTTTATTTTTAGGTTTTATTTAGTTTATGTTTAGGTTTTTAGCTTTTCAGAGTTTAGGGTTAATTGAGGGTTTAGGGTTTAGGATTTATGTTTTAGGTTTTGGGTTTATGGTTTAGGATTTAGGGTTTAAGGTTTTTAGGGTTTAGGGTTTAAGGTTTAGGGTTTAGGGTTTTAGTTTTAGGTCTAGGGTTCAGATTTTAGTTTAAGGTTTAGGGTTTTTGGTTTTTCTTTTCTAATAAAGAATAAATTCAGATTCAACATTTCTTCTTTTTAATTCCATCAACCAAGCAACACACCAAATTTTCTAAGACATAAGCGATGATATAGATAAAAAAATAAGCACACACAGAACCATCTCTACTATAAAGACATAGTTCTGACCACCACCTCCACATCCACCAGCACATCTAGATCCCCACCACCACTGCCATAACTGTCACCTCCAACTTCACCTCAACCGCTAGATCTATATTGAGCTTATTTTGATGTTCACATTAAGGTTCCCATTCTTAGGGTTTAGGTTTATTTTTTAATTTATTTATTTAGGTTAGTTTGGGGTTTAGGGTTAGCTTTAGGTTTAGGTTTAGGTTTAGAGTTTAGGATTCAGTTTAGGGTTTGTCTTTATTAGGGTTAGAGTTTAGGGTTTATGCCTTTAGGTTTTAGGGTTTTAGAGTTTAGGGTTTGTGGATAGGGGCTAGGCTTTAGTGTTTAAGTTTTAAAGTTTAGTGTTTTGAGGGTTTAGGGTTTAGGGTTTAGGGATTAGGGTTAGCTTAGGGTAGTGTTAATTTAGGGTTTATGGCTTAGGGTTTTTAGGGTATAGAGTTAGTTTATGGTCTAGGGTTTAGGGTTTAGGGTTTAAGGTGTAGGATTAGGGTTAGGGTTTAGGATTTAGGGTTTATGGTTTAGGATTTAGGGTTTAGGATTTAGGATTTTTTTAAGAATAAATTAACCGGTAGGTTGAAGTTTATTTAGTTAATTTTTTATGTATTTTAGTTTATTTTATTTTTTATTTTTATTTAGGTTTATTTTTTTTATTTAGTTTAATTTATTTATTTTAGTTTACATTTTTATTTTAGTTTATTTTTTAGGTTAAGGTTTAGGTTAAAGCTTATTTTTAGTTGAGTTTTATTTTTATTTTATTTTTTAGGTTTAGGTTTTATTTTTTATTTTTAAGTTTAAGTTTAGGGTTTTATTATATTTTTTAAGTTTAGGTTTTAGGTTTTTATTTTAAGTTTATTTTTATGTTTTATTTTTTAGTTTAGGTTTATGTTTATTTTTAGTTTATTTTAGTTTATTTAGTTTTGGTATAGGTTTAGGTTTAGTTTATCTTAGGTTTAAGTTTTCTTTAGTTTAGTTTAGCTTATATTATTTTAGGTTTGATTCTATTTTAGGTTTTTTTTTTTTAGTTTAGTGTTTAGGTTTTTTTATTTATTTATTTTTAGGTTTATTTTTAAGGTTTAGGTTTTTATTTCACTTTATCTTATTTTATTTCAAATTTATTTTATTTTTATTTTAGGTTTATTTTTATTATATTTAGGTTTTTATTTTTCTAGTTTAGTTTAGGTTTTAATTTATTTTATTTTATTTTAGTTTTATTTTTTTTATCATATTTTCTTTCTAGGCTTAGTTCTTAGATTATGTTTTATTTTATTTTTTTTATTCATTTTATTTTGGTTTAGGTTTTTTTATTTATTTTATTTTTAGGTTCTATTTAGTTTAGGTTTAAGTTTTTAGCTGTTTATTTTTTAGGGTTTTTTTATTTTAACTTTATTTTTAAGTTTTATTTTTTAGTATAAGTTTAGGTTTATTTTTAGTTTATTTTATTTTATTTAGTTTAGGGTTTAGGGTTTAGGTTTAGATTTTATTTATTTTAGTTTAGTTTATTTTTGTTTAGGTTAATTTTATTTTATTTTGTTTATTTTATTTTTATTTTAGAAAAGTTTTTAATTTTAGTTTAGGGTTTGGGTTTTATTTTTTTATTCATTTTTAGGTTTATTTTTAAGGATTAGGTTTTTATTTAGTTTTTATTTTATTTTATTTTAGGTTTATTTTATTTTTATTTTACGTTTAGTTTTTTTTTTATTTAAGTTTTTTATTCTTTGGTTTATTTTATTTTTTAGTTTTGTTTAGGTTTTTATTTATTTTTATTTTATTGTTTTAATTTTTAGGTTTAGGTTTTATTTTAAGATTTTATTTTATTATTTTATTTAGGTATAGAATTTTTTATTCATTTTACTTTTTGGTTTTACTTACTTTAGGTTAAGATTTTTAGGTTTTTAGGTTTAGGGTTTTAGGGTTTAGGGTTTAAGATTAGGGTTTAGTGTTTTGGTTTAGGGTTTAGAATTTAGTGTTTAGGCTTTAGGGTTTAGTCATTTAGGTTTAAGGTTAGTTTAGGGTTTAAGGTTTAAGGTGTAGGTTTAAACTTTAAACTTTAGTTTTAGTTTCAGTTTATAGTTTTAGGTTTGGTTTAAAGTTTAGTTTAGGATTTAGTTTAAGTTTAGGGTTTAAAGTTTAGTTAGTTAGGTTTGATTTAGTTTAAGGTTTAAAGTTTAGTTTAGATTAGTTTAGGTTAGAGGTTAGGTTTATAGTTTAGTTGTTTTAGGTTTAGTTTAGTGTTTATAGTTGATAGTTTAGGAGTTAGTTTAAGGTTTAAGTTTAGGTTCGATTTAGGGTTTAGGAGTTTAAGTTAGGTTTAAAGGTTAGGAGTTTAGGGTTTTATATCAGGTTAGAGTTTAGAGTTTAATTATAGGTTTAGTGTTTAGGTTTTGAGTTTAGAGTTAGGGTTTAGGTTTTAAGTTAGTTTTGGTTAGTTTAGTTTAGGGTTTAAGGGTTAGATTTAGGTTTAGGTTTTAGTTTAAGTTTAGTTTGTTTAGGTTTAAGTTTAGGTTTAAGTTTAGGGTTTGAGTTTAAAGGTTTAGGAGTTTAGCTGATTAGGGTTTATGATTTAGGGTTTAAGTGTTAGGTTTAGGAGTTTAGTTTAGTGTTTAGATTAAGTTTAGGTTAGGGTTTAGGTTTAGTTTAGAGTTTAGGGTTTAAGTTTTAGGTTTAAGTTTAGGTTTAGGTTTGGTTTAGGTTCAAGTTTAGGAGTTAGTTTTAAGGTTTATGGTTTAGGGTTTAGTGTTTAGGGTTTAGGGTTTAGGGTTAAGGTTTAGGGTTTAGGGTTTAGGGTTAGGGTTTAGGGTTAGGGTTTAGGGTTTCAGGTTTAGGGAGAGAATTATTTATTTTCTATTAGAAATGGTTCAAAATAGCATAATTTTGGTGTTGCTTCTTGGTGTGTGCTGTGAATTTGGCTAAATTTTTCCATCTTAACCTTCAAATTAACATTTTTGTGAGTTTTGACCCAATGTATTATAACAAAAGTAAAACAAACTAAAATGTACAATGACATTTAGTAACACACCACCACATTCATATATATGATGTTATATTGTTATGTACATTATATTTTAATATGCTTTCATATAATATATTATCTTACATTACACTTTAAAATGAATCTCTTTAAGAAAAAATTTATAAAATTTGGTTGACAAATGAATATATATTTTGGGTGCAAAATTTTATTCTTTAGATTAAATGACACACCATAGCACACTACCAATGATGTTCCCTAAAGCTTACCTTAAATTTGGCCAAATCCCATCATCTCAGCCTATAAATTAGTATTTTTATGAATTATACCAGTACAAACTCTACTACATCATACTATAACAAACTAAAATATGCTAAACAATAAGTAGCAATACACAATAATATTCTATAATGCATGATGATACACTATGTTATGTCATCCTATATTATAATACATTATAACATACTATATTATACTATATTGCATATCACATCACAAGGGATTGCTTGAGATAAAAAATCATAAAATTAGTCTAAATAAAATAAACTATAAATTTTAGTCGTTTCACTTATATATTTTAAATTAAAATAATATATTATGATGCCATGCTCTACCTATTATGAATTTGGCAAAATTCCACCATTTTAAATTCTAAATCAACTTTTTTATAAATAATGCTAGTGTAGGCTCAACTACATGATTATAAAATATTAAAAGAATTCAAAATATGCAAAATAATATATTATGATATATGATGCTATACTATGCTACAACATAAATTTTTTTTTTGAACATAAAATCTTACTTTTTAGACAACAAGTGGCATACCACACCTTTGGTACTACAACCTAATTCCCAATTTAAATTTAACAACTTTCATTATCTGATTTATTAAATCAATATTTTTATGATTTATAATAATATAGACTATAGGGCATAATACCATAATATACTAAAACATTTCAAAACATTTTATAACATCCAAAAACACATCACTACATGTTCAAATATATGATGCTACATTATACTATAATATATGGTATTATAATATGATTTAGGGTTAGGGTTTAGGGTATTAAAATCTTTAATAGTCAAGGAAAAGTCTCTTAAAGACATTTTCTTTAGCAACCATAACTATATTAGGAATAGGTCATTCTTTAGATCTACCCCTAATGACATCTTTATTCAAGGTTTAGGGTTAGTATAGGGTTTAGGGTTAGTTTAGCGATTCAAGTTTAGGGTTTGGGGTTTACAATTATAGGTTTTAGGGTTTAGGGTTTTATAATTTAAGATTTAGGGTTTAGGGTTTTTGGGCTTAAGGTTTAGGGTTTAGGGTTTAGTGTTTAGAGTTTAGGGTTTTTAGGGTTTAGGGTTTAGGTTTAGGGTTTATGTTTTAGTTTAGGGTTTAGGGTCTAGGGTTTAAGGTTTTTTTTAATAGAGAACAAATGTAGATTCAACATTTCTTCTTTTTGATTTCATCAACCCAGTAGCACCCCACGTTTACTAAGACACAAGTGATGACATAGATAAGAAATGAGCACCAATAGAGCAAATCCAAAACCTTAGATAAGTTGAACCATCTCTACTATAGAGACACAGTTCCATAAGCAACATAACAGATCGACCATTTCTCAATTTTTGCAATTCCCATCAGTACCACCCCCACCTCTCGAATAGCAGGATCTGCCATCATATCCTCGATTTCTCCCTCCACCACCACCATGGCTGTAACTTCCATCTCTCCTCTCACCTCCATAGCCACCACTAGTCCGACCACCACCTCCATATCCACCAACACCTCTAGACCCCCCCCACCACTCACGATAACCCCGCTTCTGCCTCCACCACAAAATGTATGAAGACTAGCTGAAGGTGATGTTGCTACTGTCAAGGTTCTACCCATTCTTATGGTTTAGTGTTTGTGGTTTAGGGTTTAGTGTTGTAGGTTTTAGGGTTCAGGGTTTAGGGTTTAGGGTTTAGGGTTTAAGGTTTAGGATTTAGGGTTTTGGGTTTAGGTTTTAGAGTTTAGGGTTTTAGGGTTTAGGGTTCAGGGTTTAGGGTTGTAAGTTTATGGCTTATGTTTTAGGGTTAGTTTTAGGGTTTCAAATTTAGGGTTTAGGGTTTAGGATATAGGGTTTATGGTTTTTTTTTAAAAAAAAAATTAAGTGAACCAGTAGGTTTAAGTTTATTTAGTTTATTTTTTTTATTTATCTATGTGAGTTTATTTTATCTTTTTACTATTATTTATGTTTATTTTTTATTTTTATTTAATTTAGTTTAATTATTTTAGTTTTATTTATTCTAGTTTAGGTTTTTTATTTTACTTTTTAGGTTTAGGTTTATTTTTTATTTGAGTTTTATTTTTATTTTATTTTTTAGGTTTAGGTTTTATTTTTTATTTTTAGGTTTAGGTTTAGGTTTTTATTTTTTTTTTAGGTTTAGGTTTTTCTTTTAGGTTTATTTTTAGGTTTTTTTTTTAGTTTAGGTTTAGGTTTATTTTTAGTTTATTTTATTTTATTTAGTTAAGGTTTACGTTTAGGTTTAATTTTTTTTTAGGTTTAGGTTTAGGTTTTATTTATTTTAGTTTAGGTTTTGGTTTATTTTATTTAGTTTATTTTATTTTTATTTGAAGTTTAGGTTTTTCTTAGTTTAGTGCTTAGGTTTTATTTTTTATTTATTTTTAGGTTTATTTCTTAGGTTTAGGTTTTTATTTAGTTTTTATTTTATTTTATTTCAGGTTTATTTTATTTTTAGTTTTAATTTTATTTAGGTTTTTTATTCTTAGCTTTATTTTATTTCTTTAGTTTAGTTTAGGTTTTTATTTTTTATATTTTGTTGGTTTTTATTTTTTATTTTATTTTATTTTTTTTAGGTTTAGTTTAGTTTTATTTTATTTAGGTTTAGGGTTTTTATTTATTTTGTTTTAGGTTTTATTTAGTTTAGGTTTGGGATTTTAGGTTTTAGTGGTTTAGGGTTTATGGTTTAGGGATTTAGGTTTAGGGTTTAGGGTTAGGGTTATAGATTTAGTATTTAGTGTTTGGAGGGTTTGGGGGTTTGAGGGTTAGTGGGGAGGTTAGTATTCAGTGACAACCAGTTTGGAGCAGGTATAGGTTAGGGTTTAGGAAGTTAGTTTAGGGGTTTAGGGTTAGGGTGTGGTTTAGGGTATTAGGAGTATAGTTAGTGAGTTTAGGTAGTGAGGTAAGTTTAGGTTTTAGTGTTTAGGATTTAGGGTTTAGGAATTAGGGTTTAGGGTTTAGGGTATATGGTTTAGGGTTTAAGATTTATTATTTCTTTAAAATTAAGTAAATCGATAGGTTTATGTTTATTTAGTTTATTTTTTATTTATTTTAGTTCATTTTATTTTTTTTATTTAAGTTTATTTTATTTTTATTTAGTTTAGTTTATTCATTTTAGTTTAGTTTTTTTATTTTAATTTATTTTTTAGGTTTCAATTTAAGTTTATGCTTATTTTTTAGTTTAGTTTATTTTTATTTTATTTTTTAGGTTTAGGTTTAAGATATAACTTTTAGGTTTAGGTTTTATTTTTAATTTTTAGGTTTAGGTTTAAGTTTTTTATTTTATTTATTTTAGGTTTAGGTTTTAGGTTTTTATTTTAGGTTTATATTTTAGTTTAAGTTTAGGTTTATTTTTAGTTTATTTTATTTTATTACTTTATGGTTTAGGTGTAGTTTATTTTAGGTTTTATTTATTTTAGTTTAGGTTTAGGTTTACTTTATTTTCATAATTTTAGGTTTAGAATTTTTTTAGTTTAGGGTTTATTTTTATTTTTTATTTATTTTTAGGTTTGTTTTTTTATGTTTAGATTTTTATTCAGTTTTATTTTGTTTTATTTTAGGTTTATTTTATTTTTATTTTACATTTAGTTTTTATTTTATTTATGTTTTTTATTTTTTAGTTTATTTTATTTTTTAGTTTAGTTTAGTTTAGTTTAGGTTTTTATTTATTTTCTTTTATTTTAGTTTTTATTTTATATTATATTTTATTTTGATTATTTTATTTAGGTTTACATTTTTTTATTTATTTTATTTTTAGGTTTTATTTAGTTTAGGTTTAGGTTTTTAGGTTTTTAGGGTTTAGGGTTTAGTTTTTAGGGTTTAGGGTTTAGGGTTGTAGGTTCTAGGGTTTATGATTTAGATTTAGGGTTTAGTGTTTAGGGTTTAGGGTTTAGAGTTTTAGGGTTTATGATTTAGTGTTTAGGGTTTAGGGTTTTAAGGTTTAGTGTTTAGGGTTTAGGGTTGAGGGTTTAGGATTAGTTTTAGGGTTTAGGTTTTCGGGTTAGGTTTTTTTACTATATTTTTAATTTATTTTTTATTTTTTTAGGTTAACTAAACGAGTAGGTTTTAGTTTATTTAAGTTATTTAATTTATTTTTATTTATTTTAGTTTAGTTTATTTTTTATTTTTATTTAAATTCAATTTTATTTTTATTTAGATTTGTTTATTTATTTAAGGTTTTTTATTTCAGTTTAGGCTTTTTATTTTATTTTATTTTTTAGCTTTAGGTTTATTTTTTTTTTTAGTTTTTCATTTTATTTTATTTTTTATGTTTAGGTTTTATTTTTTTTATTTTTTAGGTTTAGGTTTAGGTTTTATTTTTTTTACTTTTAAGTTTAGGTTTTAGGTTTTTATTTTAGGTTTATTTTTAGGTTTTATTTTTTAGTTTAGGTTTAGGTTTATTTTTAGTTTATTTTATTTTATTTATGGTTTAGGTTTAGTTTATTTTAGTTTTAGGTTTAGGTTTTATTTATTTTATTTTAGGTTTATGTTTATTTTATTTTGTTTATTTATTTAGGTTTTTTTTTTTTAGGGTTTAGGTTTTATTGTTTATTTATTTTTTGGTTTATTTTTCAAGTTTTGGTTTTTATTTAGTTTATATTTTATTTTATTTTAGGTTTATTTTAATTTTTATTTTAGGTTTAGTTTTTATTTTATTTGGGATTTTTATTTTTTTATTTATTTTTAGCTTTAGGTTTTTATTTAGTTTTTATTTTATTTTATTTTAGGTTTATTTTATTTTTATTTTATGTTTATTTTAATTTTATTTAGGCTTTTATTCTTTATTTTATTTTTAGTTTAGTTTAGGTTTTATTTTTTTATTTTAGTGTATTTTTATTTTCTTATTTTATTTAATTTGTAGGTTTAGGTTTAGGTTTTAGTTTAGGTTTAATTTTATTTTATTTTATTATTTTAGTTAGGTTTAGGTTTCTTTATTTATTTCATGTTTAGGTTTTATTTACAGGTCAGTTTCTTAAGTTTTATGGTTTATGGTTTAGGGTTTGATTTAAGTTATGTTGGGTGGCCTAGTTTTGGTGTATATGAGGTTAGGTAGTTTTGATTTATGGTAGTGTTTTAAGTTCAGTTGGTGTGATCTAGTGGTAGGATCAGGGTTGGGTTTAGAGAGCTCAGTGTTGGGTATGGTTTTTATAGATGGCTCAGGGTTTATATTTAGGGTTTAGTTTATTTTTAGGGTTTAGTTTTAGGTTTAGGGCTAGGGTTAGTTTAAAATTTAGGGTTTTGGGTTATTTAGGTTAGGTTTATTTTGAAGGTTTAGTTGCTACTAGTTTAGGCTCAGTTGGTTAGTTGGGTCAGGGGTTTAGGTTTAGGATTTAGTTTGGGTTAGGTAAGGTTTAGGGTTTTTTTTTAAATTAAGTAAACCAAGTTTAAAACTTTTAGTTTATTTTTATTTATTTTATTTTATTTTATGTTTATTTTATTTTAATTAGTTTATTTTATTTATTTTAGTTTATGATTTTTATTTCAATTTATTTTTTAGGTTTAGCTTTAGGTTTATGCTTTTTTTAATTTTATTTTATTTTTATTTTATTTTTTAGGTTTAGGCTTTATTTTTTATTTTTAGCTTTAGGTTTAGGTTTTTATTTTTTTTATTTTAGGTTTAGGTTTTAGGTTTTTATTTTATATTTATTTTTAGTTTTTATTTTTTAGTTTAAATTTAGGTTTATTTTTAGTTTATTTTATTTTATTTAGTGTAGGGTTTAGGTTTAGTTTATTTTAGGTTTAGGTTTAGGTTTTATTTTTTTAGTTTAGTTTATTATAGTTTAGGTTTGGGTTTATTTTATTTTGTTTATTTTAGGTTTAGGTTTTCTTAGTTTAATGCTTAGGTTTTATTTTTTATTTATTTTTAGGTTTTATTTTGAAGTTTATTTTTTAGGTTTAGGTTTTTATTTAGTTTTTATTTTATTTTATTTTTATTTTTCATTTAGTTTTTATTTTATTTAGGCTTTTTATTTTTATGTTTATTTTATTTTCTTAGTTTAGTTTAAGTTTTTATTTATTTTATTTTAGTTTAGTTTTTATTTTATTTTATTTTATTATTTTATCTATGTTTAGGTTTATTTATTTATTTAATTTTGGTCTTTATTTAGTTTAGCTAGCTTAGGTTTTATGGTCTGGTATGGTTTAGGCCTAGGTTTAGGGTTTAGGGTTGTAGGTTTTAGGGTTTAGGATTTAGTGGTTTAATGTTTGGGTTTGGGCCATTAGATTTAGTTTAGTGGTTTAGGTAGTTTAGGATTTAGGGTAAGTGGGAGATGTATTTATTTATTTAATTAGGATTTGGTTTAGGGTTTAAGGTCAGGAAGGGTTTGGGGGTTTATGAAGTTTGAGTTTAGAATTTAGGGGGTTTAGGATTTTTTGGTGTTGATTTGGTGATTGTGTAGGTAGCAGGTGGGGTTTAGGGTTTAGGGAGGATGGTAGTTTAGGTTTAAGATTTAGGTTTAGGGGAGTTTAGGTGGTTTATAGTTTAGTGTTTTGGGGTTTTAAGGTTTTCTATTTATTTTTAATTATTTTTTTATTTTTAAAGTTTAGATTTATGGTTTATGGTTCAAGTTTTTATTTAGGGTTTAGGGTTTTTGGTTTTTTTAATAGAGAATAATTTTAGATTCAATATTTCTTCTTTTTGATTTCATCAACCAAGTAACTCACCAAGTTCTCTAAGACACATGTGATGACATAGATAAAAAATGAGCATGCATAGAGCAAATCAAAAACCTTAGATAACTAGAACCATCTCTACTGTAAAGATTGTTCCATAAGAAGTAGATCGGATTGGCCGTTCTTCAATTTCTATAGTTCTCATCAGAACCTCCTCGACTTCTCAAGTAGCAGGATCCACCATCATATCCCCGATCTCTCCCTTCGCCACCACCATGGCTGTAACCTCCATCGCTCCTCCCGCCTCCATAACCACCACTGCTCTCACCACCACCACCATATCCACTAGCACCTCTAGATCCCCCACCACAATTGCGATAACTGCCACCTACCTTCGCCTCCTCCTGATCTAGGCCAGTGTGGTTGATGGTGATGTTTCTGCCATCAAGGTTTTGCCCATCCTTAGGGTTTAGGCTTATATTTAAATTTATTAAGTTTTAGGTTTAGGTTTATTTTTTAATTTTTTTAGTTAATTTAGGTTTAGGTTTGGGGTTTGGGGTTATGATTTAGGGTTTAGTGTTTAGCGTATAGGGTTTAGGGTTTTAAGGTTTATAATTTAGGGTTTAAGCTTTAGGGGTTTTAGGGTTCAGTGTTTACATTTTAGGTTTAGGGTTCATGTTTCAGTTTATTGTTTTGGGTTTCTGGTTTTTTTAACAGAGAATAAACTTAGATTTGACATTTCTCCTTTTTGATTTCATCAACCAAGTAACACACCAAGTTTTCTAAGACACAAGTGACAACATAGATAACTAATGAGCATGCATAGAGAAAATCAAAAACCCTAGATAACTAGAACTATCTTGACTCTAAGGACACAGTTCTAGAAGCAATAGATCAGTTTGACTATTCTTCAGTTTCTTTAGTTTCTCCAGTTCCCATCAGAACCACCATGGCCTCTCGAGTGGAGGGATCCACCATCATATCCCCAATCTCTCCCTCCAGCACTAGAATAGTTATAACCTCCATCGCTTCTCCGGCCTCCATAACCACCACTGCTCCGACCACCACCTTTATATCCACCAACACCTCCAGATCCCCCACCACCACTATGATAATCTCCACCTCCTCCTTCGCCTCCATCGCTAGATCTAGACTGAGCCTGGTTGATGGTGATGTTAATGCTATCAAGGTTTTACCCATTCTTAGGTCTAGGTTTATGTTTAAGCTTATTAGGTATTAGGTATAAGTTTATTTTTTAATTTATTTAGTTACTTTAGGTTTAGATTTAAGGTTTGGGGTTTAGGGTTTAGGGTTTAGAGTTAGGGTTTAGGCCCAAAGTCTAGGGTTTAGGTTTTAAGGTTTAGGATTTAGGGTTTTAAGGTTTATGGTTTTTAATGTTTATGGTTTAGGGTTTAGGCTTTAGGATTTATGGTTATTTAGGGTTTAGGGTTTAGGCTTTAAGGTTTAGGGTTTGGGGTTGTTGGTTTAAGGTTAGTTGGGATTATTTAGGGTTTATATTTTTAGGATTTAGTTTTATGGGATTTTTCAAATTCAAACCGATATGTATAGGTTTATTTAGTTTATTTTCAACTTTTATCTAAGTTTATTTTTATTTTATTTTTATTTAGTTTAGTTTATTTATTTTAGGTTTTTTTAATTTAGTTTAGGTTTTTATTTTAGTTTATTTTTTTGGTTTAGGTTTATTTTTTAGTTGAGTTTTATTTTTATTTTATTTTTAGTTTTAGGTTTTATTTTTTTATTTTTAGGTTTAGGTTTTGATTTTATTTTTTTAGGTTAAGGTTCTAAGTTTATTTTAGGTTTTATCTTTTAGTTTAAGTTTAGGTTAATTTTTAGTTTATTTTATTTTATTTGGTTTAGGTTTAGGTTTAGGATTATATTTTATTTATTTTAATTTAGTTTAATTTAATTTAGGTTTAGGTTTATCATATTTTATTTATTATAGGTTTTAGTTTTTTTTAGGTTTAGTTTTATTTTTATTTGGTGTTTTTATTTAGTTTTTTATTTAGTTTATTTAATTTTATTTAAGGTTTAATTTATTTTTTTATTTATTTATTTATTTTATTTATTTTTTGGTTTATTTTATTTTTAGTTTAGTTTTATTTTATTTTATTTATTTTATTTTAGTTTAGTTTTATTTATTATTTTATTTTATTTAGGGTTATGTTTAGTTTTATTTTATTTTATTTTATTATTTTATTTAGGTTTAGGTTTTTTTTATTTATTTTCTTTTTAGGTTTTATTTAGTTTAGGGTTTAGGGTTTAGGGTTTGGGGTTTAGGTGTAAGGTTTAATGCTATAGGTTTTATGGTTTAGGGTTAATTTTAGGATTTAGGTTAGAGTTTGGGGTTTAGGGTTTAGGGTTTTGGTTTTGGGTTTATTATGTTTAGGTTAGTCACTTTAGGGTTTAGGATTAGTGTTTAGGGTTTTTTCAAATTAAAATGGTAGGTTTAAGTTTATTTATATTTTTTTATTTATTTTGTTTATTATATTTTTATATTTTAATTTAGGTTTAGTTTTATTTTATTTAATTTAGTTTTTTTAGTTTTAGGTTTATTAAATAGTTTAGGTTTTTATTTTATATTTTCTTAGCTAGTTTAGATTTATGCTTATTTTAGTTTAGTTTTATTTTATTTTATTAGGGTTTAGAGGGTTTAGGGTTTAGGATTTGTGGTTAGGGTTTGTGTAGAGGATTTTGAGTTGGTTTAGGTTTAGGATTTAGAGTTTAGAATTAGTTTTAGGGTTTGGGTTTTATTTATTATTTTCAACTAGATTTAGAGTTTAGGGATTAAGGTTTAGGGCTTTTTAGGATTTCAGGTTTAGGGTTTAGGGTTGTAGGTTTAGGATTGTAGTTTCATGATTTAAGGTTTAGAGTTAGTTTTAGGGTTTAAGGTTTATGGTTTAGGGTTTAGTTTTGAGGGTTTAGGGTTGAGGGTTTAGGGTTTAGAGTTTTTTTAAAAATTAAGTAGACCGATAGGTTTAGGTTTATTTAGTTTATTTTTTATTTATTTTAGTTTATTTTATTTTACTTATCTAGGTTTACTTTTATTTTTAATTAATTTAGTTTTTATTTTAGGTTTATTTATTTTAGTTCAGGTTCTTTATTTTAGTTTATTTTTTAGGTTTAGGATTAGGTTTATGTTTATTTTTTAGTTTTGTTTTAATTTTATTTTATTTTTTAGGTTTAAGTTTTATTTTTTATTTTGAGGTTTAGGTTTAGGTTTTTATTTTATTTTTTAGGTTAAGGTTTTAGGTTTTTATTTTAGGTTTATTTTAAAGTTTTATATTTTAGTTTAGATTTTGGTTTATTTTCAATTTATTTTATTTATTTTATTTTATTTATTTTAGGTTTTAGGTTATGGTATTTTTTAGTTAAGTTTAGGGTTTAGGTTTTTATTTACATTTTATTTTATTTTATTTTAGATTTATTTTATTTTCAGTTTATGGAAAGTTTTTATTTTATTTAGGTTTTTTATTTTTTGGTTTATTTTATTTTATTTAGTTTAATTTATGTTTTTATTTATTTTATTTTATTTTTGGTTTAAGTTTGGTTTAGGTTTAGGTTTAAGTTTAGGTTTTTATTTTTTATTTTTTATTTTATTTATGTTTAGGTTTGTTTATTTTTTTATTTTTAGGTTTTATTTATTTTAGGTATATAGGGTTTAGGGTTTAGGGTTTAAGGTTTAGGGTAGATTAGGATTAGGGTTTACAACTTTAGGGTTTAGTGTTTGGGGATGGGTTATAGGTAGGTTTAGGGTTTAGGGTTTAGGTTTAGTTTTAGAGTGGTGAGTTTTTGAGTTTTTAGGTTTTAATTTTTATTATTTATTTATTTTTAAATTAAGTAAACTGGTTGGTTTAGGTTAATTTCATTTATTTTTTATTTTTTTTAGTTTATTTTAATATAAGTTTAAGCTTTTTTAAGTTTAGGGTTTAGGTTTAATTTTTTATTTATTTTTAGGTTTTTTTAGGTTTAAGTTTTTAATTAGTTTTTATTTTAGGTTTATTTTATATTTATTTTAAGTTTAGTTTTTTATTTTATTTAGGGTTTTTATTTTTAGGGTTATTTTATTTTTTAGTTTAGTTTAGGTTCTTGTTTATTTTATTTTATTTTAGTTTTTATTTTTTATGTTATTTTACTTTTATGTTTAAGTTTAGGTTTATGTTTTAGTTTAGGTTTTTATTTTTTATTTTTATTTTATTTTATTTAGGTTTTTATTTTTTTATTGATTTTATTTTTAGGTTTAATTTAGTTTAGCTTTCAACTTTTAGGTTTTTAAAGTTTAAGGTTTCATGTTTTATCTAGTTTAGTTTATTTTATTTTAGGTTTTAATTTTTTTTTTTTGGTTATAGGTTTTATTTTTTATTTATTTTTAGGTTTATTTTTTAGGTTTAGGTTTTTATTCTATTTTTATTTTATTTTATTTTAGGTTTATTTTACATTTATTTTAAGTTTAGTTTTTATTTTATTTAGATTTTTATTTTTATGTTTCTTTTATTTATTTAGTTTAGCTTAAGTTTTTATTTATTTTATTTTATTTTTAGGTTTAGCTTTAGGTTTAGGTTTAGGTTTCTATTATATTTTATTTAGGTTTAAATTGTTTTATTGATTTTATTTTTAAATTTAATTTATTTTAGGTTTAAGTTTTGAGGTTTTTAAAGTTTAGGGTTTAGGGTTTGGGTAGTAGGTTGGGGGTCCAGGGTTAAGTGTTTAGGGTTGTAGGTTTTAAGGTTTAGGGTTTAGAGTTTAGGGTTTAGGGTGTTAGGGTTTAAGGTTTATGGTTAGTTTTAGGGTTTAGGGTTTAAGATTATAATTTTGTAAATTATTTAGGTTTATTTAGTTTTTATTTATTCATTTTAGTTAATTTTATTTTTTATTTTGATTTTGATTTATTTTTAGTTATTTTAGGTTTATTTATTTTAGCTTAGGTTTTTTATTTTAGTTTTTTTTAGCTATTTGTTTAGGTTTAGGTTTATTTTTTAGTTTAGTTTTATTTTTATTATATTTTTATGGTTTATGATTTATTTTTTATTTATAAGTTTAGGTTTATGTTTTTATTTTATTTTTTTTAGGTTTAAGTTTTAGGTTTTTATTTTATGTTAATTTTTAGGTTTTATTTTTTATTTTAGGTTTAGGTTTATTTTTAGTTTATTTTATTTTATTTAGTTTAGTTTTAGGTTTAGGTTTAGCTTATTTTAGGTTTAGGATTTGGGCTTATTTATTATATTTTAGTTTATTTTAGTTTAGGTTTAGGTTTATTTCATTTTTATTTTAGGTTTCAATTTTTTTTTTTAAGTTTAGGGTTTAGGATTTGTTTTTAATTTACTTTTAGGTTTTATTTTTTAGTTTATTGTTTAGGTTTAGATTATTATTTAGTTTTTATTTTGTTTTATTGTAGGTTTATTTTATTTTTCTTTTAGGTTTAGTTTTTATTTCCATTAGGTTTTTTATTTTTTAGATTATTTTTGGTTTTTATTAATTATAATTTAGTTTAATTTTTATTTTCTTTTTTTTCATTTTAGGTTTAGGTTTAGGTTTTAATTTATGTTTTTATTTTATTTTATTTTTGTTTAGATATATTTATTTATTTTATTTTTACGTTTTACTTAGTTTAAGCTTAGGTATTTTTTTTTTTAGTGTTTAGGGTTTAGGGTTTAGGATTTAAGGTTTATGGTTAGTTTAGGGTTTAAGGCTTAGGGTTTAGGGTTTGGGGTTTAGGGTTAAGGGTTTAGGATTTTTTCTTAGGTTTTGGGTTTAGGGTTCAATGTTTAGGGTTTAAGGTTTAGGGTTTAGGTTTTAGGGTTTAGGGTTTTTAGGGTTTAGGATTTAGGGTTCAGGGTTTTGGTTTAGGGTTCACGTATTAGTTTAGGGTTTAGGATTTTTGGTTTTTTTATTTTTAAAAAGAACAAATTCAGATTTAACATTTCTTCTTTTATTTACTTAGTTTATTTTTTTTTAGTTCATTATTTTAATTTTTATTTATGTTTGTTTATTATTTTATTTCATTTAGTTTATTTATTTTAAGTTTATTTATTTTAGTTTTGGTTTTTTATTCTAGTTTATTTTTTAGGTTTAGGTTTATTTTTTAGTTGAGTTTTATTTTTATTTTATTTTAGGTTTAGGTTTAGGTTTTATTATTGTAGGTTTAGGGTTAGTTTTAGGGTTTAGGGTTTGTGGTTTAGGATTTAGGGTTTAGGGTTTAAGGTTTTTTTTTTAAATAAAGTAAACTCGTAGGATTAGGATTATTTAGTTTCTTTTATTTTATTTTTTTTATTTTTTATTTTAATTAGTTTAGTTTATTTAGTTTAGGTTTTTTATTTTAGTTAATTTTTTTGGTTTAAGTTTAAGTTTATGTTTATTTTTTAGTTTAGTTTTATTTTTATTTTATCATTTAGGTTTATGTTTTATTTTTTAGTTTTAGGTTTAGGTTTTTATAGGTTTATGTTTTAAGTTTTTATTTGAGGTTTATTTTTAGGTTTTAGGCTTTTTAGTTCAGGTTTAGATTTATTTTTAGTTTATTTTATTTTATTTAGTTTAGGGTTTAGGTTTAGTTTATTTTAGGTTTAGGTTTATGTTTTATTTATTTTAATTTAGTTTAGTTTATTTTAGGTTTAGGTTTTTTTTAGTATAGGGTTTATGTTTTATTTTTTATTTCTTTTTAGGTTTATTTTAGGATTATTTTATTTTATTTAATTCACATTTTTATATTCTTATGTTTATTTTATTTTTTAGTTTATTCTAGTTTTTTATTTATTTTATTTTAGTTTATTTTTATTACTTTATTTTATTTTAGTTTTATGTTTAGGTTTTAATTTTAGTTGAGGTTTTTATTTTATTTTTTTATTTAGGTTTAGGTTTATTTATTTATTTTATTTTTAGGTTTTATTCATTTTCCATTTTTAGGTTTTTAGGGTATACGATTTAGGGTTTTAGGCTTAGGGTTTTAAGGTTTAGGTTTTAAGGTTTAGGGTTGGGTTTAGGGTTAGGGTTTAGTTTAGGTTTAGGGTTTAGGGTTTAGGGTTTAGCATTTAGGCTTTAGGGTTTTGGGTTTTTAGGGTTTAAGATTTAGGGTTCAGGGTTAGTTTAATGTTTAAGGTTAGTTTAGAATTTAGGGTTTAAGATTTAGGGTTTAGGCTTTAGGGTTTATGGTTTTTTGGGTTTATGTTTTATGGTTAGTTTAGTGTTTAGGGTTTAGGTTTAGGTTTAGTTTAGGAGTTTAGTGTTTATAGTTTTACAGTTAGTTAGTTTAAGTTTAGGGTATAGGTTTTAGGATTTATAGTTTAGGGTTACAGGTTTAAGGTTGTTTAGGTTAGTTTAAGGTTTAGTTTAAAATTTAGCTTTAGGGTTTAGTTTTAGTTTAGGTTTAGGGTTTAGGGTTTGTTTAGAGTTTAGGGTTGTAGTTTTTAGGTTTAGGATTTTGTGCTTAGGGTTTAAGGTTTAGGTTTTAGTGTTTAGAGTTGTTCTAGATTGGAGTTAGTTGCGAGTTTAGGGTTTAGGGTTATATGGTTTAGGGTTTAGGTGTTAGGGTTTATGTTTAGGGTTTAGGGTAGTAGGTTTAGGGTTTAGGGTTAGTTTTAGGGTTTAGGGTTTAGGGTTAGAGTTTTTTCTATTTTTATTTTATTTTAATTTAGGTTTAATTTATTTTTATTTTATAATTAGTTATTATTTTATTAAGGTTTTTTTATTTTTTTAAGTTTATTTTATATTTTTAGTTTAGTTTAGGTTTTTGTTTATTTTAGTTTAGTTTAGTTTTGATTTTTTATTTTATTTTATTTTTAGGTTTATGTTTAGGTTTAGGTTTTAATTTATTTTATTTTATTATTTTATTTAGGTTTAGTTTTTTTATTTATTTTTTTTTTAGGTTTTATTTAGTTTAGGTTTAGGTTTTTATGATTTAGGTTTAGGGTTTAGGGTTTAGGGTTTGGGGTTTAGTTGTAGCATTTAGGGTTGTAGGTTTTATGGTTTGGGTTTGTTTAGGGATTATGGTTAGAGGTTAAGGTTTAGGGTTTAGGGTTGAAGGTTTAGGGTTTAGTGTTAGTTTTAGGGTTTTGGATTTAGGGTTTAGGATTTAGAGTTTTGGGTTCACAGTTTAGTGCTTAGAGTTTTTTCAAATTAAGTAAACTAGTAGGTTTAAGTTTATTTAGTTTATTTTTTTTTATTTTAGTTTATTATATTTTTTTTATTTTATTTATGTTAGTTTTTTTATTTAATTTAGTTTATTTATTTTAGGTTTATTTATTTTAGTTTAAGTTTTTTATTTTAGTTTATTTTCTTAGGTTTAGGTTTAGGATTAAGCTTATTTTTTAGTTTAGTTTTATTTTTATTTTATTGAGGGTTTAGGGTTTTAAGGTTTAGGGTTAGGGTTTAGGGTTTAGGGTTTAGGGTTTAGGCTTTAGGGTTTAGGGTTTTGAGGGTTTAGGGTTTATGGTTTAGGGTTTAGGGTTTATGTTTAGGGTTTAGGGTTTAGGTTTATGATTTAGGGTTTAGAGTTAGTTTTAGGGTTTAGGGTTTTAGGGTTTAGGGTTTAGGGTTTGGGTTTTATTTATTTATTTATTATTTATTTAGGATTTAGGGTTTAGGGATTAAGGTTTAGGGCTTTTTAGAGTTTAAGGTTTAGGGTTTAGGGTTGTAGGTTTAGTGTTGTAATTTATGATTTAAGGTTTAGGGTTAGTTTTAGGGTTTAGGGTCTAGCTTTTAGGTTTTAGTGTTTAGGGCGTAGGGTTTACAATTTTTTTTTTAAATTAAGTAAACTAATTGGTTTAGGTTTATTTAGTTTATTTTTTATTTATTTTAATTTAATTTAGTTTTTTATTTTAGGTTTATTTATTTCAGTTTAGGTTTTTTATTTTAGTTTATTTTTCAGTTTAGGTTTAGATTTATGCTTATTTTTTTATTTTGTTTTATTTTTATTTTATTTTTTAGGTGTACAGTTTTATCTTTTATTTTTAGGTTTAGGTTTAGGTTTAGTTTTTTATTTTATTTTTTTAGGTTAAAGTTTTAGGTTTTTATTTTAGGTTTATTTTAAGGTTTTATTTTTTAGTTTAAGTTTTGGTTTATTTTTATTTATTTTATTTTATTTAATTTAGGGTTTAGGTTTAATTTATTTTAGGGTTATTTTATTTTATTTATTTTAGGTTAAGGTATTTTTTTAGTTTATTTTAGGGTATAAGTTTTTATTTACTTTTTATTTTATTTTATTTTAGGTTTATTTTATTTTAGTTTATGGTTAGTTTTTATTTTATTTTGGTTTTTTATTTTTAGATTTATTTTATTTTATTTAGTTTAATTTATGTTTTTATTTATTTTATTTTAGTTCAGTTTTATATTTTATTTTATTTTTTGGTTCAGGTTTAGGTTTAGGTTTAGGTTTTTATTTTTTTATTTTTTTATTTTATTTTATTTAGGTTTATTTATTTATTTTATTTTTAGGTTTTATTTACTTTAGGTTTAGGTTTTTAGGTATTTATGGTTTAGGGTTTAGGGTTTAGGGTTAGTTTTGGGTTTAAGGTTTAGAGTTTAGTCTTTAAGGTTTAGGGTTTTTATGGTTTAGGATTTAGGGTCTAGGGTTAGTTTAGGGTTTAGGGTTCTGGTTTTTAGGGTTTAGGGTTTAAGGTTTAGGGTTTAGTGTTTAGAGTTTATCTAGATTGGGGATAGTTGAGGGTTTAGGGTTTAGGGTTTAGGGTTAGTTTAGGGTTTAGGTGTTAGGGTTTAGGATTTAAGGTTTAGGGTTTTAGGGTTTAGGGTTTAGGGTAGTAGGTTTATGGTTTTGAGTTTAGGTTTAGGGTTAGTTTTAGGGTTCAGGGTTTAGGGTTAAAGTTTTTTTTTCTATTTTTATTTTAGGTTTAATTTATTTTGTTTTATAATTAGTTATTATTTTATTTAGGTTTTTTTATTTTTTTAGTTTAGTTTAGGTTTTTATTTATTTTATTTAAGTTTAATATTTATTTTTTTTATTTTTTATTTTAGGTTTATGTTTAGGTTTAGGTTTTAATTTTATTTTATTATTTTATTTTATTTAGGTTTAGGTATTTTTTATTTATTTTCTTTTTAGGTTTTATTTGGTTTAGGTTTAGGTTTATACGGTTTAGAGTTTAGGCTTTAGGGTTTAGGGTTTGGAGTTTAGGTGTAAGGTTTAGGGTTGTAAGTTTTATTATTTAGGGTTAGTTTTAGGGATTAAAGTTAGAGTTTAGGGTTTAGGGTTTAGGATTTAGGGTTTAGGGTTGAAGGTTTAGGGTTTAGTGTTAGTTTTAGGGTTTAGGGTTTAGGATTTAGAGTTTAGGGTTCAGGGTTTAGTGTTTAGATTTTCTTTTTTAATTTAAGTAAATTGGTAGGTTTAAATATATTTAGTTTATTTATTATTTATTTTAGTTTATTATATTTCATATTTTTATTTATGTTCAGTTTTTTTATTAAATTTAGTTTATTTATTTAAGGTTTATTTATTTTAGTTTAGGTTTTTTATTTTAGTTTAGGTTCATGCTTAGGGTTTGTTTTAGGGTTTAGGTTTTAGGGTTTGGGTTTTATTTATTTATTTCTTATTTCATTATTTAGGATTTAGGGTTTAGGGATAATGGTCTAGGGCATTTTAGGATTTAAGGTTTAGGGTTTTGGGTTATTTGTTTAGTGTTGTAGTTTTATGATTTAAGTTTTAGGGTTTAGGGCCTAGCTTTCACGGTTTAGGGTTTAGGGCTTACAGTTTATAGTTTTTTTTAATTAAGTAAACCAATAGGTTTAGGTTTATTTAGTTTATTTTTTATTTATTTTAATTTATTTTATTTTTTATTTTTATGTAGGTTTACTTTTTATTTTTATTTAATTTAGTTTTTTATTTTAGGTTTATTTATTTTAGTTTGGATTTTTTATTTTAATTTATTTTTTAGGTTTAGGTTTAGGTTTATTTTTATTTTTTAGTTCTATTTTATTTTTATTTTATTTTTTAGGTTTAGGTTTTTAATTATTTTTAGGTTTAGGTTTAGGTTTTTATTTTTTATTTTAGGTTAAGGTTTTAGGTTTTTTTTTAGGTTTATTTTAAGGTTTTTTTTTTTTAGTTAAGGTTTTGGTTTATTATTAGTTTATTTTATTTTATTTAGTTTAGGGTTTAGGTTAAATTTATTTTAGGCTTATTTTATTTTATTTATTTTAGGTTATGGTATTTTTTTTAGTTTAGGTTTTGGTTTATTTTTGGTTTTTTTTATTTTATTTCGTTTAAGATTTAGGTTTAATTTATTTTAGGCTTATTTTATTTTTTTTATTTTAGGTTATGTTATTTTTTAGTTTAGTTTAGGGTTTAGGTTTTTATTTACATTTTATTTTATTTTATTTTAGGTTTATTTTATTTTTAGTTTATGGTTAGTTTTCATTTTATTTTGGTTTTTTATTTTTTAGTTTATTTTATTTTATTTAGTTTAATTTATGTTTTGATTTATTTTGTTTTAGTTCAATTTTTCATATTTTATTTTAATTTTTGGTTAAGTTTAGTTTTAGGTTTAAGTTTATGTTTAGGTTTTTATTTTTTTATTTTATTTAGGTTTAAGTTTATTTATTTATTTTATTTTTAGGTTTTATTTATTTTAGGCTTAAGTTTTTTGGTATTTATGGTTTAGGGTTTAGGGTTTAGGGTTTAGGGTTTAGGGTTCAAGATTGTTGATTTTAGGACTTAGGGTTTAAGGTTTACGATTTAGGGTTTGTTTAGGGTTTAGGGTTTTAGTGCTTATGGTTTAGGATTTAGGGTTGTAGGTTTAGGGTTTAGTGTTTATGATTTTAGGATGTATGGTTTAGTGTTTGTAGTTTAGGGTTTAAGGCGAGTTTTAGGGTTAGAGTTTTTTTTAATATTTTTTATTTTTTATTTATTTTTAAATTAAACTTAGGTTTAGGTTATTTTATTTTATTTTTTATTTTATTTTAGGTTTAGTTTTTTTATTTTAGGTTTAGGTTTAATTTTATTTATTTTATTTTATTTAGGTTATTTTGTTTAGTTTTTATTTTAGTTTATTTTATATATTTTTAAATTTAGTTTTATTTTATTTAGGGTTTTAGTTTAGGTTTAGGTTTTAGTTTATGTTTTTTATTTTATTTTAGGTTTAATTTAGGTTTAGGTTTTTTTAGTTTAGGTTTAGTTTAGGTTTTAGGTTTAGGTTTATTGAATTTAGGTTTAGGTTTAGGTTTAAGTTTAGTTTAGGTTTAGGTTAGGTTTAGGGTTTAGGGTTTAGGTTTTTAGGTTTAGAGT
This sequence comes from Cymbidium sinense, assembly GCA_021442155.1. Lineage (NCBI taxonomy): Eukaryota > Viridiplantae > Streptophyta > Magnoliopsida > Asparagales > Orchidaceae > Cymbidium > Cymbidium sinense. Next base: position 365,982,882 of record CM038214.1, on the reverse strand, counting down.
TTAGGGTTTAGGGTTAGTTTTAGGGTTTAGGAGTTAGGGTTACTATTTTTTTTAAATTTGATTTGTTTATTTATTTTTAAATTAACTAAATTGGTAGGGTTTAGGTTTATTTTGTTTAAGTTATAATTATTTTAATTTATTTTTTTTAGGTTTAGTTTTTTTTTTTACTTTTGGTTTTAGGTTTTATTTTTTATTTATTTTTAGGTTTATTTTTAGGTTTAAGTTTACATTCTATTTTTATTTTATTTTATTTTAGGTTTATTTTACATTCATTTTAAGTTTAGTTTTTATTTTATTTAGGTTTTATATTTGTAGGTTTAGTTTATTTATTTAGTTTAGTTTAGGTTTTTATTTATTTTATTTTATTTTTTGGTTTAGGTTTTAGTTTAGGTTTCTATTTTATTTTATCTTTTTATTTTATTTAGGTTTATATTTTTTTATTGATTTATTTTTAGATTTAATTTATTTTATATTTAGGTTTTTAGGTTTTATAGTTTAGTGTTTAGGGTTTAGTGTTTAGGGTTTAGGGTTGTAGGTTTCACGGTTAAGGGTTTAGGGTTTAGGGTTTTAGGGTTTAAGGTCTATGGTTAGTTTTAGGATTTAGGATTATGGTTTTTTTAAAAAATTAAATAAATTATTCGGTTTAGGTTTATTTAGTTTATTTTTATTTATTTTAGTTAATTTTATTTTTTTTATTTTGATTTAGGTTTATTATAATTTTTAGTTAGTTTATTCTATTTCTTTTTGCTTATGTTTTTTTATTTTAGTTTCTTTTAGCTTTATGTTTAGGTTTAGGTTAATATTTTTAGTTTAATTTTATTTTTATTATATTTTTAACGTTTAAGATTTATTTTTTATTTGTTGGTTTTGGTTTATGTTTTTATTTTATTTTTTTAGGGTTTAGGTTTTAGGTTTTTATTTTGCGTTTATATTTAGGTTTTTGTTTTTAGTTTAGGTTTAGGTTTATTTTTAGTTTATTTCATTCTATTTAGTTTAGGTTTAAGTTTAGGTTTAGCTTATTTTAGGTTTAGGTTTTGGATTTATTTATTTTATTTTAGTTTATTTTAGTATAGGTTTAGGTTTTTGTCATTTTTATTTTAGGTTTTGGTTTTCTTTTAAGTTTAGGGTTTAGGTTTTCTTTTTTATTTCCTTTTAGGTTTTATTTTTAAGTTTATTATTTAGGTTTAGATTTTTATTTAGTTTTTATTTTATTTTATTTTAGGTTTATTTTATTTTTATTTTAGGTTTAGTTTTTTTATTTGAATAAGGTTTTATTTTTTTAGATTATTTTAGGTTTTATTATCTAGTTTAATTTTAATTTTCTATTTTTTCATTTTAGGTTTAGGTTTAGGTTTTATTTATGTTTTTATTTTATTTTATTTTTGTTTAGATTTTTTTTATTTATTTATTTTTATGTTTTATTTAGTTTACGTTTAGGTTTTTATTTTTTTCTTAGGGTTTTGGGGTTAGGATTTAAGGTTTATGGTTGGTTTAGGGTTTAGGGTTTGGGGTTTAGGGTTTAGGGTTCACTATTTAGGGGGTAAGGTTTAGGGTTTACTTTTTATGGTTTAGGGTTTGGGGTTTAGGGTTTTAAGGTTTAGGGTTTAGGGTTTAGGGTTTTTAGAGTTTAGAATTTAGGGTTTAGGGTTTAGGTTTAGGGTTCAAGTATTAGTTTAAGGTTTAGGGTTTGGTTTTGTTTTAAAGAACAAATTTAGATTCAACATTTTTCTTTTGTTTATATAGTTTATTTTATTTAGTTTATTTTATTTTTTATTTTTATTTATGGTTGTTTGCTATTTTTATTTCATTTAGTTTATTTATTTTAAGTTTATTTATTTAGTTTAGGTTTTTTATTCTAGTTTATTTTTTAGGCTTAGGTTTATTTTTTAGTTGAGTTTTATTTTTATTTTATTTTAGGTTTAGGTTTAGGTTTTATGGTTGTTGGTTTAGGGTTTAAGGTTTAGGGTTTGTGGTTTAGGATTTAGGGTTTAGGGTTTAAGGTTTTTTTAAAATTAAGTAAACCGATTGGTTTAGGTTTATTTAGTTTATTTTTTTATTTACTTTGTTTTATTTTTATTTTTTATTATTATTTAGTTTAGTTTAATTATTTTAGGTTTATTTACTTTAGCTTAAGTTTTTTTTTTATTTATTTTTTTGGTTTAGGTTTATGTTTATTTTTTAGTTTAGTTTTATTTTTATTTTATTTTTTAGGTTTAGATTTTATTTTTTAATTTTTGGTTTAGTTTATGTTTTAGGTATTTATTTTTAGTTTACTCTTAGGTTTCAATTTTTTTAGTTTAGGTTTAGATTTATTTTTAGTTTATTTTATTTTATTTAGTTTAGGGTTTATGTTTAATTTATTTTAGGTTTAGGTCTGTGTTTTATTTATTTTAGTTTACTTTAGTTTATTTTAGGTTTAGGTTTATTTTATTTAGTTTATTTGATTTTTATTTTAGGTTTAGGGTTTAAGTTTTATTTTTTATTTATTTTTATATTTATTTTATTATTATTTTATTCATGTTTTTATATTCTTAGGTTTCTTTTATTTTTTAGTTTAGTCTATGTTTTTATTTATTTTATTTTAGTTTATTTTTATTAGTTTATTTTATTTTATTTTTAGGTTTAGGATTTTATTTCAGTTTAGGTTTTTATTTTATTTTATTTTTTATTTTTTTTCTCTTTAGGTTTATTTATTTATTTTAGTTTTTTATGTTTTTAAGTTTTACGATTTAGAGTTTTGGGCTTAGGGTTTTAGGGTTTATAGTTTTAAGGTTTAGGGTTTAGGGTTAAGGTTTAGGTTTTAAGGTTTAGGGTTTAGTGTTTAGACTTTAGGATTTGGTTTAGGGTTTAGGGTTTAGGGTTTATGGTTAGCTTAGTGTTTAAGGTTAGTTTAGGGTTTAGGGTTTAAGGTTTAGGGTTTAGGCTTTAGGGTTTAGGGTTTATGGTTTAGGTTTTAAGGTTAGTTTAGTATTTGGGGTTTAAGGTTTTAGGGTTTAGGGTTTAGTGTTTCAATTTATGTTCTTATTTTATTTTATTTTGGTTTAGTTTTTTGTATTTATATTATTTTTAGTTTTATTTAGTTTAAGTTTAGGATTTTAGCTTTTTATGGTTTAGTGTTAAGGGTTTAGGATTTTGGGTTCAGGATTTTTTTTTTTTTTTGTGTTCAGGGTTTAGGTTTTAGGCTTTAGGGTTTAGGGTTTTAGGGTTTCGGGTTTAGGGTTTAAGTTTTAGGTTTAGGGTTCAGGTTTTAGTTTAGGGTTTACAGTTTAGGTGTAGGTTTTTTATTTTAGTTTATTTTTTAGGCTTAGGTTTTGATTTATGTTTATTTTTTAGTATAGTTTTATTTTTATTTTATTATTTAGGTTTAGGTTTTATATCTTATTTTAAGTTTAAGTTTAGGTTTAGGTTTTTATTTTATTTTTTAAGTTTTGGTTTTAGGTTTTTATTTTAGGTTTATTTTATTTTATTTAGTTTAGGGTTTATGTTTAGTTTATTTTAAGTTTAGGTTTAGATTTTATTTATTTTTGTTTAGGTTCAGGTTTATTTTATTTTTTTAAGTTAGATTTTTATTTAGTTTAGGATTCAGGTTTTATTTTTTTTATTGTTTCTTTTTATTTTAATGCTTATTTTTTAGGTTTAGGTTTTTATTTAGTTTTATTTTTGGTTTATTTTACTTTTATTTCACATTTAGTTTTCATTTTATTTAGGTCTTCTATTCTTATGTTTATTTTATTTAGTTAGTTTAGTTTATTTTTTTATTTTTTTATTTTAGTTTATTTCATTTTATTTAGGTCTTCTATTCTTATGTTTAAGTTTATGTTTAGATTTTAGTTAATATTTTTATTTTATTTTATTATTTTATTTTATTTAAGTTTAGGTTTAGGTTTTTATTTTATATAGGTTTAGATTTTTTGATTTATTTTATTTTTCATGTTTTATTTAGTTTAGGTTTAGGCTTTTAGGTTTTTAGGGTTTACGATTTAGGGTTTAAGGTTAGCGTTTAGGGTTTGGGGTTTAGGGTTTAGGGTTTTGGTTATTAAGGTTTAGGGTTTAGGGTTTAGGGTTTATGGTTTAAGATTTTTAGGGTTTAGGGCTTAGGGTTTAGGGTTTAGGGTTTATGTTTTAAGTTTAGGGTTCATGTTTTAGTTTAGGGTTTATGGTTTATGGTTTTTATTTTTTTTTTTTTTATTTTTATTATTATTATTTTTACAGAGAATAAATTCAGATTCAACGTTTCTTCTTTTAGATTTTATCAACCAAGTAACAAACCAAGGAAGTGTGATAATCAAATGACCTCCTTGGGGCTAGCTAAAGTCTCGTGTTCCCGAGATGTCCAGACAATATACCCATTACCATCCAATCTTAAGTAAATCATCACATGAAGAGAGGAAAGAGAACTCAACATTCACACACTTAAGCTATAAGTACATGCATTTCTTATGTACTTATAATTAGCATCTTAACACATATTATTATTCATTTATAAGCTTTTTAAAAATACATTTGGATTTATAGTGATAATAGCCTCACATATATTAAATTAAATCAACACATGCAAGCTTACATAAAGAAAATCCATTTTATTTTACTTAATTTTGAAAAGATGGATGCATGAATTGAAATGGCATACCAAATTTAACATGATTAGAAAGAGGACAATCAAATATAACCATGTGATTCATTCAAACAAACTAGTTCTTAAGGATAATTAAATCAAATAAAATTATTTAAAGTAAACCAAAGATTCTTTATTAATTAAGTTTTGGATTTGATTTGATTTAAAGAGGAGAAGAGAAATCATCACTTGCTATTTTAAACCCATTCCCACATTAGTGATTTGATTTAATTTAAGGAAATGTAATTAAGTTTATTTTATGGGTTAATTAAGTTGAACCCTTAATTAGATGATTTAATTACCCTTACTTATGTCACCTTAAAGTAATTAACTAAATAATTATGAGCCAACATGATATGCATGGAAAATAAACTTGCAATGATCCTAGGATATAAAAGAGGCCTAATGCAATTGGCTCATGATTAATAGTTAATTAGATTAAGGGACTTAATTAATTACTCTTATGGTTTCCCACACATGTGGACTAACCCTAATTTCATTAAACTCCTTTAGGTTATTAAACACCTAAAGATCTACCCCATGATTTAATTAATTAAGGACTGATGTGATTATGATTTCAATTTCATTAAGTGATTTAATTAATTAGTTAAATCTTAATTAATTTCATTTTAAAAAAGGGTGAAATGAACAAATGGAAAGGGGCCCAACCCTATTCCTTAGTTCACTTATTGTTGAGCAATGATTAATAAATTTAATTAACCAATTTATAACTATTCATGGGATTAATTAATCATTAATTAGCTTAAAAGAGTAGTTAAGGTTTAATTAGTCAATTTTCCTAATTAAGTGAGCAATAAATCCCATGAAAATCATGGGAGGCAAAGGTATTCTTATTAAATTAACCCACAAAATTTAGAATTAATTACTCAAATAATTAAAAATTAATTAAGCTAATTAATTTTCCAATTAAACCTTAATTATTATTCAAAATTAGTTAAGATTATTTTAAATTAATTCTTATCTAAAATACCTTTAAAATGAGTATTTATTTATATTTTATATTTCTCTATGATTTTTTAAGATTTTTAGAAGTTTCAATCATTAAAAATGATTCATTGAGCCTAATTAAAGCATACTCTGTTGGCGCCATGTGGCGCGCTGATGCAGCGCGCTTTCAATTTGGCACCACTTGATTGGCTACTTAAAACTTATCCGACTCAGTGCCTACATGGCATCGGTAGATGCGCTTTCTCGTTAGCCATCTGATCTAACGATTAATCCCACAACTTAATATGATTAAATTAGATTGATCTAGCGGATCTAATCACAACTGTCTGTTCCAATCACGGAATGGATGATGCATAATCTAACGTCACTCAATGTAGGAAGAATGGAGTGCATCCACCATTGCTCACTTAATCCGAGATTACCCAAGCTTAGATCAACTCCAATAAGATCCGACACCTTTACAACATCGATTAGAGGGGATCAAATGGTCAAGATCACATGAGATGCAAGTTTTCTTCAAAAAGCTCCAACCCATTTTTTCCTAATGATCGATTTTGGAAGCATACCTCATCGAAGCTCAAGATTGGTGGCTCGTACAATTGAGAAAGCTTCATCTAGTGGAGATGAAGCCCTGTTGAGTGGCAATTGGATCAATTCCTTGACATTCGCTTGGAAGGCCATGCTCAACTTTGATCGAAGTTCAACCCCTAGTGCTTGGGAAGTTTGGGAGATGATTTGTTCTTGCTTGATGAGGCCTAGGGAAGGTGCATACAAAGTTAATTTGAGTTTGATGGAGAAATGGGGAAGTTAGATCAAAAATGGGAGTGTCCTATTTTCGATAGACGAGAATGGCATTTTCTGATCAAGGAATGAGCTTGGGAGCTTAAGGAATGGCTCTAGTAGCTTGCCTTGGATAGCTAGGGCTCTGAGAAATTATTTTTGTGTGCTTGAGTGGAAATGAGGCGGTGTATACCACCCCTTCATCTTGATTGGATGGTGGGATCATGTTTGGCTTCTAGTGGTCATCCGACCATCTCAGGGAGTCATGGGTGGTAGGGAGGAGGTGAGTTGGCTCAGCTTGGTTGGTTGAAGATGTGGAGGTGGCTACCAAGGAGGGATCATTGGTCCTATGGGTTTCAAATGCTCTGATGGGAAGGGTGAGGTGATTTCACCTCCCATGGGTCATGGCCGATCCAACCACCCCTTGGGTCAGGTTGGGTAGCATCTTAGGTGCCTAGGTGGACCTTTGGGAGAGTACCAAGTGGACAATGAATAGAAATAACCAGTTTCATGGGTGATTTGTCTCATGTGATGCCCTTGACCCAAAGTTAGAATGATCATTTGGCATTGGATTTGATTTGGACAGATTTAAAATGAGCCAAAAGTCGATTAGCCCAAATTTCAAATCAATCAGAGTTGATTTGGTTAGGTTTGGCTCAATTTGACTGGTTTAACAAATTGGGTTAGGTTGGGTCAAGTTGACCAATTGGTCAAATTGGATCAAACCAAGTTCATATGATCATTTGGGATGTTTTTGTTCAATTGGTTTTTTTTTAGTTTGGCTTAGATTTAATTTTGGCTCATTTGAATTCATTGGGCTCAAAAGGGATAAGTTGACCAATTTGACCAAATTGGTCAAATTGGCTTGGGTTGGGTGTTGGTTTGGGTTTAGTTGAACAATTGAAGATGATTGTAGGTTTTGGTTTTAATTAATTTGGTGGTTTTGATTTAGGCCAACTTGAACCTTTAGGTCAATTTGGGCTAAGCAGGTCAATTGGGTCCAATCATAACTTTGGTCAAGTTCAACAATTAATTTGGAATGAACTTGAGCTATTGGTTGTAATCAATTTGGCCATTTAGGTCAATTTGGGTCAATTAGGGTCAAAAGGACTAATTGGGTTTAGTTTGACTCAATTGAAGGTCAAGTCATATTCAAATATTTATTTTGATTTGGTATGAATCATTGGTTTCAAAAAAATTGGCGTAGGTTGCAATTTGGCTAGTTTGGATTCATATGGGTTAAGGGGTTGACTTGGTCAAATGACCAAGTTTACTTAGTTTGACAAAATTTATGATAATTGATTTCGAAGTTGTTGGATGTGGGTTCAGATTTTCAAATTCAAATTCAAAAATCTATGGAGACAGAAATCTGATACAAGTTTATTTCTCATTGTAGATCTTTACAGTCAGTGCAGTACAATTCAATTTTAGTTCATTACAGTTGTTAAAATAGCCAATTCTCAGAAGTTTGTCTTCACCTTCCCCCGTGGTATGGATCTAACTTTAGATCAAGCTGACTTCCCCTATCTGGACCATACCCACCTGATTCACTTTGGTCATTAATTTAAAGGAGCCAGGATCACTTGTGAGGGCACTCCCCTCACCACATTTAGAAGGACCAAGGTGACCGGGCAGAAGCCGATCATCAAGATTTACTTACCCTTTGATTCTGATGTCTCCTCATGGAAGAGGAAAGCTATGGCAGTACCACAGACTTCAGTTGTTGCAATATCGGCAGCACCAGCTTTGATTGCAGTTATCCCCAATGTTGCTCATGTTGCCCCAGTGCGGGCTAGTACCCTACCATCTCTACCCTTTAATGGTAAGGCTCCCCTAGTCTAAGGGCTTTCCTCCACTACATTTGAGTATGGGTCTAGCTTGCACTCCTCCCATCCTATTCATACATAGTGTAGGAATAAGAACTGCATGATCAAGCAGTACCACACCTCGATAGCAGGGAGCTAGAGGTAGTAGCTCGATCAACCGTGGTTGAGTTTCCTGTTATCACTTCACCACTAGTCATAGAAAACTAGTTCCACCCTCTCTCTGGATCAGATAGAGAGGATGTCAGGAGGATCCATTCATCACCTCCTCCGCAGCCAGCCCACGCCTGTGAGCAGGAGGGTTGGCCTCTCATCTGTGTACACGCAGGCTTAGCACGACGCCGAGTCCAAAGACTCGCTTTGATCTTCAATGCTATCCTCAGAGTGGGAAGCAAATTTTCTAGGAGAGGGCTAGCGAGGCCCAAACAACACATGTTACTAGTAGGGAGCGACAGAGGTTCAACCGTTAGTTTGCCGCTTCTACGTTAATTGATTTTCCAGCTCGACGACTACCTGCGCCGACCATACTGATAGTATTCTTCTCAGTGGGACTAGCCACCACAAGACAGAAGTTCCTGAGCACAGAGATTTGGTGGTGTCTCCACCCCACCGCTCTACCCCTCATCTGCCATTGCCAATGCCAATTACAGCATCTCCCATTCCATCTAAGGACATGAAGACACATCCGGGGAAAATTGCACCCCCATTGATGATCCAGCTATAGCCAAGGGATCCTACCTCTTCTACACCGCTCATTATGGTAAGGCCGAAGCCTTACTCGACCTTCTGGTGGTGCGGAAGGAGTGGCACCGAAGCATCATTGTCATTCACCAACTCGCCCATAGATGTGGAGATGGTGATAGTTATGATATTCCAGATGATAGTTCAGTTGCACCAGTGGTATAGGAACATCCTAGGAGTGTTACCCCTCTTATAGCCAATAGCAGTTAGGAGTGTCATTGATCTAGTGAGTATGTCTACATAGGATTGACTCTCTAGTGATAGCGAGGTCTAGTGCCTCTCAGTGCATGATAGTGATCACACTGGTCAACCTAAACTATTTGTACCTATTAAGATGGATCATTCCTTAGATGAGATAGTTGCATATTATTTCATGGAGAAGAAGGAGATCTTGGGTATGCTTGCTCTGATGAAGAGAAAGTTAGCTTCAATCCTAATGAAGATGACTTGATAGGAAACTCTATTAAAGTCTACATGGTTGACACTAGAGGGTCTCTTCTTAGGGAATAATAAGCCATGGAAGGCGATGAGGTTGATGAAGTAGACACCGTAGAATCAACCCAACACCTCCAACAGTAGTTGAGGTAGAAGGATGAATAGATTGATAGGATGGCACAATAGGTACATGACTTATTAGCAACAGTGTCAGTGCTCCAGAAACAAGCCCTTTTAGTTCATTCTATTACAGTCAATGTTAGTCATCCTGAGTTAGTGCATGTCTTTGAGCAAAGTAGCACTAGCTTGTATAGGAAGGTAGTGAAAAGTACCTCCATATAAGAAAAGGACATAAAATCTATGGTTGAGCAGTAGGTGAAGGAAGCTTTGGCTCAAGCCCTGGGAGGATCATCAGTTACAAAGGGTAGACACTACATAGAGGAATTTGATGCTTTCCAATATTCCAAGGGTTTTATGCCTCATTCCTTCAAAATCTATGATGCCAGTGGAAACTCGATGCAACACATAACACATTTAGTGGCAAGATGCTTTCTTTGACTTTTGATAGTGGCCTAGCGGGTATTACTTTTGATTTGTATGTTGAATTGCACAATGGCTCAGTAAAGACAATTGTAGAGTTAGAGCAGCTCTTCATCAATAAATTTGTTGGATCTTAACAAATTGTTACTGTAGGTGATCTTGTTGTAGCATAACAACACCCCAGTGAGTCACTTGTTGATTATATTCTCCGACGAACGCGGAGTATGAAGTGCAAACCAGTCAATAGCATGCCATTGAGATTCTCTTGAAGAATATCCGTGGCTCGGTCGCCTTCATGCTTAAGGGATTTACTATCAAGACATTTGAGAAGCTAATCAATAAGGTGGCTAATCTATAGCGAGAGGCCAAATAGTTACCTTTTCAAGATCAGTTACCTAAGCAGAAGCCATAGAAGGTCTATGAGAAGAAGCCAGGAGCAGTAGTAATTGTTGATAAGGGGAAGCAGCCAGCTAGAGATCTGTCCAAGAGACCATGATCTCCGCAACTCCACCTCCTTTTCCACCACCGAGATAGCCCTACCGGCCTCCACCATAGCCTCCACGGCCAAAGCATACCGCCACCACCACCATACCACCAAGAGTGGACATGCATACCGGTGTAGCTATGCTCCACCTACTCTTTTAGATAAAGTTAAACTAACCTTATTCTTTTAAAGGAAGATAATCAGAAAGATCTTTAAGAATCTCTTAAAGAAACTTGATTTTTAGCTACCTAAGCCTAGGAGATCGGAGGAAGTAGGAAAAATTTGTGATCCAAACTTTTGCCCTTACCACTATATGCTAGGCCACATTTTGGAGGATTGCTTCACATTCAAGAACTAACTTCAACATAGTTTCAAGACCCATGTTGTAGTTATCCCAAAGGAATACCTTTTGGAACAACCTTCCAGTTACATTAGGGTAATCCTTAGGAATACATGTGATCCTACCAAAACTAAAGAAGGTTGGACATTTCTTTCTCTAAAACTTCTAAGAAAATAATTCAGAAGATCAAGAAGCTTTCCCTGTAGGTGCCTAAGTCAGCTCAAACCTCCAACACCAAGGAAGGTTTGCAAGTTTCCAGTGCCAACTCTAAAGTTGGAGCTCAACAGTAGTAGCAGCATGTGTCATCCCGGGATAGCCCTTTAGCACAACCACTGATCATGTCTAGCCTCCAGCCTTTAGTTGCAGCTTCCACATTGGTGACTTCTTCTATTTTAGCTAGCTCTTCTATTTCTTCTACTAGTAGAACTCTTATATCAATGGATAAGGGCATCAAATCCCTTACTCCACTCACTTTACCTGACTTCTACTTTATACACCCAAATAAATCCAACAAATTGAAGAATAAATCTAATTTGAATTACATCTATGTCACTTCTGATGGGTTATCTTCTTCTATTCCTAACGATAACTTTTCAAGTCTAAATAACTATAAAAATTTTGATCTTCCTCTTTCTGATCTAGAGTTGGACTTTACAACTCTGAATACTACATGTTCACCTTTGAGATAAACTTGGAATTATCTGATTCTAGAGTCCCATAGAAGAAGCTATAGGTGAGTCTGATGTGCAGGTAGAACCTTCCACCAGGTTGCCTCAAGAGATTACCGAAGTCAACCTTCATAGTGGTAAGGTTCTACCTCCTAGGGCAGCATCTCAAGATAGAGAAAAATAAGTCATTGGTACTAAAGATCGAGAAGCCCTTCCATAAGATGATCCACCCTTAGATATGCTTGTGGAAGACCAACCGAAGGTGGACTACAATGTCCTTTCTCATCTAATAAATTTATCATCTAAGCTAAGAATATGCGATGCCCTCCTTGAGATGAGGGAATAACTAATCAATGCCCTCCTTGATCCTGAGATATGCTTAGCTCAGCTGAAAGCTATAGGTGAGGAAGCACATTATGCAAAAGAAGCCCAAGGAATCACCTGAATAGATGAAGACCTTCTTCTAGGGGACTTGGAGCACAACCGTCCCCTCTACATCATAGTTGACATGGATAGGTTCAGACTTGCTAGGATTCTCATGGATTCAGATGCATCGGTGAACATTATGAGTCTAAAGACCCTTGCCTATTTGAAGATCAACATCTCTACACTCCGAGGAGATAAGATGATGTTGAGAGGATTCAATGATCAAGGTGAGCGGGCTTTAGGTTCTATAGTGTTACCTTTGGAGATAGGTGATTAGAAGACTGAAGCCAAGTTCTACATCATTGGTTTGAATACTTCATTCACTTTTCTTGGTAGGCCCTGATACATCAAAGCAAGATCATTCCATCCTCTCTTCATCAGTGCATCAAGTTCAAAAAAGATGAAATTGAGTATGATGTCAACAGGAATGAAAAGCCATTTTTAGTTAGACAGGTTGAGATTTATGAGGATGTGACCTATTATCTTCCTCAAAACACCCTTTCTTATGAACATAGAAAAAATTTAATTGCAATTACAAAAGCAAAAGAAAACATAAAAGATAATGAAAAGAAAAATAAAAGTCTAAGTGAACAAGAAGGGGGAATTGAATAAGAAATAGATCAACATATCACATTCCACTCACAGTTCATTCCATCATATGGACATGTGGGTAGAATGGTTCAACCTCCACTAGGCAAAGGCAGAGGCAGAAATAGAGGAAGTCTAGAGGTGGGAGACCCCCTAGTTGGCCTTCAACCATTAGAGATTGTGTTCCAATTCATAGGAGTACCCTTACTATTCATATAGACTTGGAATCCAGCTCGGAGGATGAGTCAAATGTGATTAGTATACTAGCTAACACCTCTCAGCAGGATCCATTGGAGGTGACTTTTGATCTAGACAGAGATGAAGACCAGGCCTCCAAATAAAATAAAGTATTAAAATTTCATTTATGTGAAACTATTAGGAAGCAACTAGGAACCTTAGCTCTAACCTCACTTACATCTCAGAAAGTTGAAAGTTTAGTAGTTAAGGAAATCCCTAAGTTTTCTAGTGACATGAAACATAAAAAGTTCTTTATGGGATCATCCTCCTCAAGCCTTGAAGTTGATGTAGGGCTTGAGGAAGATACATTTAAATAATTAATGGGATTACCTTTTGTGTTTAAAATCTTAAATAAAAAGGTTTAGTTCCTCACACATGGTCCAAGCACAAGTCAGAGTACTTCAAGAAGCTATGGAACAATACAGGCAGGGAAGCACAATCAAGAGCAAGACTAGGATTCAGTAGAGTGGGTCCAGCCGATGATGATGATTATTGCCTAGTTATTATAAACCATTTGGAATCTGATAGTTTCTTCTCACACATCCCCAACTCTTATGAGAATGTGTGTTTAGAAAATTCAGATGATCCAGATGATCTCCATGTCAAAGAGGCACCGCCAAAATTTGAAGAGGAGATTCATTCAATAATCGACAAGCTTAAAGAAATCAACCTCAGGACAAAAGAAAATCCATGCCTGACATACATCAGTTCATTGATGAATGAAGAAGAAACCAATGACTTAGTTAGGCTATTGACTGAGTTTAAAGACTACTTCACATGGAGTTATGAAGAAATGGCTAGATTATCTCCTAACGTAGTAGTCCACAAGCTAACAATAGACCCTAAAATTACCCCAATTAAGCAAGCTCCTAGACACATGCAATTAGAAATTGAACAATAGGTCATTTCTAAAGTCAAGAAACTGATCGATGTTGGTTTCATTATGGAAGAAAATATCTTACCTAGTTAGCTAGTGTCATCCCAGTTAAGAAGAAGAATGGCCAAATTCACATTTGCATCAATTTTAGGGACTTAAATAAGGGATGTCCTAAGGATGAGTTTCCTCTTCCTATACTAGAGTTAATGGTGGACATCGCCTCATCTGCTATAGTCTTCTCTTTCATGGTTTGATCATTTAGCTATAACCAAATCAAGATGTCTCCTAAAGATGAAAGAAACACTACTTTTCGAACCCATATTAGAATCTTTCATTATAGGGTCATGCCTTCGACCTTAAAAATGCGGTGCTACATACCAACGCCATGACTCGATCTTCAATGAACTCATCCATCATCAAGGAGTGCTACGTTGATGATCAAGTAGTCAGAGTAGTGAAAAGGAAGACCACCTCTTTGAATTGAGAGTAGTTTTAGAATAGTTAAGATAATATAATCTCAAAATGAATCCCCTGAAGTGTGCATTCAGAGTAGCTCCAAGAAAATTCCTTGAGTTTATTGTTCAACACTAGGGAATAGAAATAGATTCTGAAAAGATTAAAACTATCTTAGAAATTCCACCTCCTAAGAATTTAACTCAACTCAGATCCTTTCAAGGATGGTCGTGTATCTAGGATGCTTTATCTTAAACCTATTAGGGAGATGCAAGCAATTCTCAGCACATATCAAAAAGGACTCCAAGTTTAAGTGGGATGACAAGTGTCAGCATGCCTTTGAAGATATCAAAGAGTACTTGGTGAAGCCACCAGTTTTACCAGGCCCTATCCTGGGCAGGCCACTCATTCTTTACACTATTACATTGGACATCTCTTTTAGTGCTCTGGCCTGCCAATGAGGAAGGGAGAGCACTCTACTACTCAACCATCATCGATTCTTGAAGCTAGCTATCCACCTATTAAGAAACATTGCCAAGCTTTGATCTTTGCTTCTCAGAAGCTACAACACTATATGCTTTCTCATAAGGTGAACTTGATCACTAGAACCAATCCATTGTAGTACCTCTTAACACACAATGCTTTCGGAAGTTTAGATCATTGGTCCATGATTCTCTCATAGTTCGATATCACATTTGTACCTCCTCCATAAAAAAGGACGCACTAGTGATTTCTTAGTAGCACACCCACTTCTCGATTCTGCTTAGTGAAGATCTCCCATGAATAAAATCATGAACTTAGGGAGGTCGACAATCCACGATGGGAGATGTATTTTGATGGTGCTACTTCTTTTCTTAAAGGTGAAGCACCATGATCTATTCTCCCAGGAAAGATAGGGGTAAGAATAGTTCTTCTAACTCCAAACTGTAATGTGATGAGATTCTCATACTAGCTTTCCAACAACGAAGCTGAGTATGAGGCTTTGATTGATGGTCTAGAGTTAGCCATCACCATTAATGTCAAGAACATCAACATCTTTGGAGATTCTGAGTTGGTCATCAACCAGATTGCCTGGTCCTACCAGGTTCTCAAACTCAAGCTTCGTTAGTACTGTGAGTATACCATGAAGCTATTGGCCTAGATTCTTAAAGTCACTATTTACAAGGTTCCCCGAGCAGAGAATGCAATAGTAGATGCCTTGGCCAAACTTACCAAAGAGTTGGCATGTTCGAAAGATGAGTCCATTTAATAAGGGTCCAAAATAAACAAGTCATATCCCTTATTGATGTTGAACTCATTGAGAGACTTTCTCTTGAAAGGGAGGTTGTCGTTGCCAAAATGGACAAGGAGTTGGAGGAGGTAACTATTCTATGAACACCTCAAGCACAAGCCGGCTCTCTGATGAACAACCGGTTACATTGTTTAGACAAACATGAAGCCCATGGCATTGTAACTGAGTACAATCAGGTCTATGCAGAGCACATTAATCTGGTCTAAACATGATGAAGAAGATCAAGTGACTTGGATACTACTAGCCTTCTATGATCATAGATTATATGGATGTAGCTAAGAGATTCCATCACTGTATATGGCGTGGTCCTCCACCAACCACCCAATATTCTATACCTTTTGGCTTCATGGCCATTTGAGTGTAACATTGTAGGTCCAATCGATCCTCCTTCTGCTAAGGGTCATCAGTTCATCTTAGCTGCCACCGACTACTTTCCCAAGTGGGCGAAAGCCATCCCACTCAGAGAGGTCACAGCTCACCATGTCCTTCAATTTTTCAAGAACCATATCGTATATAGGTTTGGGGTGCCTCGATGAATTATATCTGATAATGGTGCTGCATTCAAAAGCACGAAGATCAACAGCTTCGCCAGAAGATAGTATAGATTGGAGATACTCCACCATCTACTATCCTTGAGCAAATGGCTTAGTAGAAGCATTCAACAAAACTCTCATCTAGATATTGAAGAAGACTCTTGATGGCAACAAACGATAATGGAATGAACAGTTGGTTGAAGCCTTATGGGCCTACCGCACCACATACCAAACTCCAACTCAATACCCCATTTTCCTCAGTGTATGGGTCAGAAGCTATTTTTCCTTTAGAAGTTCAACTCCCATCACTAAGGATAGCATTGGGTAACAAGATCACTACAGAGCAGAATGCAAAATTATGGTTAGAAGAGCTTGAAGGTTTGGAGGAGAGTCGCCTATGGGCATGCTAGAACCTTGAGTTGTACAAGGCCAAAATGATTCAAGCTCATAACAAGCTGGTGTGCCCTAGGTCTTTCCGAGTAGGAGAACTTGTGTTAGTCCTAAAGAGACCAATTATTTCCTTTCGAAAGATAGGAGGTAAGTTTGAACCCACTTGGGAAGGCCCCTATGTCATAGAGAAGGCTTACCAAGGAGGATCTTATCAGCTTATTGATTGTAAAGGGGAACACCCAATGCTTCCAATTAATGAGCTCTATCTAAAGAAATATTACCCATGAAACAAATCATGTTTCAAAAAAAATTGTTACTAAAAAGAACAAAAATTTAAATTCATTCATCAAATCTTCTCTTCTTTCGAAGTGTTGTTTGCTTGTCTTGTGAATCGCCATGATGTGTCTAGGTAGGTGTAAGAGTCCCTGGCATCCTATCCCTCTTTCACAACAAAACATAATCTCCGATGCTATTAGAATAGGTGTAAGAGAACCGAGAGGCATCCTATTTTGATTAGCATAACTAAAATAGGTATGAGAGAGAACCCAAGTGGCATCCTTTCTTGGGAATCCTTTGGCCATCCATGGCACCATTTCATCAAACCTCTAGTGTTTAAGGTAGTTGTAAGAATCCTTGGTCCTCTTTTTAACACATGCACAAAATAAATACAAATCTTTTATCTCAAGCTATTTTGATGTGGGAGCAAGCCCCCTGTGGCACTCACTCATTAGCTGCTCTAGGTCGGGTCTACATGCTATCTCGCTAGTATGTCACCCTAGTGGTCAGTTATTTGGAGTATGTGAGTCCCCATGCTTTCTTCTTGACTTGACCATTGCAAACCAATGAGTGCCTTGTTAGTATGGTATTCTTCACCGCGCTACCTCATGTTGACTTTGCTTAAGAAGATGTGGGTCCCCATGCTTTCTTCTTGAACTAGCCATCATGTTCTAACTAGGTTGAGTATATTTGAGGTTTAGATAAGTCCTTAGAGGCTCCTTGACACTTTTGAGTCGATATAAGTCTCCCGTGGCATTCACTCAAGAGTCCCAAGATCGAGCAGCATCGAAAGACAGACTATCCCAACAGTTAGTTCTGTTATAGAAGGATGTGAGTCCCCAAGCTTTCTTCCTAGGTTGATTATTGCAAACCGCACCTTAGGATGGTTGATATTCACTATGCTGATAGCGACTCACCCGATCGATACACCACTCTTGGCAGATGTGAGTCCCCATGCTTTCTCCTTGAGTTGGCCGTCGAATACCTATTATATATATGACCATGTCATCTCCTGTGGTTTGGATTAAGCCCATAGCACCCCATTCCTCAGCATTCTATTTGGATCACATCCATGCGACTCCATTTAGACACTACTTGGGTTACTTTTGGATTGGACAATTCCCCTTTCGTAGCAGCCACCCCTATGGTTGGAGAAATTGTTCAGCGGATGCGCATATTCTCCCTTGGTTCAAGTAAATGAGATAGATCTAGTCGATATAAGCTCCTTCTTAGTTTGATCCCTCAAAACCAATAGGTCCAGATAAAATTAAAATAAACAAAATTAACTCACTTGTGGATTAGAATTCAAGCCCCAAAAGCCCTTTTCCCAAGCAGGCATCCTATCTTTCGGGTAGTGTTAGCAGAACACCCTATAGGAATTGCCTGACTACCTGAGTTGAGATAAATCCTCGGGTCAATACTCACTCCATAGTCGCCCTCAAGTCAGGTTCAATCTATTTTTCCACAAGCAGGTTACCTCGACAATCATTATACTTTAAAAGATGTAAGACCATGATGCATTCTTTCTAGCATGATTGTCACAAACCAACGGGCAGCCCTAGGTCGAGTTTGATTTGTTTCCCAAAGCAACCGATCACCCTAGTGGTCTTTTCTAGTGGAAGGTGTGAGTCCCCAAGCTTTTTTCCCTTCAATTGATCATTGCAAACTGAAGGCACCTTTGCTGGATATTTCTCCCATCGGCTGGCAAGCTACTCCCCTTTGCTTCAAGAAATCCAGATAGGGTCTAGGGTTCTATAAGCTCCTTCTCTGTTTGATACATCACAAACTAACTAAATCCATCAAAATAAATCTAAAAATGAAAATTAACCTTGACTATCTTTGACTTGATCTGATTTCCTCAATGATATTCACTCAATAGTCAGCCCTAGCTTGGGTTCAATTTGTTGCCTTGCCAATAGATTATCCCAACAACTTATCTCTACTTTGGATGACGTAAGTCTACTAGGCTTTTTTCATAGTATAGCTGCTGCCTACCGAAAGGCAACCCTTTGGTTGGCTAGTCCTATTATGTGTTTAGTAGACTACCCCTTTGGATTGGTAAATCTGAGTTTGGTCTTAGCCTCCATGGCTCCTACTTAGCGCAGTCCATTGCAAACCAATAGGGTTCATCTAAAAATCCAAACCTAATAAAAATTGAAACAAATTCAACCCTCTTCCCTAGTGGAACTTAAATCAAATATTTTTCTCCTCAGTGAGACTCCAATCAAATCAAACCTCTCATCCCCTTGTGGATGCCTTTAACCCGCTTCCTAATGGAAGGTTCATCTATCACTTAGTGGATTTTCCCTCTCTCTTATGTCATGGACATAAGTAAAGCCACATTGCACTAAGCTCTAAATTCTTTCTTTTCCTTGCATTAAGGATAGATTGTTTCTGTTAGTGCTTGTGATCTCTCAGTGTTGTTGATCATGTCAACCAACACCAATATGTGCAGTGTTCCTTGTCAGTCACACCACACCTATTGGGCGCCCTTTGTTTACCTCATTTTTTTGAATGAGCTCTCAACCCCTCCATATTAGGCATAGGACTTCTCTTAGAAATTAAGATTTCCTTAGTGTTAAGACACATCTAGTGATTAGGTGGACACTCAACCTAGCCCTAGAGACTTAGGAGAGTTAGCCATAGGAATAGGTCATGCCTTAGGGGTGTTAGGGAAAACTTCCTACCCTTAGCTTAAACCATTCCCACTTTCCTTCTTTCAAGTAAAACTCCAAATCAATTCTCATTTGATTTTCTCAAAACTCAAATCAACTCCATATGATTGAATTCCATGATTGAAATCAATGATTAAACCCATGATCAAAATCCATCAAAATTCCTAAGTTCAAATTTCCTAAGTCCTTAATCCTTTCATAAGGACTTAACCAAAATTATAATCTAAACCAAATAAAATATTTGAGATTTTCTCATAATTCATTTAATTTCTCATTTACATTCATATATATAATTGAAATATAAATTGAAATTAATCAAACAACTCAAAATTCCAAATCAATTTATGAAATATTCCTAAAAGTCCCTTAATTTTCCATTAATAGACTTAGCCTAAACCTTGGTTAAATCAATTCAAACTCATGAGATTTTCTCAAAACTCATTTATATTTTCATTTATATTCACATATATAAATGAAATATAAATATAAATCAATGAAATTGAATCCTCAAATTTAATTTCATTTTAAAAATTTCCTATGTCCCTTAATTTTCCATTAAAGGATTTATCCAAAACCTTAATCAAATTAACTCAAACTAATGGAATTTTCTGAAAACTCATTTATATTCAAATATATAACTGAAATATAAATTAAATCAATCAAATCAAACTATCAAATTAAATTGTCAATTTAAAAAAATCTTTCATAAGTCATTAATTCTCCATTAATGGACTTAGCCTAAAACTTGATCAAACCACATTAAAGTCAAGGGATTTTCTCATAATTTTTTTATATTCTCATTTATATTCACATATATAAATGAAATATAAATATAAATTAATCAAACCAAATTCAAAAATTTAAATCCCTAATCTAAATTTTCTTTGGTCCCTTAAATCCTTCTTAATAGACTTAGCCCAAATCATGATTAAACCACTTCAACTCCTTGAAATTTTCTCATGCTCAATTTATATTTTCATTTATATTCACATATATAAATGAAATATAAATTCAAACAATCAAAATCAATTCCAAAAGTCAAACTCAAATCAACTCAAAATCCAATCTAAGCCTTTCAAGTCAAAATTTTGAACTTAGCCAAATCAACTTCAAATGAAGCCAAACTCTTGATTTTCTCTCATGATTCAATCAACCCTACAAAAATGAGCCCATATATAAATCCAAACTTTAATTACTCAATCAAAACCAAAGCCAAAAATCAAATCCAAAATCATTTCATATTCTTCCTTTGAATGTGAAATTTTCAAATGGATCAAAACCCATTTTACTTTAAACCACTTATAAATCGATTTATATTTCAATGATAAGTCCATATACAAGATCAATCAAGCTCAAATCAAGCTTTCACCAAGCCATTTGTCCCACTTAGGCTCACTTGACCCAAAGTGACCTGAAGTGTCCTTCTGAGCCAAATTCTAATCCTAACCAAATTGGATTGAACCAAACTCATATTTGCCTCTCATCATGATCAGCAATCATCATAGGATGATGAATCTGTCAAATTGGGTCAAATAACCTAAGGGTTGATCAAGTCAACAATTAACCCAAAATAAAACCTAACATAGCAAACTCCACCATAGGCCAAATTGATTGAAACCATTAATCTAAGTTCACTCATGACTTATGTTTGAACTTGACCAAGTCAACATTTGAGCCTAACCGCTCATTGGTTACTTGACTAAGTTGACCCATTTTGACCTAAAAGATCAAAATGTGTCAAAACTTAATCTAAGGCAAATTGATTGAAACCAATGGGTCAAGTACATTCCAAATCACTTGTGGAACTTGACCAAAGCCTCAATTGGCCAACTAGACCTAACCTAGCCCAATTGACCTTAGACCTAACATGACCTAAATGGGTCATGTTGAGCCAAATTTGAACATAACCAAAATTGATTCGAAACAAAGATATCAATACACTCCATATGACTAACCTAACCTAAACCTACCCTTGACCTACCCCAAATAGGTCAAATGGGTCAAATAGGTCAACTTGACCCATTTGACCTAAATGAAGTCATATGAGCCAAATTCAAAACTATTCTAAATTGAATCAAACCAATGCCACCATAATATTTCAAATGGTCATTTGAACTTCACCCAACCCTTAGTTTGACCCAATTTGACCAATTGGTCAACTTGACCCAATTGACTCATTTTAACCTAAATGGGTCAACATGAGCCAAACCCTATCAAATCAATTTTAAATCTCATGAAACTTGGCCAAACCTAATTTCTCCACATACCCAACATACCCAAATAAAAAAATTAGCAAAATTACCATTCTACCCCAAGGACATAAAACAAATTTTGGCCTAATCCATGGGTAATTTGGTCATACCCTCTGCACATTCACTTGAGACTTTCCTAAAAGCTCAAGGGGACCTAGTGAAGAGTGGTGCACCCAACCCAATGGGTTTGGGTTAGCCCAATGGGTCGTTAGACCAAATCCGACCCCTTGGGTCAAAATGCTAAATTCAAACTCCCTCTCCCACTCAAATTGAAGCACATGAGAGGTTGGCAATCCACTCCTTGGCTCAAACTAACCATGTGCACACTCAAAACTGCCAAAACAAACTCCCCATTATGATCAACTGGATCAAAATGACACAATGGCTTACTGTCGTTCGATCCTTCAAGGGGAGTTATACACCCCCTAAACAAACTCAAATCCATTAGTCCTCAGTTCAATTGAACCTAGGGAAGCCATAGAAGTCATTCCTCAACCTCCTCAAGCTTCCTAGAGTGAAACCAAATCTCATATTCTCAATTTTTTATAGTGTGAAAATATGGGAGCTCAATCCATTCATGAATTTCCTCTTCACTCAATTTCACTATAATTTCTTTTGCACACTCCATCAGAGAGGCAAGTCGAGTGCACCCAAGCTCTCTTTAAAGTTTCAAAGGCAAGCAGAAGACCTAGCTCGATCAAAGCTGCAAGCTAGCTAAGGAGGAGGTGGTCCATATACCAATCCACTCAACCTCAAGTGCTCAAAACTTCAGTACATCTTCGTGTCAACCAAGAAAAGCTTTTCCAAGGGAATCGAGTGCCGGTGATCACCTCCGGTGAGGTATGGGATTTTTTGACCATTAAACTCAATGTGGTGTGGAAGTTCATAAAAGAAATTTTAATCCCATGGATTTTTGACCATTGGATGTGTTGCTCTTTAACTTTAGATGGTGTGGGTTGAGTTTTGTTTGTATCCTAGCTCAATCGAGCTTAGATCTTCCCCTTGATCATGGATGATCTCTATTGATCAAGGGGAAGAACTTAGGAGATCTCAGCCATCCATCCGCGCATTTTGGATGGACGGCCAGGATAATTCCCCATGTTTAGAAATTCCTTATCCATTTTAAAACTGCAAGGAGATCTATGCCTGTCTATCTTTGATCGGATGGTAGAGATCAAACTACATATGCTACTAGACATCACTTGGGATTTGAAAACTTACCTAAGCCACTCACAGTGCGATGCATGTAAAGTGCATTAACCGCAGCCACCACGTGTCGCGCTATGAGCCAGAGTATTAGTTAGGATGTTTTAATTATTTCTAATTAATCTAGGGATCTTCTAAAATTCATAATGCCCTATAGAAAACTCAAATAATTATGAAATAAAATCCTATGAAAAGATAATTCAACCTAGAAAATTTTAAAATTAATTTCAACAAATTTTGGAATATGATTTTCTCTGAATTTAGGTTTTATTAAAAATTTTAGTTTGCTAATTAATTTATAATTAAACATCTGATTAATCCCAAACTTCTTGGGTATATTTTAGGCGATGACTTCTACCTCCCCTAAGTTTCTTGGGATTTATTGAAGGCTTGATTAGAAGAATTGCATATGGACTTCTTAATTACCCTCCTTATGTAATTAAAGATAATTAAGGTGTAATTTGTGATTTTAATCCATAATTAGGGTTGATTAAGGTCAGATCTAGTATGTAGGAGGTTTATGGAATATTTTTGGGGCATTTCCATAAGCTATTCCCTAAACCCCATTTTATCTCCGTAATCTTCTCTTAATTAAGGGTAAATTCATTAATTATCCCCTTAATTAATTTCTAAAAATTCTCGACATATCAAAAAGGACTAAGTTTAAGTGGGATGACAGTGTTATGCCTTTGAAGATATCAAAGAGTACTTGGTGAAGCCACCAGTTCTAGCAGGCCCTATCCTAGGCAGGCCACTCATTCTTTACACTATTACATTGGACATCTCTTTTAGTGCTCTGTTGGCCCAAGCCAATGAGGAAGGGAAGGAGAGTGCACTCTACTACTTCAACCGTCATCTGATTCCTGCTGAAGCTAGCTATCCACCTATTAAGAAACATTGCCAAGCTTTGATCTTTGCTTCTCAGAAGCTACAACACTATATGCTTTCTCATAAGGTGAACTTGATCTCTAGAACTAATCCATTGTAGTACCTCTAACATGGACAATGCTTTCTAGAAGTTTAGCTCATTGGTCCATGATTCTCTCACAGTTTGATATCACATTTGTACCCTCCGTAAAAGGATGGCACTAAATTTCTTAATAAAGACGCCTACTTCCTACATTCTCCTGTTTAGTGAAGATCTCCCCGATGAATAAATCGTGAACTTAGGGGAGGCCAACAATCACTGATGGGAGATGTATTTTGATGGTGCTGCTTCTTTTCTTAATGGTGAAGCGCCATGATCTATTCTCCCAGGAAAGATAGGGGTAAGAATAGTTCTTCTAACTCCAAACTGTAATGTGATGAGATTCTCATACTAGCTTTCCAACAATGAAGAGTGTATTTTGATTGCCGCCTAGAGTTAGCCATCACCATTAATGTCAAGAACATCAACATCTTTGGAGATTCTAAGTTGGTCATCAACTAGATTGCCTGGTCCTACCAGGTTCTCAAACTCAAGCTTCGTTAGTACTGCGTGTATACCATGGAGCTATTGGCCTAGATTCTTAAAGTCACTATTTACAAGGTTCCCCGAGCAGAGAATGCAATAGTAGATGCCTTGGCTAAACTTACCAAAGAGTTGGCATGTTTGAAAGATGAGTCCATTTAATAAGGGTCCAAAATAAACAAGTCATATCCCTTATTGATGTTGAACTCATTGAGAGACTTTCTCTTGAAAGGGAGGTTGTCGTTGCCAAAATGGACAAGGACCTAGATTGGAGGTAACTATTCATAGATTACTTGAACACCGATAAACTACCTCAAGAAAAGTCACAAGCCCATTAGGTGAAATAGAGAGCTCTTTCGTACACTCTTTCATGACACCCTGTACCACCGGTCCTTTGAGCAAATGTGGTTACATTGTTTAGACAAATATGAAGCCCATGGCATTGTAATCGAGGTACAATCAGGTCTATGCAGAGCACATTAATCTGGTTTAAACATGAAGAAGAAGATCAAGTGACTTGGATACTACTAGCCTTTTATGATCATAGATTATATGGATGTAGCTAAGAGATTCCATCACTGTCAGGTATATGGTGTGGTCCTCCACCAACCACCCAATATTCTATACTCTACTTTGGCTTCATGGCCATTTGAGTGTTGGGGTACCAACATTGTAGGTCCAATCGATCCTCCTTCTGCTAAGGGTCATCAGTTCATCTTAGCTGCCACCGACTACTTTCCCAAGTGGGCGAAAGCCATCCCACTCAGAGAGGTCACAGCTCACCATGTCCTTCAATTTTTCAAGAACCATATCGTATATAGGTTTGGGGTGCCTCGATGAATTATATCTGATAATGGTGCTACATTCAAAAGCACAAAGATCAACAGCTTCGCCAGAAGATAGTATAGATTGAAGATACTCCACCATCTACTATCATTGAGCAAATGACTTAGTAGAAGCATTCAACAAAACTCTCATCTAGGTAATGAAGAAGACTCTTGATGGCAACAAACGATAATGGAATGAATAGTTGGTTGAAGCCTTATGGGCCTACCACCACATACCAAACTCCAACGTAGTCTACCCCATTTTCCTTAGTGTATAGGTCTGAAGCTATTTTTCCTTTAGAAGTTCAACTCCCGTCACTAAGGATAGCATTGTGTAGCAAGATCACTAAAGAGTGGAATGCAAAATTATGGTTAGAAGAGCTTGAAGGTTTAGAGGAGAGTCGCCTATGGGCATGCTAGAACTTTGAGTTGTACAAGGCCAAAATGATTCAAGCTCATAACAAGCTGGTCCGCCCTAGGTCTTTTTGAGTAGGAGAACTTGTGTTAGTCCTAAAGAGACCAATTATTTCCCTTTGAAAGATAAAAGGTAAGTTTGAATCCACTTGGGAAGGCCCCTATGTCATAGAGAAGGCTTACCAAGGAGGATCTTATTAGCTTATTGATTGTAAAGGGGAACACCCAATATTTCCAATTAATGAGCTCTATCTAAAATAATATTACCCATGAAACAAATCATGTTTGAAAAAAATTATTACTAAAAAGAACAAAAATTTAAATTCATTCATCAAATCTTCTCTTCTTTCGAAGTGTTGTTTGCTTATCTTGTGAATCTGCCATGATGTGTCTAGGGTAGGTGTAAGAGTCCCTCAGTAGCATCCTATCCCTCTTTCACAACAGAAACATAATCTCCCGATGCTATTAGAATAGGTGTAAGAGAACCTGAGAGGCATTCTATTTTGATTAGCATAAATAACATAGGTATGAGAGAATCCAAGTGGCATCCTTTCTTAGTGGGAATCCTCTTGGCCATCCATGGCACCATTTCATCAAACCTCTAGTGTGTTTAAGGTAGTTGTAAGAATCCTTCAGGGTCGTCCTGTTTCTTTTAACACATGCACACAATAAATACAAATCTTTTATCTCAAGCTATTTTGATGTGGGAGCAAGCCCCCTATGGCACTCACTCATTAGCTGCTCTAGGTCGGGTCTACATGCTATCTTGCTAGTATGTCACCCCAGTGGTCACTTATTTGGAGTATGTGAGTCCCCATGCTTTCTTCCTGACTTGACCATTGCAAACCAACGAGTGCCTTGTTAGTATGGTATTCTTCACTACCTAGCTAGTAAGCTACCTCATGTTGACTTTGCTTAAGAAGATGTGGGTCCCCATGCTTTCTTCTTGAACTAGCCAACATGTTCTAACTAGGTTGAGTATATTTGAGGTTTAGGATAAGTCCTTTAGAGGCTCCTTTCCTCTTGACTACTTTTGAGTCGATATAAGTCTCCCAGTGGCATTCACTCAGTAGTCACCCAAGATCGATAGCACTTATCGACCCAAAGACAGACTATCCCAACAGTCAGTTCTATTATAGAAGGATGTGAGTCCCCAAGCTTTCTTCCTAGGTTGATTATTGCAAACTGCACCTTAGGATGGTTGATATTCACTATGCTGACAGTGACTCACCCGGTGGATACACCACTCTTGCCAGATGTGAGCCCCATGCTTTCTCCTTGAGTTGGCCATCGAATACCTATTGGATATATGACTAGCCATGTCATCTCCTCCAGGGTTTTGGATTAAGCCCATAGCGACCCCATTCCCTGCGAGCATTCTATTTGGATCACGTCCTATGCGACTCCATTTAGACACTACTTGGGTTACTTTTGGATTGGACAATTCCCCTTTCGTAGTAGCCACCCCTGTGGTTGGAGAAATTGTTCAGCGGATGTGCATATTCTCCCTTGGTTCAGTAAATCTGAGATAGATCTAAGCTGATATAAGCTCCTTCTTAGTTTGATCCCTCGTAAACCAATAGGGTCCATGATAAAATTAAAATAAACAAAATTAACTCACTTGTGGATTAGGAATTCAAGTCCCCAAAAGGCCCTTTTTCTTAAGCAGGCATCCTATCTTTCGGGTAGTGTTAGCAGAACAACCTTTAGGAATTGCCTGACTACTTGAGTTGAGATAAATCCTCGGGTCAATACTCACTCCATAGTCGCCTTAAGTCAGGTTCAATCTATTTTTCCACAAGCAAGTTACCTCGATAATCATTCTACTTTAAAAGATGTAAGACTATGACGCATTCTTTCTAGCATGATTGTCACAAACTAACGGGCAGCCTAGTCGAAGTTCAATTTGTTTTCCAAAGCAACCGATCACCCTAGTGGCCTATTCTAGTGGAAGGTGTGAGTCCCTGAGCTTTCTTCCCTTCAATTGATCATTGCAAATTGAAGGGCACTTCTTTGGTTGGATTTTTCTCCCATCAGCTGGCAAGCTACTCCCTTTATTTAAGTAAATCTGAGATAGGTCTAGGGTTCTATAAGCTCCTTCTCTGTTTGATACATCACAAACTAACTAAATCCATCAAAATAAATCTAAAAATGAAAATTAACCTTGACTATCTTTGAGTTGATCTGATTCCCTCAATGATATTCACTCAATAGTCAGCCCTAGCTTGGGTTCAATTTGTTGCCTTGCCAATAGATTATCCCAACAACTTATCTCTACTTTGGAGGATGTAAGTCTACTAGGCTTTTTTCATAGTATAGCTGCTGCCGACCGAAAGGCAACCCTTTGGTTGGCTTGTCCTATTATGTGTTTAGTAGACTACCCCTTTGGATTGGTAAATCTGAGTTTGGTATTAGCCTCCATGGCTCCTACTTAGCACCCATTGCAACCAATAGGGTTCATCTAAAAATCCAAACCTAATAAAAATTGAAACAAATTCAACCCTCTTCCCTAGTGGAACTTAAATCAAATATTTTTCTCCTCAGTGAGACTCCAATCAAATCAAACCTCTCATCCCCTTGTGGATGCCTTTAACCTGCTTTCCTAATGGAAGGTTCACACTCTATCACTTAGTGGATTTCTTCCCTCTCTGGTGGACATAAGTAAAGCCACATTGCACTAAGCTCAATTCTTTTTCTTCCTTGCATTAAGGATAGATTGTTTGTAGTGCTTGTGATCTCTGTTGTTGATCATTAACACCACATAAATATGTCTTCTTGTCACCACACCACACCTATTGTCCTTTTTACCTCATTTTTTTTGAATGAGCTCTCAACCCCTCCATATTAGGCATAGGACTTCTCTTAGACTTTAAGAGTTCCTTAGTGTTAAGACACATCTAGTGATTAGGTGGACACTCAACCTAGCCCTAGAGACTTAGGAGAGTTAGCCATAGGAATAGGTCATGCCTTAGGGGTGTTAGGAAAACTTCCTACCCTTAGCTTAAACCATTCCCACTTTCCTTCTTTCAAAAAAAACTCAAATCACTCATTTGATTTTCTCAAAACTCAAATCAACTCCATATGATTGAATTCCATGATTGAAATCTATGATTGAAACCCATGATCAAAATCCATCAAAATTCCTAACTTCAAATTTCCTAAGTCCTTAATCCTTTCATAAGGACTTAACCAAAATTATAATCTAAACCAAATAAAATATTTGAGATTTTCTCATAATTCATTTATTTTCTCATTTATATTCATATATATAATTGAAATATAAATTTAAATCAATCAAACAACTCAAAATTCCAAATCAATTTATGAAATATTCCTAAGTCCCTTAATTTTCCATTAATAGACTTAGCCTAAACCTTGGTTAAATCAATTCAAACTCATGAGATTTTCAAAACTCATTTATATTTTCATTTATATTCACATATATAAATGAAATATAAATATAAATCAATGAAATTGAATCCTCAAATTTAATTTCATTTTAAAAATTTCCTATGTCCCTTAATTTTCCATTAAAGGATTTATCCAAAACCTTAATCAAATTAACTCAAACTAATAGAATTTTCTCAAAAGTCATTTATATTCACATATATAACTGAAATATAAATTTAAATCAATCAAATCAAACCTTCAAATTAAATTGTCAATTTAAAAAAATCTTTCATAAGTCATTAATTCTCAATTAATGGACTTAGCCTAAAACTTGATCAAACCACATTAAAGTCATGGGATTTTCTCATAATTCTTTTATATTCTCATTTATATTCACATATTTAAATGAAATATAAATATAAATTAATCAAAACAAATTCAAAAATTCAAATCCCTAATCTAAATTTTCCTAGGTCCCTTAAATCCTTCTTAATAGACTTAGCCCAAATCATGATTAAACCACTTCAACTCCTTGAAATTTTCTCATGCTCAATTTATATTTTCATTTATATTCACATATATAAATGAAATATAAATTCAAACAATCAAAATCAATTCCAAAATCAAACTCAAATCAACTCAAAATCCAATCTAAGCCTTTCAAGTCAAAATCTTGAACCTAGCCAAATCAACTTCAAATCAAGCCAAACTCTTGATTTTCTCTCATGATTCAATTAACCCTACAATCATGAGCCCATATATAAATCCAAACATCAATCAGTCAATCAAAACCAAAGCCAAAATCCTTTCATATTCTTCCTTTGAATATGAAATTGTCAAATGGATCAGAACCCATTTGACTTTAAACCACTTATAAATGGATTTATATTTCAATCATAAGTCCATATACAAGATCAATCAAGCTCAAATCAAGCTTTCAGAAAGCCATTTGTCCCACTTAGGCTCACTTGACCCAAAGTGACCTAAAGTGTCCTTCTGAGCCAAATTCTAATCCTAACCAAATTGGATTGAACCAAACTCATATTTGCCTCTCATCATGATCAACAATCATCATAGGATGATGAATCTGTCAAATTGGGTCAAACCAAGTCAAACCCAAGGGTTGATCAAGTCAACAATTAACCCAAAATGAAACCTAACATAGCCAAATTCTACCATAGGCCAAATTGATTGAAACCATTAATCTAAGTTCACTCATGACTTATGTTTGAACTTGACCAAGTCAACATAACCGACTAAGTTGACCCATTTTGACCTAAAAGGTCAAAGTGTGTCAAAACTTAATCTAAGGCAAATTGATTGAAACCAACGGTTCAAGTACATTCCAAATCACTTGTGGAACTTGACCAAAGCCTCAATTGGCCAACTAGACCTAACCTAGCCCAATTGACCTTAGACCTAACATGAGCTAAATGGGTCATGTTGAGCCAAATTTGAACATAACCAAAATTGATTAGAAACAAAGATATCAATACACTCCATATGAATAACCTAACCTAAACCTACCCTTGACCTACCCCAAATAGGTCAAATGGGTCAAATAGGTCAACTTGACCCATTTGACCTAAATGAAGTCATATGAGCCAAATTCAAAGCTATTCCAAAATGAATCAAACCAAAGCCACCATAATATTTCAAATGGTCATTTGAACTTCACCCAACCCTTAGTTTGACCCAATTTGACCAATTGGTCAACTTGACCCAATTGACCCATTTTAACCTAAATGGGTCAACATGAGCCAAACCCTATCAAATCAATTTCAAATCTCATGAAACTTGGCTAAACCTAGTTTCTCCACATACCCAACATACCCAAATAAAAAAATTAGCAAAATTACCATTCTACCCCAAGGATATAGAACAAATTTTGGCCTAATCCATGGGTAATTTGGTCATACCCTCTGCACATTCACTTGAGACTTTCCTAAAAGCTCAAGGGGACCTAGTGAAGAGTGGTGCACCCAACCCAATGGGTTTGGTTCCCAATGGTCGTTAGACCAAATCAACCCTGGGTCAAAATGTTAAATTCAAACTCCCTCTCCCACTCAAATTGAAGCACATGAGGTTGGCAATCCACTCCTTGGCTCAAACTAACCATGTGCACACTCAAACTACCAAAAATAAACTCCATTATGATCAATGGATCAAAATGACACAATGGCTTACTCGTTGATCCTTCAAGGGGAGTTACTCCCCTAAACAAACTCAAATCCATTAGTCCTCGTTCAATTGAACCTGGGGAAGCCATAGCCATTCCTCACCTCTCAAAGCTTCCTAGAGTGAAACCAAATCTCATATTCTCAATTTTGCATAGTGTGAAAATATGGGAGCTCAATCCATTTATGAATTTCCTCTTCACTAAATTTCACTATAATTTCTTTTGCACACTCCATCAGAGAGGCAAGTCGAGTGCACCCAAGCTCTCTTTGAAGTTCTGAAGGCAAGCAGAAGACCTAGCTTGATCAAAGCTGCAAGCTAGCTAAGGAGGAGGTGGTCCATATACCAATCCACTCAACCTCAAGTGCTCAAAACTTAGCATATCTTCGTCAACCAAGAAGCTTTTCCAAGGGAATCGAGTGTCGGTGATCACCTCCGGTGAGGTATGGGATTTTTTGACCATTAAACTCAATGTGGTGTGGAAGTTCATAAAAGAAATTTTAATCCCATGGATTTTTGACCATTGGATGTGCTTCTCTTTAACTTTGGATGGTGTGGGTTGAGTTTTGTTTGTATCCTAGCTCAATCGAGCTCAGATCTTCCCCTTGATCATGGATGATCTCTATTGATCAAGGGGAAGAACTTAGGAGATCTCAGCCATCTTACCATGCATTTTGGATGGACGGTTGAGATAATTCCCCATGTTTAGAAATTCCTTATCCATTTTAAAACTGCAAGGAGATCTATGCCTGTTTGACTTTGATCGGATGGTAGAGATCAAACTACATACGCTACTAGACACCACTTGGGATTTGATAACTTACCTAAGCCCCTCACGGTGCGATGCATGTAAAGCGTGTTGACCGCAGCCACCACGCGTCGCGCTATGAGCCAGAGTATTAGTTATGATGTTTTAATTATTTCTAATTAATCTAGGGATCTTCTAAAATTCATAATGCCCTATGGAAAACTCAAATAATAATGAAATAAAATCTTATGAAAGATAATTCAACCTAGAAAATTTTAAAATTAATTTCAATAAATTTTGGATTATGATTTTCTCTGAATTTAGGGTTTATTAAAAATTTTATTTTGCTAATTAATTTATAATTAAGCATCTGATTAATCCCAAACTTCTTGGGTATGTTTTAGGCGATGACTTCTACCTCCCCTAAGTTTCTTGGGATTTATTGAAGGCTTGATTAGAAGAATTGCATATGGACTTCTTAATTACCCTCCTTATGTAATTAAAGATAATTATGGTGTAATTTGTGATTTTAATCCATAATTAGGGTTGATTAAGGTCAGATCTAGTATGTAGGAGGTTTATGGAATATTTTTGGGGCATTTCCCAAGCTATTCCCAAACAAACCCCATTTATCTCCTTAATCTCTCTCTTAATTAGGGTTAATTCATTAATTATCCCCTTAATTAATTTCTAAAAATTCTAAAAAGTTCCAGAACTTAATTAATCTACTTTGGGTAGATGCTTAGGTATTTAATAGCTTAAGTTCAATTAAAGAAATCAAAACCCAATTCATAAGTATGAAAGTGTGTTTTGAAATTACTTAAGCTAAACCCCTTAGCTTAATTAACTATTAATTATGAGCCAAATTGTATTAGGCCTTTTTCTTATTAGGTGCATTGCAAATTTAAATTCCTTGTGAGTTTTTATGTCACTTTAAATTCACTTTGATTTATTTTAAACTTTCTTATTCTATAAGAATGTCTTTAGGATTTAAGTGAAGTGAGTTTGTTTACATGCTTCCATTGATTGACTCTTTCCCCAACATGTTAAATTTGTATGTCATGTGATTTCATGCATTCATATTTTTCAAATTCAAAATTTAAAAATGAAATTGTTTACTTTATGTCAAATTTGCATGTGTTGGCTAAAGTAGAAATATGAATGGCTATTATCAGTACTAAATCCAAATTATTTTCAAAACATATAAATCAAATACCAAATCTAA
Source organism: Cymbidium sinense (assembly GCA_021442155.1). Classification (NCBI taxonomy): domain Eukaryota; kingdom Viridiplantae; phylum Streptophyta; class Magnoliopsida; order Asparagales; family Orchidaceae; genus Cymbidium; species Cymbidium sinense. The sequence goes on along the minus strand of CM038214.1, from coordinate 365,950,051 downwards.
AATTGTGCTACTTATGCTTTAATTATAAGCTTGCATGTGAAAGAATATAAAGGTATGCTTAGCATAGGTTCCCTTTCTTTCTTATGTTGGTATAGTTTTGAATAGGAATCTAGTGTGGTGTATGGTTCATTTGAAAGGAAGCTAACACTCACCTAATTACATATCCTATTCATCTCTATGCTACCACTTAAGAAGGGTTACCTATATTAGCATACATAAATTGCATAAATAAAATGAATCCATTAATAAAACTTTTGCATTCTCCTTTTCTATTTCATTTCTTTTATACATATGTTTGTATTTAAGGAAAGTGATATATTAGTCTGGACAACCCTGAGGTTGCATGTCTTTAAGTAACCATTAGTAGGTCTTGTACCTTACACCTCTGGTTAACAATGGTGTTGTACTCACTTATGCCTTTCTTACTTTCATGTGTGTATGCGAAAATTTGGAAAAGGAAACCCCTTGCTACTTAAGAAAGATCATGCATATTCAACTTCTAAATTTTCTTAAATGGATTACTTAGCATGTATCATAAATTGTGTTAAATACTCTCATTTGTATGTCTAGATATGCTTAAGGTCTATCCATATGCATGTTATATATGTTGGGAAAGAAAGCAAGTAATGTGTGTTATGTGAATTTTGATTCATTTTATTTAATCTTAAAATGCCTTTTTTTTAGGTTTGTTTAGAGTTTATCTGAACCTATGATTAATTAAAATATTTAAATAAAACATTCACCTAAACAAAATTAAAATGTGAACCCATTTTAGAAATTACTTAGGTTAGGGAAGGAAAGGGAAGTTCTCTTCTCTTTCCCTCTCTTCATAACTTAGTAATTAATTGTAGGATCCACTTAAACCAAATTAAATCATGAAATAAAATAAACCCAAAATAATTAAACAACTTAAATGAAACCCTCCTCTAAGTTGAACATGTTCTTCACACTTAGAAAATTTGAACCTAAAGACATAGTTAAGCATACCACATAAGCCTTCAAAGCACACATATTAGCCTAAGTCACCACTTCTAGCTTTAGGTTAGGTCGGTGCATGGTTTGATATTTGTTTTATTTAGTGATATATATTTTAGCTGGATGTTAGGATGTATGCTCATAGAATGAATGGTAGGATGTTCTTAGTCTAACTATTCTTTTCTACAGGGAATTATGCTTAAGGGACACTATCATAAAAAAATAAATATAAATGCTTTTGCATGCAGGTGCTTTATACCCCTAAGCATAATCCAATAGGCCAGGTGGACTTAGTCACCCATGTGTAGAGTGATAAGTCCAATATGGTTGCTTCAAATTTGTGTGGTGTTTTTTAACTAACCTTTGTTTTGCAGGTGTTAGTTAGATTTCCACTTTTCCTTTTCATGTAAATTTGTGCAATTAGGATTTTGGAATGATTGTTATGGGGATTAGGATGAGCATTGGTCATAAGATCTTATCTTATGCACCATGGAAGGCTTGGAGCTTCTACCTTCCAACCATCCAAAAGAAGGAACCAAAGAAGAAGAAAGAAGAATAAAGAAGAAGAAAGAAAGAACATAAGAAGAAGAAAGAAAAGAAGAAAGAAGAATTAAAGCTTGAAGACCCTCATATAATGAATTCCTTTGCTTAATTATAATTTAATTCATTTGTAATCTAGGTTGCATAAGGGTAGAGCTTACCACATTTGATATTTTGGGTTTGTGCGTGGTGCCCGACCATAATGGCCTTTTATTCTTTTTGCGATTAGCTTTAAAAATTAATTGATGATTTGCTTAGCTTTTGCATTAAGTGGCATGCATTTCCTTGTTTCTTCCTTGCTTTATGTATGGCCTAGATGTGGATTAGGCTCTTTAGGAAAAATAAATATTTTACCCAACTTAACAACTCAAAATAAAATTAAACAACTCATAACCTCACCTAAAGCTTAGGTTTAAAATCGAGATAAAAGAATTAGCAACCCCTTAGTTGGATGAGCATTTCTTTTATAATATGATGCACAAATGCATCTTATTTCACTCTTGATTGGAGGGCTTCCACTTTTGCTAGAGAAACTTGGCTTGACCTTTAAGAGCCATGGTGGAAACTCACCTCCTCCCTTCCTTTTTTGGCCAATAACCTTATTTCTCATGCATTAGTCATATGAATCCTAATAGCCTGAGTCAAAATAATTGTCCAAAAATAAAAATAAAATAAAATTTGAATTGATTAGGTTTAGTTCATTTGAAGCATGTCCCTTTACATGATCGAGTCTCTTTAGGGAGTGAGTTTAAGGACTTAGTCTCTTTCTAAATAAATAACAACTTATCTATCTTGCATAAGCATAAAGACTTGCCTACATGTATTTAAAATTATAGGTGGAGTTAATTGGCGGCCACCCCCAGGCGGTTGTAAGTCCAAGCTGTCAGGTGGGCTATCCTCTCTTATGGAGGCAAACCAATTTCCCATTTCTGCATTAGATTTAGGTTGTGCTTTCATCCCTCGCCAAAGTTCCCTAGATTTTGGTTATGAGGTTGCTTTTCCCCTTTATAGGTTGTTGACATCACTTTCAGAGTTAACTCTTAACCTCCTCTTCATATACTTAGAAATCTTCTAGACACTAAGATTTCCTTAGTCATAAGACACATCCACTGATTAAGTGAACACTTAACCTAAGCCTAGAGACTTAGAAGTGTTAATCATAAGATTAGGCTATGCCTTAGGGTTTAAGGAGATTACCTATCCCATAGCCTAAACCCAATCTAGATACACTTTCTCAAATCAAACCTAGACTCAATTCTTAAACCAAATCTCAAATTCAAATTCAAATTCCAAATCTAATTTCAAAATTTGGCTCCAAATAATTGAAACCCAAAATCAAATTTGAAATCCTAAAAGCCATATGAACCATTCATAAGCTTAGCCAAAACTCCCTTAAATAAAATAAAACTCAATTGATCTCTTTATAAATCAATCATTCCTTCATTTATATTCACAAATATAAATGAAATCCAAATTCAAATGACCAAAATTATATCAAAATCAAATCCAAACTCATATAAACCTTTAAGCCAATTCTTTGACTTAGCAAATCCTATCCATATCAAGTCAAAACCAATGAATTTTCTCTTGAATCAATCATTTATTCAATTATCTACCCAAATATAAATGAAACCTACAATCATCAAATCAAATCAAACCAACCCAAGTCAAACCCAAAGCCCTTTGACTTGAAAATTTCAAATGAGCCAAAATCCCTTAGACTCCAAATTGATTGCTGTTGAATTTATATTCCAATCTAGGGCTCATATATAAGGTCAACAAAACTTGAATCAAACCAAAACCAAACCAATTGACCCACTTAGGTCCATTTGACCCAAAGTGACCTAAAGGACCCATTTGAGCCAACTTTTAATCCAACTCAAATTGGATTGAACCAAGCTCACCAAAATCTTCCACCATGATTATTGATCACCCTAGGATGATCAATTACAATCAATTGGGCCAAACTAAGCCTAATTGGCCATTTGATCCAAATTGACCTAAATTGGCCTAAAGGACCAAATCAGGTCAAATCATGATCTAACACAAATTGATTGCAACCAAAGGCTCAAGTTCATTCCAAATTGATTATTGAACTTTACCAAAGCCATAATTAAACTCAATTTGATCAATCAAGCCCATCCAACCTAGCCCAAATTGGCCTAAAGGGTCAATTTAGCCTAAATCAAAATTAAATCCAAATTAATTCAAACCAAAGACCACATTCATCTTCAATTATCCAATTGAACATGAATCGACCCATATCCCAAGCTAATTTGGCCAATTTAGGTCAAATGGGTCAATTCAACCCAAAATGACCCATATGACCCAAATTGGGCTAAATCCCTTTAAACCAAGCCAAAACCCATTGGGGGCTGATCAAACCCAACCCAAACCCATTTGGGATCAGCCCAACTCAACCCATTTAAACCCCTCATGAATCCTCCCCCACATAGGATTCCACCCTACTTTATTTAATTCCTCCCATCACATGCACTTAACTCATCCCCAACATTTGCATTGAATAAATCTGATCATATGGAAGCAAGAGAGGACTTTGAAGCAAAAATCCAAAGTCCTCAATCAATCTAGCATCCATCCCAACTACCCCAACAAGATGGCAATCAATTTGGAGCCAAAAAATTCAAAAAATATTGAATTTTTGGCCATTATAATAGGAGCGGGAGATGAGGCTTGAGATCTCTTCCTCCCACTACCATTCAGCCCCCAAAAGCTAAGTAAAAAGGAACCCATCCCCCACTTCTTTGAGCCATTTTGAGCTCAAAACATAGTAATTGCTCTTTACGGTGTGGTGTGATACATCGAGAGAAGGTGACGTTCAGGGAAGGGATAAAGATCACTCCAAAGCTTCCTCACATACCTAAGAGTATGCTCGGATCTTCACCGTCACTAAAAATTATCCCAGTGAGGTAAATTTTGTCAAACTGTAGGCAACCTTAGGATTTTATATATTTTATATTAGATTTCTTATGATTTTAGAATTTCTTTGATAATCCAACATTTTTACTTTAAATCATCCCAATTAAGAAATAGATTTTTTTTGGTGTGAATCAGTGCAAAAACGGGTCCATTTGGACAAGTGTTTTGGCTTAGAAACTCTCATTTTTCCAAAAATACCCCTGAAAACACTATTCATTATCGGCATACCACGTCCGATCCAGGTTCATGGGATCGAGACGGATCACGTCATCGAGCCTTAGATCATGTGATGCAATGACCATCGATCATGTTGTTCATGATCGGATGGGTCGAATCCGTGATCGACTTGATCGAAATGATCGGGCTCCGATCGCATGGTTTGATCGGACGCAATTATGATCAGCCTCTAGATCGATCCATCCGAGAATCATTCGGATAGTCCAAATGGGTATTTATCTTCTTCGCCGTATTTCCTTTTTTTTAAAAAAAAACAAATAATAATAATAATAATTTAAATCATCTAAAATTTACAAATTTCATAGAAAATAAAATAATTAACCAAAAATTACAAACAAGGGCTCATTGGATTCACCTTTCTGAGAGGAATCCAACAAATCTAAAATCCCCAAATTTCATTAAGTATTGTGAGCTTAATTTGAGTTTTAGTAAAATAAAATTTCATTATTTAAATAAAAATATAAGTCTTAAGTTGAAATTTTTTATTGAAATTAAAGTTAAAACACACCTACCATAAAATTTCAAGTGAAAAGGACTAATTAAGAGAAATTAAATTTTGAAGTTTGTTCATTTTAATAAAATAAATAAATAAAATTCAAAAATTTACAAAATCTTCAAAATGGCTTAAATCACTTCAATTGACATCTAAGACTCTTAAGAAAGTAATGTGATCTTGAATCTTAATGAACCCCAAACAAACACTTAAGGTTAGAGTTTAATCAATTAAGGAGTTAATTAAAATATAAAAAACAATTTAAATATTGAATCAAAAATAAAATGAAATAGCACTTAAGCAATCATTAATCAAATCTCAAATCATTCTTAGATTAAATTAAATATGATTAAACTATTTGGGTTAATAAAACTCAATTAAAAGATTAAATCTTAAATCAAACTCAAAACCCATGAATTTAAACTTTAATCATTTTGATACTAATCAAATTAAACCAAATAAAATTAAAGTAAACTTATTAACATATGATTAAATCACATCCATATGAGATAATTAATTATCTATTAAATATTTCAACCTAATAACTAAATCAAACATGTTAATGAAATCAAACAAACATAATAAATGAATCAAATCAAGTAAAACCCTAATCATGAATAATCAAACTTAATTATTCAAACATTTAATTAATGCAAATTTAATAAATTAATCCATCATCTTAATTAATCAGATTATTTTAATTATGTTACATTAAAGCTAACTCTAAAGTTAAGCTTAAATCAAACCCCTAATTAAATTTAATAATCACACCTCAAGTAATTAAGTTAATCAAATTAATCATATTAAACCTAAACTTAATCAAACATATTAATGATGCAATTAAACACTAATCAAAACCTAAATTAAACTAAATCATTAAGCATTAATCTAATTAAACAAACTCTTAATTAATCCAATAATTTTAATTGACCCTTAATCAAACTTAATTAATCAAATATCTAATTAATGCAGACTTAATAAATTAAATCATCATCTTAATTAAATTTATAAATCACATTAAAATTAACCAAAAAAACAAATTAATCTACTAATTAATTTAATCACACAATTAAATAAACTAATTAGTTAATTAAATTAATCACATTAAACTTAAGCTTATTAAATATAAATTCAATTAAATATTAATTAAAATCCTAATTTAAACTTAAATCATTAACTCAAATAAATATGAAATCAAATTAAAGATTAAATAAATCTTTACTTAATTTAATAATTTGATCACATCTCTTAAACAAGCTAATTAAGTTAATCAAATTACTTAAGTTTAATCAATAAAAATGCAATTAAATATTAATCGAAACCTAAATTAAAAATTATTAATTAATTCATCATTGTCCAAGCAATATAAACCAAATTAAAAATTAAACAAACCTTGAACCTAGAAATACATAGAACAATAAAGCTAATCAAATCAAATTAAATCAAATTAAACTAAATTAATAAAGACTCTCATCAATTTAATATGTAATCAAGTCAAATCTCATTCAACCTACAAAAATAAGAAAAATTAATCAACTATCCAATGTATGAAATCAAAATACAAACCAAACTTTGATGAACATGACAAATGGATGTGATTAAAAGTAAATCCTAATTACAAAGAATCAAACCCAATTAAAATAAAAATAAAATTTCATTTAATCTAATCGATCAAACTACAAATAAATGAACCATCAATTAAATAAACATAAAGTTAAATCACATAACCATAATCAAAGAAAAGAATTGATATTAATTAAAGGATATTGAATTATCAAGATTTAATTAAATGAAACATCTAATCTAAAATTAATCAACCAAAAACACATGAACTTAAACAAACTTAAACTTCATTAGATGTGATATTGAATTATCAAGATGCAATTAAGCTAAAACATCTAATCCAAAATCAATCAATCAAATACTTAAACTAACTGAAATTTTAAATTTTAAGTCAAGTCAAATAAATCAAATTAAATCAATTACCTAAATTCAAATGGGCTAATTAAGATACTTGGGATCTTAGTTAGATTCTTTAAAATTAGGTGTAGAATAGGGTGAATTCCATCTACAAAGTGGAACTCATTCTCTTCATTCTTGAAAACCTAAACATCATCTTAACCAAATAAAAGTGATAAAATGAAAAAAATCATTAAATCATTTAAATTGAAATCACCCAAAGGTAAAATTTAAATTCAAACTCAAATTGAAACTTAAACTAAAGAAGCTGTAAAGTCTTGCTCATTAGAATACTAAGTCACCACTTCTAGTGCTAAGTTAGGGTGTATGTATGATGTTGTGTTTTTTTTGATGTAATGTTTTACTGATGTTAGGGTGTATGTTTTGTAGGGATGTTATGCTAATCATGTTTTCTGGGTTGTGCTTACGGGTAATAAAATATAAATGCTTTTTGTTATGCGTTAGCTAAGCATAACCCGTAGGATAGGTGGGCTTGGTTACTCATGTGTGGGGTGCTAAGTCCAAATTATTCATATAACTTCTTGGGTTGTATGGTATATTTAGCTAATATTTATTTTGCAGGTGTAGCTAGATTTACTTTTCTTATTTTTGATGTAATTTTGCATTAGGAATTAGGATTAGTGTTATGGGGTATTAAGATGAGCAGTGTCTAGAAGGCTTAGTCCCTGGGGTGCCCTATGATGCCTTTGGAGCAAATCAAATCAAAAGAAAGAGTATGAAGAAATGAGAAAAGAAGACCCTCATAGCATGTATTATTTTTTTGTAATCCGGGTTGTATAAGGGTAGAGCTTGGCTACCCATCTTTTTTCTCTTTTGGTGTATGAGACCGACCATATGGCCTTTTATTCTTTTATGGTAGTCTATAAAATTGTTTGATGTTGTGTTTAAATTACGCATTAGAACAGCATGCTTTTCATAGTTTCTTTATGATTGATGTTTGAATGTGTTTGGATGCATTAAGCTCTTAGGATAAAATTAATTTTTTATACCCAATTAACAACTCATAACTAAAATTTTAATAACTCATAACCTCACATAAAAGCCTAGAATTAAATCAAGATAATAAAATTTTTAGTAACCCCTTAGGATGGATGAATGTATAATATCATGCATGTCATATTCTTTCACTCTTGTTAAGAGGGGCTTCCATGCTAGAGAATCAAGGCTTAACCTATGAGAGCCTTTGGTGGAAGACACCCCTTTCTCTCTTGATTTGGCCCATAATCAAATTCTCATGCATTAAACATACAAAATCCCATAGCTTGTGTCAAAATAAAAAGTCTAAAATAATCAAATAAATTTGATAAAACTTGCATTAGATAAAGTCATGGATTCATACCACTCATGCTCTAGTCTCTTAGAGAGTGAGTCTAAGGACTTAGTTTCTTTTTAAATGAACAACTTAGCCATCTTGCAAAGCATAAGACTTGCCTACATGGATTTAAAGTGGAGAGTCGGTACGCCATGGTAATAAGTCTAGCAATCGGGTGGTTTATTCTCTCTTGTGGAGGTAAACCATATACCCATTTTCACCTTAGATTTAGGTCGTGCCTTTATTTTGTACCAAGGCTCCTTAGTTTAGGAATCTGAGGTAGCTATTTCCTTCGGGCTACAAGCATAAATCCTCACCTCTTAGGCATTTCCATAATCTTATATTGTGGAATTATAAGCCCTAGCAATCTAATGAAATGTCAACTCAAATGATTAACTCTCTTCAATTTCAAAAAATATAAAGCCCAATTATAGGATGGAATGCTCACTAAGCTTCCTAGTATTATGAGCATTTCCAACTTTCTCCCTTTGGATTCCCAAAATAAGTCTTTTCCTTGATTTATCCCATTTGATTTTCTAAAATAGTCAATCCTTTGATAGTCTTAAACTTGAAATCTTTGGAGACATTAATTGTCTACTTTACTCGAGAGTATTCTTAAGGAATTCCCATTCCTTGGGATGTAATTTACTATGGGGGCTTGCCTCCATGGGAACTTAAACGGCTTAAAATAAACCTACTTTACTTTTCCATGTAAAGTAGGAGAAAAGATTTGATATATTGAAGACCCATCATGCCTTAGAGTCCTTATTAGGTGATTAGGTCCATTATAGGGTGGTTATTTCTATCTTTTGGAATAGTACATCATTCCTTAATGTCATACCTGATCACTTCAATAAGTACCACCTAAGATCTACGTGGTGTCCCACATCCCAAAAATAAACACCACAGATTTTTTTGGTGACTCCACTGGGGAGGGTTCCTCTCTCCATCTTTAGTAGACAATTATTGTCTCCAAGCATCGATAGTGGACTTATATTTTATATAGGCCAGATACTATCATTCTTTCCATTGACACTTAGCTTATTTCATCCTTAAGCAAAGCTCGCCAACATCTTTTAAGTTTTAGGACCTCACTCAGTGTAGGTCTTAAAATCCCTATTGGGTTCCCCCAATAGGTGAAAATTAAAATTAATCAAATAAAGGAGATGACCAAAATTAAGAATCTCTTCACCATTCTGATGGTGAGGCAAGGTTCATCCCATGAACAATAAAAGAATAAAACTCTTCTACAAAATAACATGTCTTTCCAAAGCACTTTTCAAAATCCACATAATAAGGATTTGTACACAAAAGTTTGTAAGAATTTTTTACAGAACACATATAACCAAACCTCATTTAACAAATTCGATGATTGTTACATGGAGGTTCTTTTAAAAATCAAAATCAACCATTTTAATGTCTTTTTCAAAAGCACATTTTCATTGGAAATAAATCCCACACTCAAATTTGTTGGATGGAGATTCTATTTTGAATAAAATTATAATATAAAATTGAAGCTCCACATACTTCACATGTGCTAGAGTTGAAATTTCCCTCTTTTGAAAGCAATAAACCATACACACACAAAAGAAATCAAGACATATTTGAACCCCTCACTTGACATAACCAAAATTTTCAAATGGGAGTTCCCCTTCCCTTGGAGAAGGTAGAGCAAATTAAATTTTATTTGCATTTGTCTAATAAACCTCCTTCTTGCCAAAGTATTTAACTTCAAAACACATTGGGAGCTCATTTCACATGTCCAAGTATATCAAATGAGAAGCCCCTTTTTTTAAAAAATCATAAGAACAAACTGAACTCCATTAAACTTACCTAAGTCTATTAAATAAGTTCATTTTCTTTCAAAAAATCATAAACACATTTAACTTTCACTTAACATACCAAAATTGTTAAGCGAGAGTTTCATTTGAAAAAAAATCGCAAGCACATTTAACTTTCACTTAACATACCAAATTTGTTAAGTGAGAGTTTCATTTTCAAAATCACAATCACATTTGACTTTCACTTAACATACCAAATTTGTTAAGTGAGAGTTTCATTTTCAAAATATAAACACATTTAACTTTCACTTAACATACTAAATTTATTAAGTGAGAGTTTCATTTAAAAAACAAATCATAAACACATTTAACTTTCACATAACATACCAAATTTGTTAAATGACAGTTTCATTTTCAAAATAACAATCACATTTGACTTTCACTTAACATACCAAATTTGTTAAGTGAGAGTTTCATTTTCAAAATCATAAACACATATAACTTTTACTTAACATACCAAATTTGTTAAAGTGAGAGTTTCATTTTCAAAATCATAAACACATTGGACTTTCACCTAACATACCAAATTTGTTAAGTGAGAGTTTCATTTTCAAAATCACAATCACATTTGACTTTCACTTAGTATACCAAATTTGTTAAGTGAGAGTTTAAATTTCAAAAATCATAAACACATTGGACTTTCACTTAACATACTTGATTTGTTAAGTGTGAGTTTCATTTTCAAAAATCATAAAACACATTTAACTGTCACTTAACATACCAAATTTGTTAAGTAAGAGTTTCTTTTTCAAAAAAAAAAAAAAATCATCATAAGCACATTTGACTTTCACTTAGCATAACAAATTTGTTAAGCGGGAGTTTCATTGTCAAAATCAAAAACATATTTGACTTTCACTTAACATACCAAATTTTTTAAGTGAGAGTCTCTTTTCAACAAACAATTGATCCCTATTTTAACATACCAAATTTTTTAAATAAAGATCCAATTTTTCATGTCAAACCACACTTGAGCTTTCACTTAACATACCAAATTTGTTAAGTGAGTCTCATTCTCAAGAGAAACAAATATACCTAAAACAAATTTGGGGCTTTCACTTAACATACCAAATTTGTTAAGTGGGACTCCCATCTTCAAAGAAAAGTAAATTTATCTCACAATCATATTAGACTTTCACTTAGCATACCAAATTTGTTAAGTGAAAGTCTCATCATTGAGCACAAATCAAACACATGTGGCCTCCACTTAACATACCAAATTTATTAAGTAAGATGAACCATTTTTTTAAAATCAAAATATCACATAATCAAATCTTCACAAGCAAAAAATATTTCAAACACACAATCACAACCTCTTCTTAGCATACCCAAATTTGCTAAGTATAGGTCTTTCAAACTATCAATATTTTTAAACCAGATGCACAAGACACAAATATCTCCAAGAAAATCTATCCTCAAATTTTAGAACCCCGCCTAACCTACCTAACTCGATTGAGTATGGCTTCTAAATCAAATCAAATGACAAAGACTCTCCTCAATATCCAAAATCTTTCTAAAATTTTGATGAACCCTACTTAACATCCTTAAGATTGTTCAGTGTGGGTTCAAATTCAAAATCAAATCTTAAAATTGATGATTGAAGGTGAATATCAAGGCAAGTATCTGACTTAACTATATTTTAACAATGTATATTTCAGTGTAATCAATTCTTCCAATCTAACAAGCTTGTGTTTTCCTTCCTCATTGACTTAAACTTAGCCCTAGATCAGGCTAGTCTCTCTACTACTGGCTCCATCGAGGTCATCTTCTTTGGCCATGGTTTTGAGGGGGTGAGGATTTCTTGCTAGGGGACAACCCTCACCACAATTAGCAAGGAGGAGGTGGTAGGGAAGACACCACTTATCCGATTCAATATGCCATCTGATTTGAGTTTCCTCCACTATAGAGGAAGGCCTACTCTGCCAATATAAATTTTTATGCTAGTTGTTCCAGTCCTGGGTTAGTCAGTCACTCTTGCTGAGCTCTAGCAAGGGCTACTACCCTCTCCTTGGACTTCCCAAAGGGGAAGATTGATTTTTGAGATAATATCCTCCACATTTGAGGTGGGTTCTAGCTCTCGCTCTGCCATACCTACATGTACACAACATTGCAATAAGAATCGCAAGATCAAGCAACATCATAAGAGGGGGAAGAGAGAGAGATGGATGTTGCTTCCCATGTGGCTGAGGAGGGATCTTCCTGTGAGACCTCTGACATTTGAGTGGTAGTAGGTTTCACCCCTCTCGACAGATGGAGAGAGGAGGACTACAGAGGATTATTGCACTACACCCAGCATATTTAGCACACCGCTAGGGAGCATAGAAGCCCTAGAGCTTAAGGGTTTGTGCCCGGGTTGGCTGAGCTCTGGGACACTCAAAGTCCGGTACAATTTTTGATCTAAGGACAATTATCCCTAAGAGGGTCAGAAGTCAAATCCAGAGGGAGAGAGCCTTGGAGGCATAGGCATCATCTTAGAAGAGTAGGAGGGAATGATAGTGGTATATCAGGTAGTCGGCAGCCTCTGCTCTAATGGATTTTCTCGATCGTCACCCTATAAGGGCCAATCGCTCAGACAACATCTTCCTTACCAGTGTTACTAATCATAAGAGGTAGGCCTATAGTCAGGGTGGTGGTGTCCACTCCACTCACCACCGCCTATCCACTCATGGCATCCCCATTCGACCAAGATCCGGCTCCCATCCGGAAAGACCAACACCATTGGTGATCTGGCAACGGCCCAAAAATCCCACTCCATCTACTCCACCCGTTGAGGTGAGGTTGAGCTATCCTATTTGACATCCCACCTCATCTACAAAGCAGAAGGAATGGCGACCCAAGGCCACCATGGTCGAGTCACCACTGCAGTCACAGCAGCCCTTACAATCTCCACCTAAAGCAACATCAATGGCGAAGGGGTAGAGGATATAGATGTAGTGTCCATGGCAGTAGATCCTCCACAGTCAGTGTTCAGCCAGTGGGCAGTGATCAACATATACCTATTAGTGAGCATAGTCCTCCTAGAGATAGTAGTATAGTGGCAAGCAATGCTCGATGTATTTCTGTCAATGAGTATAGCCCCTCCACCGGTCAATGGCGAGTGTTTGTCCCGCTCCACTTTGGATGAGATGGTGCTCGGTACTTTGAAGAAGAGAACTCTATAAGGATGATTGCTCTGTAAAGAGGATGCTAGGATCAATTTTGATCTAGATGGGGATGATCGCTTGGAGGACTCAGCAGAAGTCCATATGGTCAACACTAGGGGTTCCCTCCTTAGGGATCAACATAACCAGGAGAGTGTTGTAGTTGAGAAAGAAGACATAGCTCATTCAACCCAACACCTTCATCAGCAACTATGGCGAGAGATGAGCATATCAAGAAGATAGAGAAAATAGTTGTAGACTTGATCCCAGCACTTTTAAGGCCAACTCCATCGTCTGACCTACTCCTTAGAGTGACCACCACGGGTTGTGCATGTTCTGATCAACCCAGTACATATCCCATAGACCATGATAGTGGCGACATGCATAGGAAGGTGGTGGGATACCTCCATGCAAGAAAAAGATATCAAGCGGTTAGTGGGCGACAAGTGAAGGATGCATTAAGCCTGGTGGATCATCTATTCCAAAGGGTAGACCCTACCCGAAGGAATTTGATGGTGTCCAATATCCTAAGAGTTTTGTGCCTCCTTCCTTCAAATTTTTAATGGCAGTGGGAATCCTTAGCAAACATAACACATTTAGATCTCAATGCTTGGTGGTATGCACTTCTATTTTCTCTTCATCAAGTTTGTCGGCATTGCATTTGATTGGTATGTTGAACTACCCAATGGTTGAGACTTTGGAGCACCTCTTCATCAAGAGGTTTGTTGGAGCCAAAAAAGGGTATGGGTGACCTCATTATGTGAAATCCCAATGAGTCCCTTGTTGATTATATTCTCGTGGAGAAACGAGTAACCATCCGAACACATGCTATAGAAATTCTTCTCAAAAATATTCATGGCCCGGTTGCTTTCATGCTTAAGGGATTTACCATCAACACCTCTGAGAAGTTAATTAACAAGGTGGCTAGCCTACAAGGGGAAGCCAACAGTTACCTTTTCAAGACCAATCGTTCAAGCCCAAGCTGTAGAAAGCATTTGAAAAGAAGCCAGGGGTAGTAGTGTTAGTAGACAAAGGGAAGCGAGCTAGAGCTCGGTATGAGACTTCATGCATTTGCCACCTCCCTACTCACCACCAAATACTGGCCCATGGTACTCCTTATCCAAGCACCCGGGTAGCTATTACCCACATACTCTTGTCAATAAATTGAATAAGCCATATTCATTCAAGAGGGAGGTAGTTAGGAAGATCTTTAAGAATCTCTTAAAGAAATCTGACTTTCAATTACCTGAGCCCAAGAGGCCAGAAGATGTGGTCAAGAGTGATGATCCTAATTATTTCCCCTACCACCGTATGGTTAGTCATGTCTTGGAGGATTGTGTCACCTTTAAGGACGGCAGCATATACAAGTCGAGCTATTATTATCCCCAAGAATACTTGTTAGAACAACCCTCCAATCTATCGAGTAATTCTTGGGGATACTTGATCCTCTTAAGATAAAAGAAGGTTGGGATATTTCTTAACGAACCTCAAAAAAGTGGTCTCTAAGATCAAGAAGCTTTCTTTATGGTGCAAGTAACTCAAACCTCCAACACCAAGGAAGGCTTGCAAAGTGAAGAAGGTGTCAGAGCGACCTACCTTACTTATCCAGAGCATAGTAGCACAACCACCATCCGGGCCCGGCACTCCACCCACCATTGTAGCTACTACTTCTTCCTCCACAGCTCCTCTCTAGTAGAGCATTGTATCGGGGACAAGGGCACTATACCCCTTTCTCACTTACTTTATTAGATTTCTATCATGTACCTCCATCTAAGAAATCAATGAAGAAAGCTTTCACTTACATCTTGTCCACTTCTGACACTCTAGATTTTATTCCTCTCAAAAACTCTTTAAGTCTACAAAATAATAATGATGACTCTAGTTTTGATCATTCCTCTTTTGATTTATAAATGGATTTTCCATACTTGAATCGTTCAGGTTAATCCGTTGAGATTGATTTGGAGTCATCTGACTCCGATGATCCTATAGGAGAAGTTGTAGGTGCACATGATGAGAAGGTAGAACTTCCTACAAATTCATCATTCCAAGAGGTCACTGAAGTTAACCTTTGTAGTGGCAAAGTTCTACCTCCTAGGGTGGCACCTCAGGATAAGGGTATGTAAATCATTGATTATAAAGAGCAGATAGCCTCTCCACAAGATGCTCCACCCATGGATATGCTTGTGGATGATCAAACCAAGGTTGACTACAACGTCCTAGCACATCTTAGAAAGCTGCACCTAAGTTAAGCATATATGATGCTCTTATCTTTTCCAAAGAGATGGGGGAATCTCTAATCAAGGCCCTTCTTGATCCAGAGATATGCTTAGCCCAGCTGATTGCTACTAAAGAAGAGGCTTGCAGTTCATAGGATACTCTAGGAGTTACATTTTGTGATGAAGACTTGCTTCTAAGAATGACCAAGCACAACCACCCTCTTTACATTATAGTGGATGTTGGAAGATACATGATATCTAGAGTTCTTGTTGACCAGGGTGCATCAGTGAATATTATGAGTCTAAAACCCTCACTTACTTAAGGATTGACATCTCAAACTTTTAAGAGAGGATGATGTTGAGAGGATTCAATGAACAAGGTGAGAGGGCTTTAGGCTCTATAGTGTTGCCATTAGAAGTAGATGATTGGAAGACTACCGCCAAGTTTCATATTATAGACTCAGATACATCTTTCAATGCTTTGCTTGGGAGATCATGGATACATGAGAATAATGTGGTTCCATCCTTTCTACATTAGTGTATAAAGTTCATGAGGGGTGGGATTGAATACTGTGTCAAAGGAGATCTTAAGCCATTCATAGTTCATGAAGTTAAAATATATGAGGATGCAACCTACTATCTCCCTCAAAATCAACAAGTCTATTCTCGTGAACTTGGTGTAAGTTCAAAAATAAAAAAAATAAAAAGAAAAGCAGAAATAAAAAGAAAAAGAAAAAGAAAAAGAAAAAGAAAAATAAAAAGAAAAGAAAAAAAGTTAATGAGAAATAAAATAAAAGGGAGCGAGAAATAGACTTGGAGTAGAAAGTAGAGCCTAACATTAGACTCCACTCACAATTCATTACTCCATTCAAAAATATTGGTAAGATGACTCAACCTCCACCAGGTAGAGGAAGAGGCAGATCCAGAGACATTCCTAGAGATGAAAGACCTCCTTATTGGCCATCCAATAGGAGTTATGTCCCTGCTACCAAGACTACACCTACTATCTATATAGACTTAGAATCTAGTTCAGATGATGAGTCATATATGATTAGTACACTAGCTAGCACTTCTAGACAGTAGATCCCCATGCAAGTGATAGTTGAGCTAGACAGCGTTGAAGACCGGGCTCCTAAGTAAAGCATAAGTGTATCCTAGTCTATATGTGAAACAATGAAGCATCAGTTGGGAACTTTAGCTCTAACCCCACTTTTCTCACAAAAATTTTAGGATTTGGTAGTTAAGGAAGCCCCTGAGTCTTCCACAAATGTAAAGGTGTAGAAGTTCTTTCTTGGAGCATCATCCTCAAGTTAAGAAGCTGATGTAAAACTTGAGGATGATTCATATAAAGATTTAATAGAATTATCTTTTGATTGGTATTCGCCTTGTGTTCTTAATTTAGCAAAAAAAAGGATTAATTCCACATGCTTGGTCTAAACACAGGTCTAATTACTTTGAAAGGTTATGGGACAACAAATGCAGACATTCATTAAGATAGAGACTAGGATTCAGTATAATGGGTCTAATTGATGATGACGATTACTGCTTAGTCATCACCAATCATTTGGAATTTGATAGGTTCTTTTCAAATCATGCTAACTCATATGAGGAGGTGTGCTTAGAAACTTCAGATGATCCAAATGACTTTGAAGTCAAGGATGCACCGACAGAGTTCGAAGAGGAGATCAAATCGATTATCTATGAGCTTAAAAAAATCAACCTAGGAATTGAAGAAGATCCACGCCAAACATATGTCAGTTCTCTTTTGAATGAAAAAGAAACTAATGATTTAGTGAAGCTATTGATTCAGTTTAAGGATTGCTTTGCATGGAGTTATGAAGAGATGCTTGGTCTATCTTCTAACATAGCAGTCCATAAACAAGTAATAGAATCTAATGTTAACCTTATCAAATAGGCTCCTAGACGCATGCGATTAGACATTGAATAACAGGTCACTTCTAAAATCAAGAAACTGATCGATGCTGGCTTTATTAGGGAAGAAAAATATCTTACCTGGTTGGCCAATGTCATCCCATTTAAGAAAAAAATGGCCAAATTTGCATATGCATTGATTTTAGGGATCTAAATAAGGCATGTCCTAAGGATGAATTCCCACTTCCTATACTAGAATTAGTTATGGAAATTGTCACATCTCATGCAGCATTCTACTTTACGAATGGGTCATGATGGCAAGTTCTGATGGGCTTGGTTCAATCCAATTTAGGTAGGATTAGAACTTTGCTCAAATAGGTCAAATTAGCCAGTTTGGGTCAAGTGGACCAATTGCATTTAGTTGGCTTGATTTTGGGTTGAATTTGATTTAGTTCAGTTTATATATGGATTTGGGATTGGCATATACATTCAATTGCAATTGGCTTGGGTTTAAATGGGTTTTGGTTCATTTGAACATTTCAAAGTCAAAAGGGTTAAGTTGGGTTTGACTTGGGTTGATTTTGGTTTGGCTTGATGATTGTAGATTTTATTTATATTTATGAATATGATTGAAGGTATGATTTATTCATGAGAAAATAAATTGAATTTGGACTTTGGAATGGAGGAATTTGGCTAAGTCCATTAAAACCCTAAACCCTAAAGCCTAAACACTAAACCCTAAACCATAAACCATAAACCCTAAACCCTAAACCTTAAAATCAACACTAAACCCCATCCTCTTTCCTCTCGACCGCAGCACTCTCTAGCGATTCTGTATTCCCTTGCAACTTTCTTGCGGCTTGGCCAATTTTCGATCCTTCTCAATCATAATTTCTAGTTTTTTGCTCTCTGTTTGGCCACTAATGTGAGTATCCCTTGTTCTATCAATGGTGGAGGCTGCTGCATAACCGAGCTCTTCAAACTTGGAAGCATCGGCTAGGGCTTCTGAATATCAAGGTATTATAGATTCTACTCCACCCGTTACTCTACCTGCTGTTAAGTCCTTCAAGGAAGCATGATCTGGTAAGAACACTTCCCCTAATGCTTCAGTTAACTTGATCTCAACATCTTTTCATGGAATGCCTGCTGTAATGTGCTCAAATCTTGACATGGAAAAGTTGGCAAAGCCATTTCAATTCTCTTTAGTTGGTAAATTTTTCTTACGTCACCCTACTCTTAATAATATCCGATCCTTTTTTCATAGCCTAAAGCTCTCTGGCTTTTTCACTATCAGATTGATTGATCCTAGGCATGTCTTTATTCAGCTATCTAATGACTTAGATTACTCAAGAGTTTTTGCTCATTGCTCCTACTTTGTGTATAATTGTCAAATGAGACTTTTGAAATGATCTCCTCTTTTTGTTGTAAAAGAGGAATACCCTATTGTTCCTCATTGGCTTGCCTTCCTAATATGAGAATACATTACACATCAAGTCCTCACGATTGGGGATCTCTTTTGGCCTCTCAAATTGATCGCCATCTGCGCAAGATCACGACCATTAGTTGCTCGTATTTTAGTTGAGATTGATATTACCAAAAAGTATCCAAAAGAAGTATGGATCAGCTCTGAGAAATTTGGCTATAATCAAAAAGTGGAATTTGAAAATTTCCCTATTTTTACACGCACTGTAAGATTCATGGTCATGATCATTTTAAATGCTTTGTGTTGCATCCTCATCTTAAAAAGATTAAACTATCGGATCCTAATCCTTCTCTAGCAAATGAAAAAACCAATAAATTGGCTTATGTGCCTAAAGTTCCTCAAAAGGGATTATTATCTACTGATTTGTCTATTGGAGAGCATTCAGAGCAGGTTAATAATATGGATCATGTGGTTCATGAGGAGGCCAATGATAACTTACCTATTATTTCTTTAATTGTAATACTTTGGTTCCTCTAGACAATACCTTGATTCATTATACCTTACATCATTTGGCTTGTGAACTTGATAAGACTAATATGAACCCTTGTGCTGACTTGAATGGGAACTTTAGGTTGGATCAAAATCTGAAAACTAATTTTGAAAGTGCCCATTTGATGATAGTTCAAAATCTAAAAAATGTTGACTCTTTGGTAGTGGAACAAAATCTAAAAAGTATTTCTGAAATTGAACATGAAAATTGTGTTATTAATGGCTTCACAACCTCTCGTTCTCCTACTCTTCAGAGTGATACTCAGGCTAACCCAATTCCTCATCTTAATTCTGATACTAAAGAAGGGAAATTACAATTAGGAATATTTTGACGGATACTGGCCCTACTCTAAATTTTAAAAATCAATCTCTCTCGGATGGAGATACTTTGGACATTGATAGACCTTTTCAAACTATTACTAAGAAAAAATCCTGTAAAGCTAGAATGTTCCACTAGAACCACTAGATCTTCTCTAACTTCCCATAAATGATTACATCATGTGTCTTTCTTCTTCTTCTTTTTTCTTATCCTTTGTTATCTTTCTTCTTTTCTTCTTATTTATTATGATTAATTTACTTACTTGGAATGTTAGGGGTATTGGGACTCTCATTGTCCGTAACAATGCATGAAGCCTTTGCCTCACTCATATAGCCTTACTTATTGTTATTGAACCATTCATACACTCTTCTAAGTTCACTCAGTTGCTAGAATGCTTGGCTTTCAAACTCCTTTATAATATTAGCAATAAAATTTGGTTTTTGGAAAAATCTAGTCAACATCTCTATCCTTGATGACCTTCATCAATTGATTAATGTTCAAATCTCATTGGGTGAATTTTTTTGCTCTTGGTTCTTTATTTATGCTTCTTGTAATAGAACTAGGAGCATCCTTTGGGATAACTTAAGAACCTTTGTCTCCTCTGTCAACAAACCTTGGTTGGTTGGTGGTGATTTCAACACTATTCTCGCTTCCTCGGAAAGAAGGGGAGGTTGCACTCCTAACATTCATTCCATGGAAGGCTTTTCTAATATGATTCTTGATTGTAATCTGATTGATATTGGTTTTTTAGGTTTTGACAACACGTGGCATAATTCTAGACTTTGGCAGCAGCTTCATTGGACCCTATTTAATTCCCTTCGGATTAATCAATGGCCTCTTACTTTGGTTGAACATTTAAGCAGAACTTTATCTGACCATGCTCCGCTTTTGATTTCTATCAAAAATCCCTCAACTAGACTATCCTCGCCTCCTCCTTTTAGATTCCAAAATATGTGGATTCAACATAGTGATTTCATTAATGTTATTTCCATTAATTGGAGGGCCCCTATTCATCCTGATAATTATTAAAGGCATGATTCATTTTTGGCTTAAGCTAAAAAGGTTTAAACAAAATCTAAATTAGTGGAACAAGCATCATTTTAAAAATCTTTTTACAAATCTCAAAAATATGGAACAACTTGTTTCCTCTGTCGAAGATGCTATTTTGACTGACTCTAATAAGCTTGATGATTTGAATGTAGCTAAAGATAACTTGATTAATTATCAGAATATGGAGGAAACCTACTGGCGCCAAAAGGCTACTAGCAAACATATTGCTGATGGTGATAGAAACACAAGGTATTTCCATGAGCTTTTTTAAAAAAAGAAAGCCTTAAACTCTATTAAAAAAATCAAAAATGATAACGAAACCTGGATTACCAATAATAATGATATTAAAGATTCTATCATACATCATTTTCAAAATTTATTAAACAATACAACCCTCCTTAGAAGCCATCTCCAACACACATTTGATCTCCTCAATCTCTAATGATGAAAACCACTTACTCGGTTCGCCCCTATGAAAAGATATTGGTAGTATTCTCATGAACACCGATTAGCCTTGGCTTCAATGACTCAATTCTTTCAACATTGTTGGCCCATTATTAAGACTGACCTTGTTAATGTAGTTGTTGATTTTTTTGTGGGTAACCCTTTACCTTGATATTTTTGTAGCACTTCCATTGTTCTCATTCCCAAAATTAATAATCCAATCGGGGTGATTTTGATTTTATCGACCTTTGCACCTTCTTTCATAAACTAATTGCTAAATTAATTGCTAATAGAATTAGTCTGCAGCTGCCTAAAATTATTTCCCCCAACCAAACTAATTCGTTAAAGGTAGAGAAATATTTGATAACATACTTCTAGCACAAAAGATGATTCATGACATTGACATTCCTATCAGAGGTGGTAACATCTCTTTTAAACTGGACATCACTAAAGCTTTTGACAACCTCTCTTAAGATTTCCTCTTTCAAATTCTTCATTTGCTTGGGTTTTCTGGTTATTTTATCCACCTCATCAAAAATTGTATTATAAATGTTTGGTTCTCTGTTATCATGAATGGTGAATCTCTAGGTTTTTTCCCTTAAAGCATGGTTTGAGACAAGGGATCCCTATCCCCTCTCTTTTTATTATTGCTGTTGAATATCTATCAAGGAGTCTGAATGATCTTTTTTACAATAATCCTAGGATATTTTATAGAACTCAAGGTAGTCTTCCTATCACTCATCTTAGTTTTGCTGATGACTTTATAATCTTTTGCAATGCCTTAATTCCTCACATTAAAACTATTAAGAATCTTTTAAATAAATTTGGCAACGAAAGCGATCTTTTTCTCAATGAAGGCAAAAATTGTTTCATTCCTTCTTCTAAAATCCTTAGCAATAGGACCAACCAAATCTTGAGAATTACTAATTTTCAACATCAACATGTTCCTATTAAATATCTTGGTGCTCCTCTTTTTAAAGGTCAAAAAAGATCTCACCTTTTTGATGAGCTAATCCAAAAAATCTCTAATAAAATTTTTGTTTGGGAATTTCACTTACTTTCTTTTGGTGGTAGGCTCACTTTGATTAAGAGCACCATTAACTCCATGCCTTTGTATATCATTTAAACCATTGTGCCGACCAACTCTATCATTAACAAAATTGAGCGACTCATTAACAAATTTTTCTGGGGATCTAACAATTCCTATAAAAAAAATGCACTGGACCTCTTGGTATAAAACCTGTGGCACTTTTGCTGAAGGTGGTCTTGGATGTAAACCAATCAAGGAAACTATCACTGCTTTTTCTTAAAAGCTTTGGTGGAATTTTAGGAAAAACAATAGTCTATGGGCTAACTTCATGACTGCTAAATACTGCAACGGTAAGCACCCTCTCATTTGCCCCTATAAAGCGGGAGACTCTCCTGTTTGAAAAAGACTTTGTTCCGTCAAATGGGATGCCGAATCTTTAATTTCCTGGGGGATTAACTCTGGCACCTCTTTCTTTTGGCAAGACAACTGGACTAGGGGTGGGTACATTGACGACTTACTTTCTACCCATTCCACTACTAATATTAAAGTGAACTCTTTCTGGCAGAATAATATGTGGAACAATAGTAAGCTTACTGATCATTTTCCTCCCTCTCTTTTAAATAAGCTTACTACTATTCCTATCATTCCTACCAATCAAGATCATCCTTTTAAGCTTTCACATAATGGTGATTTCAACTTTAAAATGTTTGGATTCACATTAAAGAAACTCATGATTTTTCCTATGTGTTTTCTAAACTTTGGAACAACAATATCCCTACTTCATACTCTATTCTTACTTGGCGTATTTTGAAAAACTTCATCCCTGTGGACTCCATGTTGTGGGGGTAAAGGTTTTCAATTACCATCAAAATGCCAATGTTGTTTTCACATTAAGAATGTGAATCATGTTTTTGTTAACGGGGCCATTGCTTCTAAACTTTGGATTTGGTATGATGACCTCTTTAACATTGTCATTTTCAATGGCTCCTTAAATTTATACCAACTTCTTGAAGTTTATTTTGACAACACTAATAAGGGACACATTAAAGTCATAACTACTATCACTCTTATTTGGTTCATATGGATGGACCGAAATGATGCAAAACATCATGAGATCCCTATGAATCACATGAGGATAATTGTTAGAACTAAAAACAAAATCCATCACTTGTTTAATGCCAATTTAATTAATTATAAACAATTCAAAGGTTGCAAATTTGTGGCCAATAAACTGGGTCTTAACTTGCCGGATCACCACATCTGTAAAGATGACAAGATTGTTTATTTGATAAAACCTCATGCTAACACTATTAAAGTTAACACTGATGGCTCTGTCTCTCATAAAGGTTCCGATTGTGGTGATATTTTCAGAAATCTTAATGGAAAATTCCTATGTGCCTTTGGTTACCCCCTTAATCCCTGCTCTGTTCTTTCGAGCTCATGGTACAAAGCTCTTGAGATTTTCCTTCAAAAGGTTGGCACAATATTTGGATTGAGGTGGATGCCCTTCGCGATTGATCTCTTGACTTCCACCAAAATGGGCAATCTAATTATACTACCTTCTTAAGGAAACTAGAACCTCCCCCAACTCTACTTTAAATTCACTCATGTATGGTGTGAGGGTAATGCATGTTGATTATCCGCCAACTGGGTGCTAGATTGGATGGAATAAAATTCTTTGATGAACTAACCCTTCCTAAACATTTGCATGGCTTGGTTAACTGGACAATCGGGTTTCCTTATCTAAATTAATCTAACCTATTGGATTCACGCTTCAATACCACTTTTATTGTATGATCATTTTATATTTACTATTGTTATTTCTTTGGTCTTTGCTGATGCATCAACCAGATATCCCTTGCTGTTTACTTGTTGATCTCTGTGGCACGTGCTATTGGTTTAATTGTCTTAGTTTTAATTGGGAGCTTACCGCCTCTACTAATTTTACTAATGTGCTACTGCTTTTTTGGAATTTGTTGATGCATTGTCATATTACTCCTTGCTGGTCCTTTGATGAGTGAAGTGGCAACTGCTGTTGGTTTAATTATCCCAACCTTGTTTGGGGTCTTGCTATTTTTGGATGCAACATCTATGTCAAAGGTTTAATTATTGGTTGTTGGACTTTTGGGCCCTTTGTCTAGAAGGCTGGTCTTGGAGTTGGTTTAATGTATTTGATGAATGTATATGCTAACCCCAGCTTACATACCTGTAAGGAAAGAAAATGCAATACCTTTGTTATTATTAATGGTTCTTTACAGGTTTGGTATTGTTTAATGAATTCCTCGATTTCTTTGAGGAGGGTAGTTCGCTACGATTTCTAAAGGATTTCATAATACCCTTTTGAACCCTTATGGTAGCTCTGTTGCCCCACTGCTTTTTATTGGCTTATCATATGGTTGCAATAATTATAGTGTTGTTTTAACCTATGGCTGTTGGATTTCTAGATTCACTATCCTGGTGGATAACCTTATGTTTGTTAGCTATTTATTGTCTGATGTTCTTCTGACTGTCTTTTCTTATCCGGGCTGCTGCTGATCAATTAATCTATTATTTTTTACCTTTTAGCTCTATTAAAATTATGCAGATCGAGCTTGTTGGTAATTACTATCCTGGATGTTGGCTGATATGGATTATTGCTCTTCATGCTGCTTCTGGGGTTTTGTTATGTTTTATTCAGTTGGCCTCTATTGAGGTTGTAGACTACAAGGTGGCTTTTATTTTTCTGCTTGACTGTTTCTTATCTCTCATTTTTCTGAATGTTTGTGCTGTTAAAACCTAGGATGCTGCTATTTTCACCACCGCTTTTTTACATCGGTTCGTGTAGTCTTTTAGACCTCTTCCTTAACTATCTCGGATTTAACTTATGCATTGTATAATTTGAATGGTTGGTTTTATGGCCAACTTATTGTTATTTTCTCTCTTGGTTGTTGGATGGTCTGGATCATTGAGTCTTTTATCCGTACATCGGGTTGTTTATGGTTCAGGCTTTGGTGTTGTCTTGCTGATTGTTTTGCCCAACCTCTTATTCCCAATTTGCTAAGAGAGATTTTGCAATTTCTTGTTCAATTTTATTAATTACTTGTAGGTTTGGACTTCCTTTATGGCTTCTCAGTTTTCCTTTAATGTGGTTGTGGGTTTTGCTGCTAGCTTAATCATCTTTATCTGGAAGGTTTTTTCTATTGATTATCTTTTGAACCCTTTCTGTTGCTACTTTACATCTCTATTTTTTTTTGGAATTTTATATGGTGGGTGTAAATTTTGTTTTATTGCTACCACTATTGGCTTTTGGATTTTAGGGTCCTTTGTCCAGCAGGTTGTCTTTATGGTTATTATCTGTTTTTTATTTCTTTGACTATTTTTGCTGTTAACAACTGGGCAACTGCTGATTTCTACTACTGTTGTTTTATCCCTCTTGGTTCTATTCAAATTGTGCAAAACCCTATGATTTTTCATCTGATTATTTGGATCTTTACATATGCTCTATTTACTCTGAATGGGTGGACTTTTAGTTAGCCTCTTGGTAATTACTATCTGGGTTGTTGGCTAAACTGGATTAATACTCTACATGCTATTTTTGGGGTTTTGGTTTGTTTTGTTTAGCAAGCCTCTAATGAAGTTGTTGACTGCTTGGTGGCTTTTGATTTGAATCTCTTATTGGTTTATTATATGCTTATCATCTGAATTCTATGGACTACTTTATCTGCTGCTCTTTTCTCCATCTTCTTTCGCTTAAACTTGTATATTGCAGTTATTCTCGAATGGGTGGTTCTCTTTTGGTTTTCATTATTTTGGCTTTTTGTTTTCTTGGATATTTGTTATCCTTATTTCTCAGGATTCCAATGTTGGCTCTATCTTTATTGGTTGTAGGACTTTAGGGTCCTATGTTCAGTAAGCTATTTTTGACTTTGTTGTTCTGATTATTTTTGGTCATTGGTGTCTGGGCTACTGCTCTTTCGATCAATGTTTTTATGCTCTATCTACTTGGTTACTAACTATTGCAATGTCTACTCTGATTGAGAGGTTCTATGGCCATCTTGTTGTCCATTGCTACCTTAGCTGTTACTGTCTTGGTTGTTGCTATCTTGGCTATTTTTTCGTCTTGGTTATCTGCTATCTTGTTTTTTTGGATTCTAATGAGGACCCTAATTTGAATCCCTATTTTGATTTATTCTCTAGTGGGTTCCAATGTTGCACTAACTGCTTTTGTTGTTGGTTGGTTTTCGATTGCCCTTGCTATTTGTGTTAATCGTTCATTTCCTCGATATGTGATCTACATTAATTGTTGTTTCTATTCCCAATGGCAAGTCCGCTATCTCCTTGGAATGCAATGTCTATTTTGAATGGGTGGTACTATGGACAACTGCTGCCTTTTGTTGTCTTGCTGTGTTGGTTGTTTGTTGATATGGATTATCCAATTTTTTGTCCAGCATGCTGCTATTGGAGCTGTAGTTCTGACTATCTTTATTTGGTGTTGCTTTTGGTATTGGGTTATGCTGCCTTCCTTTACAATTGCTTTTTGCCAACTACTGATATGGATATAAAGGGGTTTGTTCACATCATTCATTATTATGATTGGGCTCATTTTCGGACTTTACTTAGATTGTACTCGAAGATTCATATATATATATATATATATATATATATATATATATATATATATATATATATATATATATATCATATGTTTAGATGGTGTTACTTATAGGCTCATCGACTTGCTTAGTGGATTTCGAGCTACTTCTTCGTTGTTTTCTTGTGGATGGTTTTTATGCTAGCCAATTTCATATGTATAAGTATCCTCATGTCAGGGTGACTATATTGATGATACTTTTCGCATGGGACCCTTATCATTACCCTTTGCAATTTCCTCTCTATATTATATATAGTTTTGTTTAGGTTTGCAGGTAATAAAGCCCATAAGACTTTTAACATCTAGTTGCTATCTTTACATAGGTTTGTTGGCTATGATGGCTATGATGATTTCACTCCCTTTTGGTTTGGTAGTAGCTCTTGTGATGTAACCCTTCATTTGATGCATATCAGATCTGCCCCAACTTGTGTGACTTCGAGCCTCCTCTATCACAATTCTTTACTATCATTCCCAAATTATGCTATTTTCTTATCATTATCTCAGATAGCTTAACTGCTCTAATTTCTTTCGTTACATTTTGTTTGCTTCTCTTGTCCTCTTGCAGTTTGCTCCATAGTGTCATCCATTCTCACATCCGAGCATTGGCCTAATCTTTCTTTGGCTTTTATGTTAATCTATTTGTATCTTTTGATTATTTTAATGTCTTTTTGCGTACTTAGATAGATTTATTCCTTAGTGATTGTAGCTCTTTGAGCAGTAGTTCTGGAGTTTATCCCCTTTAAGGACCTTGTAACCCTCTTTTTGTGGCAATAAAATACCCCCTACATGGGGTTTCTCAAAAAAATCCCTAAACCTTAAAACCCTAAACCCTAAAATCCTAAACCCTAAACCCTAAAATCCTAAAACCTAAACCTAAACTAAATAAAAATATAAAACTAAAATATAAAACCTAAACCTAAAAAGTAAAATAAAAATAAAACTAAACTAAAAAATATACATAAACCTAAACCCAAACTTAAAAAAAAAACTAAAATAAAAAACCTAAACTAAAATAAATAGAAATAAATAATAAACCTGAATAAAAATAAAATAAATACAATAAACTAAAATAACTAAAAAATAAATTAAATAAACCTAAACCAACTAGGTTTACTTAATTCAAAAAAAACCCATAAACCCTAAACCCTAAATCTTAAACCCTAAATAAACCCTAAACCCTAAACCTTAAAAACCAACAACCTTAAACCCTAAATCTTAAACCCCAAACTAATCATAAACCCTAAATCCTAACCCTAAACCCTAATCCCTAAAATTCTAAACCCTAAAACCCTAAACCTTAAACCATAAAACTTAACCATAAACCTTAAAAACCTAAACCTAAAACCTAAAACCTAAACTAAATAAAACATAAAAATAAAATAAATAAATAAAACTAAACCAAAATAAAATAATAAAATAAAATAAAATAAAATAAAATAAAAATCTAAACTAAAACCTAAACCTGAACCTAAAAATAAAATAAAATAAACTAATAAAATTAAACTAAAATAAAATAAATAAAAACCTAAAGTAAACTAAAAATTAAAATAAATATAAGAATAAAAAAACGTAAATAAAATAAAAACTAAACGTAAAATAAAAATAAAATAAACCTAAAATAAAAATAAAATAAAAACTAAATAAAAACCTAAACCTAAAAAATAAACCTAAAAATAAAGAAAAAATAAAACCTAAAATCTAAACTAAAAAAACTGAAACCTAAAATAAAAAATAATAAACAAAATAAAATAAAGTTAAAGCTAAACTAAAATAAACTAAACTAAAATAAATAAAAATTAAATCTAAACCTAAACCTAAACCTAAACCTAAATAAAATAAAATAAAATAAACTAAACTAAAAATATCCCTAAACCTAAACTAAAAAATAAAACCTAAAAATAAACCTAAACCCTAAATTAAAAATAAAACCTTAAACCTAAACCTAAAAAAATAAAATAAAAACATAAACTTAAAAATAAAAAATAAAACCTAACCTAAAAAATAAAATAAAAATGAAACTCAACTAAAAAATAAACCTAAACCTAAAAAAGTAACTAAAATAAAAAACCTAAACTAAAATAAATAAACCTAAAAAAATAAACTAAACAAAATAAAAATAAACAATAAATATAAATAAAAATATAAAATAGAATAAACTAAAATAAATAAATAAAATAAAGTAAATAAACCTAAACCTTTAGGTTTGCTTAATTTTAAAAAAAAAACTCTAAACCCTAAAGCCTAAACCCTAAATCCTAAACCCTAAACCTAAACTAAACCTAAACCTAAACCTAAACACTAAACACTAAACCTAACCCTAAATCATAAACCTAAACCCTAAATCCTACTAAACTAAACCCTAAACTAAACTTAAACCCTATACTAAAACCTAAAGCCTAAATAAAACCCTAAACCTAACCCTAAACCTAATCCCTAAACCCAAAATAAACCTAAATCTTAAACGCTAAACCCTAAACCCTAAATCCTAAACCCCAATCACAAACCCTAAACTCTAAAACCCCAAACACTAAAATCCTAAACCATAAACCCTAAACCCTAAAAACCTAAAAACCTAAACCTAAACTAAATAAAACCTAAAAATAAAATAAATAAAAAACCTGAACCTTAATAAAATAATAAAATAAAATAAAATAAAATCCTAAATGAATAACCTAAAAAAATAAAATAAACTAATAAAAATAAATTTAAATAAAATAAATAAAAACTTAAACTAAACTAAAAAGTTAAAATAAACCTAGGAATAAAAAACCTAAATAAAATATAAATGAAATGTATAATAAAACTAAAATAAACCTAATATAAACCTAAAATAAATTAAAATAAAAACTTAAACCTAGAAAATAAAGTTTAAAATAAATAAAAAATCAAACCAAAAACCTAAACTAAAAAAAAACCTAAACTAAAATAAATAAAACCTAAACCTAAACTAAAATAAATAAAACCTAAACCTAAACTAAATACAATAAAATAAGCTAAAAATAAACCTAAACCTAAACTAAGAAATAAAACTGAAAAATAAACCTAAAATAAAAACCTAAAACCTAAACCTAAAAAAATAAAATAAAAACCTAAACATAAACCTAAACTAAAAAATAAGAAATAAAACCTAAACCTAAAAAATTTAATAAAAATTGAACTTAACGAAAAAAAACAAAACCTAGACCTAAACCTAAAATATAAATAAAATAAAAAAACCAAACTAAAATAAATAAACCAAACATAAATAAAAATAAAAAATAAAATAAACTAAAATATTTAAAAATAAACAAAATAAACCTAAACCTATTAGTTTACTTTAGTTAAAAAAACCCTAAACCCTAAGCTAACCATAAACCCTAAACCCTAAAAACCATAAACCCAAAAGCCTAAACACTAAACCCTAAACCCTAAACCCTAAACCCTAAAATCCTAAGACCTAAACCCTAAACCGTAAATCCTGCACCATAAAAACCTAAAAACCAAAACATAAATTAAATAAAATCTAAAAATAGAAAAATATAAAACCTAAACCTAAATAAAATAAAAAATAAAATAAAATAAAAACTTAAACTTAAAACTAAAAATAAAATAAAATAAACTAATAAAAACAAACTAAAATAAAATAAATATAAACCTAAACTAAACTAAAAAAATTACCTAAGAAAAAAAAACCTAAATATAATAAAAACTAAAAGTAAAATAAAAATAAAATATACCTAAAATAAAATAAAAATAAAAACTAAATAAAAACCTAAACCTAAAAAATAAAACTAAAAATAAATAAAACCTAAAACTTAAACTAAAAATAAATAAATTTAAAACTAAAATAAAAATAAAATAAACCTAAACTTAAACCTAAATTAAAATAAACTAAACTAAAATAAATAAAACCTAAACCTAAATCTAAAGTAGACTAAACCTAAACTTAAACATAAACTAAATAAAATAAAATAAACTTAAAATAAACCTAAACCTAAACTAAAAAATAAAATCTAAATATAAACCTAAAACCTAAACCTAAAAAAATAAAATAAAAACCTAAACCAAAACCTAAACCTAAAAATAAAAAATAAAACTTAAACCTAAAAAATAAAATAAAAATAAAATTTAACTAAAAAATAAACCTAAACCTAAACTTAAACTTAATAAATAAACTAAAATAAAAAGTGAAACTAAAATAAATAAACCTAAAATAAATAAACTAAATTAAATAAAAAAATAAACCTAAATAAAAATAAAAAATAAAATAAATTGAAATAAATAAAAAGTAAACTAAATAAACTTAAACCTACTGGTTTACTTAATTAAAAAAAACTAAACCCTAAACCCTAAAAAACCCTAAACCCTAAACCCAAAACCCTAAAAGCATAAACCCTAAAACCCTAAACCCTAAACCCAAAACCCTAAACTCTAAACCTTAAACACTAACCCTAAACCCTAAACCCTAAACCCCAAACCCTAAGCCTAAACCTAAAGTAACAAAATAAATTTAAAAATAAACCTAAACCATAAAACCTAATAAACTTAAACTTAAACCTAAACCTTAAGAATTAGAAAAACCTTGATGGCAGGAACATCACCAATACACCTAGATCACGGCGAGAAGGTGGAGGCGCATCGCAGTGGTGGTGGGGATCCGAGTCTGGATGGGAGGTGGTTAGAGCAATGGTGGTTATGGAGGCATGAGGAGCAACGAAGGTTACAATGGTGGTGGCGGAGGGAGAGATCAAGGATATGATGGTGGATTCTACTACTCGAGAGGCCAAGGGGATTCTAATGGGAACTATAGATAGTGAAGATCCAACGATCTGGTCTGCTGCTTATGGAACTGTGTCTTTACAGTATAGATGGTTCTAGTTATCTAGGGGTTTTGATTTGCACTATGTTAGCTCACTTTTGATCTTTGTCATAGCTTGTGTCTTAGAAAACTTGCTATGTTACTTGGTCGATGAAATCAAAAAGAAGCAAGGTTGAATCTGAATTTATTTTTTGTTTAAAAAACAAAATAAAAACCATAAACCCTAAACTAAAACTTGAACCCTAAACTTAAAACCTAAACCCTAAACTAAAACTTAAACCTAAATGTAAAACCAAGACCCTAAACCCTAAACCCTATAAACCCTAAACCTTAAACCCTAAACCCTAAAACCTTAAACCGTAAACCCTATACCCTAAAGCCAAAGCCTATAGCCTAAACCCAAAAAAAACCTAAACCCTAAACCCTAAACCCTAAACCCCAAACCCTAAACCCTAAACCTTAAACTAACCCTAAACTCTAAACCCTAAACCCCAAACCCTGAAAAGCTAAAAACTTAAACCTAAATTAAATAAAAACTAAAAATAAAATAAATAAAAACCTAAAACAAAATAAAATAAAACAATAAGATAAAATAAAATAAAAAGATAAACTAAAACCTAAACCTAAACCTAAAACTAAAAAGAAAATAAAATAAAATATAAAAAAATAATTAAAATAAATAAATAAAAACCTAAACTAAATAAAAAATTAAAAAACTCAAATAAAAGAAAAACAAAAACTAAAATAAAAATAAAATAAAATAAAATAAAAACTAAATACAATCCAAAACTTAAAAAATAAACCTAAAAGGAAAACCAAAAAAATAAAAAATAAAACATAAACCCAAAACTAAAAAAAACTAAACCTAAAATAAAATTAAAATTAACTTAAACCTAAACTAAAATAAACTAAACTAAAGTAAATAAAACCTAAATCAAAACCTAAACCTAAACAAAATAAAATAAAATAAACCAAAAATAAAACTAAACCTAAACTAAAAAAAATAAAACCTAAAATAAAAAACTAAAACCTAAACCAAAAAAAAAATAAATTAAAAACTTAAACCAAAACCAAAAAATAAAAAATAAAACCTAAACCTAAAAAAATAAAATAAAAATAAAACTAAACTAAAAATTAACCAAAACCTAAACCTAAAAAATAAACTAAAATAAAAATACTAAAATAAGATAAATAAACTAAACTAAATAAAAATGCAAATAAACCCAAATAAAAATAAAAATAAAATAAACTAAAATAAATAAAAAATAAACTAAATAAACATAAACATACTAGTTTACTTAATTAAAAATAATTTAAAAAATAAAAAAAATAAAAAAAATCCTCAACCCTAAAACTAACTCTAATCCCTAAACCCTAAACCCTAAACCTACAACCCTAAAGCCTAAACCCTAAACCCTAAAACCATAAACCATAAACCCTAAACCCTATACCTTAAACCCTAAACCATAAAACCTACAACCCTAAATGCCAAACCCTAAAATCAAAAATATTAATGGTAGCTAGATCACTGATAATAATGAAATTAAAGATTCTGTCATACAATATTTTCAAAATTTATTAAACATCAACCCTCCCTTAGAAGCCCTCTCCAACACACACCTGATCCCCTCTATGATTACTAATGATGAAAATCATTTACTCACTTTGCATCCTATGGAAGCTGAGATTAGTAGTACTCTAAATAGCATGAACACTGATTCTATTGCTGGCCCTGATGGCTACACGACCCATTTCTTTCAGCATTATTGGCCTTTTATTAAGTTTGGCCTTGTTGATGCTATTGTTGACTTCTTTGATGGCAGCTCTTTACCTAGATACTTTTCTAGCACTTTAATTTTCCTCATTCCCAAAACTAATAATCTTGATTCTTGGGAGATTTTAGACCTATCGCTTTGCACCTTCTTTCAAAATTCATTGCTAAATTAATTAATAATAGGATAAGTCTCTCCCCTAAAATTATTTCTCCTAACCAAACTGGCTTCTTTAAAAATAGAGCTATATCCGACAATATCCTTCTAGCCCAAGAGCTGGTTCATGAAATTGATGTTCCTACTAGAGGTGGCAACATCCTCCTCAAACTGGACATCTCTAAAGCTTTTGATAACCTCTCATGGGATTTCCTCTTTCAAATCTTACATTTGTTTGGGTTTTTTGATAATTTCATCCGCCTCATCAAAATCGTATACAATGTTTGGTTCTCATTATGAATGGTGAGTCCCTAGGTTTCCTTACTTCAAGGCATGGCTTAAGAAAATGAGACCCCCTTTCACCCTCTCTTTTTATTATTGCTGTTGAATATCTTTAGAGGAGCCTGAATGATCTTTTCAATAAAAATCCTACCATGTTTTTTAAAACTCATGGTGGTCTCCATGTTTCTCATCTCAATTTTGCTGATGATTTTATAATATTTTGCAATGCCTCTATTCAACACATTAAAACTATTAAGAACCTTTTAAATGAATTTGGCAAAGAAAGTGGTCTCTTTCTCAATGAAAGAAAATGTTGTTTTATTCCTTCCACTAAAATCCCTACCAATAGGCTCAACCAAATCTCTAGAATTACTAATTTTTAGCAACATCAACTTCCTATTAATTATCTCTCCACTTTTAAAGGTCCTAAAAGATCTAATCCTTTGATGATCTTATCCAAAATCTCTAATAAATTGCTTGGGAATTTCATTTAGTCTCTTTCTTGGTAGCTCACCAATTAAGAACACACTTTATTCCATGCCTTTATATCTCATCCAAACCATTGTGTAATTTTCTATTAACAAAATTGAGCCGCCTCCCTTAACAAATTTTTTTTTGGGACTCTTAACTCCTCTAAAAGAATAACCTCCTCTTGGTTTAAGATAGTTGTGGGTCCATTGATGACTTACTCTCTACCCATTCCACTGCTGCTATTAAAGTAAAATCTTTCTAGCAGAATATTATGTGGAACAATAGTAAGCTTACTGATTATATTCCTTCTTTTCTCTTGAACAAATTTACTACTATTCCTATCATTCCTACCAATCAAGATCAGATCCTTTTTAAGCTCTCACAGAATGGTGATTTCAACTTTAAAAATGTTTGGCTTCACATTAAAGAAACTCATGATTCTTCCAATGTGTTTCTCAAACTTTGAAATAACACTATCCCTACTTCTTATTCTATTCTTACTTGGCATATTTTGAAAAACTTCATCCCTATTGACTCCTTGTTGTGGGGTAAAGGTTTTCAATTACCTTCAAAATATCAATTCTCCTTTCACATTGAGAATGTGAATCATGTCTTTGTTAGCATGGCCATTGCTTCTAAACTTTGGATTTGGTAAGATGATCTATTTAACATTATCATTTTCAATGGCTCCCTAACTTTATATCAACTTCTTGAAGTTTATTTTGATAACACTATTAAAGGTCACATTAAAGTCATAACTGCTATCACTCTTATTTGGTTCATATGGTTGGACAGAAATGATGCAAAATATCATGCAATCCCCATGAACCACATGAGGATAATTGCTAGAAGTAAAAACAAAATTCATGACTTGTTTAATGCCAATCTCATTCACTACAAACAATTCAAAGGTTGCAAAATTTGTGAATAAACTGGTCTAACTTACCCAATCCCTCTACCAGAAATGACAAGATTGTCTATTGGGTAAAACTCATGATCATACTATTAAAATTACCGATGGCTCTCTCATAAATGTTCAGGTTGTGGTGGCATTTTCAGAAATCTTAATGGTGAAGTCCTATGTACTTTTGCTTACCCCCTTAATTCTTCCTCTGTTCCTTTTGTTGAGCTTATGGCGCTCTAAAGCTCGAGATTTTCCATCAAAATGGTTGGCTCAATATTTGATTGATGGATGCCCTTCATTGATCTTTTGACTTCCACCAAAATGAGCAACACTGAATTGTACTACCTTCTCAAACAAACTAGAGCTCTTCTTACCCAATTTAATTTTAACATCACTCATGTATGCCGTGAGGGTAATGCATGTGCTGATTACCTTGCCAATCTATGAGCTAGATTAGATGGTATAATCTTCTTTGATCAACTCACCCCACCCAAACATTTGTGTGGCTTGGTTAATTTGGATAATACTGGGCTCCCTTATCTCTGAAATTAATCTGACCTATGGGATTGATCTGGCTCAATATATGTTTAACTGAATGCCCATTTTATATTCAGTGTTGTTATTCTCTTGGTTTTACCCATTTTCTTTAATCTGACCAATTAAAGAAAATGCCCGGATACTACTTGCTATTTTGATTTATGTGACATGTTATGTTGGTTTAATTGCATTTTCTTTAATTGGGGCTTCCCGCTTATTACTTAATCGATAAAGTGTTGTACCTCTCAAATTTGCGATGCATCATCCTAATACTCCCACTTGGTCAATTGTCGAAATGGTAACATCTATGTTGGTTTACTATCCCCAATCTTGATTCTTTATCACAATGCCGCCTCCATTGTTAATGATAAGGGGTTTACCTATCATTGGAGGGAGATATACTACTTAATGCTCTATTTGTTGATGCTATATTTTTTAATCAATAGGGACATATTTCTTTCCTTTTTCTGGAATTATAATCTGGGATCCTTGCATCAATGCTTAATTGATATCCCTCTATTCAACTTTACAGCTGATCCTAACTTATATGATATTCTTCTCCTTATTATGATTGGAATTACCTCCAGATTTCAAATTTTAGTGATGCTGTGGATTAGTCAGCATAAATTTTGTGTCTTGGTTATCAAAGATGAAACTGCTGGAACCACTTAGTAACCTATGTTGTATCAATGTTACTTCCTAGTTTTTTATGTAGGATGCAATATATTTATTCGATGTTTTCATGTTTGGTTGTTGGATTTTTGGGCCTTTTATCATGCAGGCTGCTTTTAGGGTTGGTTTGCTGATGGTAATTGCTAATCCCCTCTTCCCATCGTAGGGCGTAATCAACACTTCCTTTGTTGTAATTAATATCCATTTGGCTAACCTTGTGGTTTTGGCTTTGTTGCCTATTTTATCTTGACTAACTTTGTCTTGTTTAAAGCTATTGATCATCCTGTATTCTCGCCTTCATAAAATTGTGCACATCACTGATTACCTAATCAGATAATTGATTTTAGCTTATGCTTCTGGGGTTTTGGATTGTCTTGATCAGTTGGACCTTTTTGAGGTTATTGAATGGTTGTTAGATTTTGCTTGGTTGCTTGTCTCTTTTATTCGCTTTTGGGTTGCTGCTGATCATCTCATTTTAGCTAGCTTTGGCATGATCCTTTCCCTATCCTTAGACTTTACTTTTGTTTTATATATTTGCATTGGGGTTTTTTGCCAATTCTTAATTTTCATCTTTGGTTGTATCGATCTGATCCTGACTCCACTTTCGAAGCTATTTCTGGGTTGTCCTTCTTGTCTAGCAGGTACCTTTGAGTTGCTTTCTGATTTTTGGGTAACCTCTTTCTTCCAACTTGCCGTGGAGAGTGTCTATTATCTGCTTATCCTTATCTCCTGCGTTTGGACTTTCTTAATAGTTTTTCAGTATGATTTCTATTAGGGTTTTTTTGTTGGTTCTTTCTGGGTTTTTTCTAAGGAATTGTCTATTTGTATTAGGTGGTTCTTAGCCAACTTGCTGTTCTTTATTATCTTGTTTGTTGGCTTCTCTGGATCTTTGATTCCTTTGTTCAGCTAGCTGCTTCTGGGGTTATCTTTCTTATTCAGCAGGGTGCTATTGTTTTGCTGATTGCTTTGGATAATTTATTTTCCCCTTTCTGCCAGGAATGTGTTTTCTTATTTATTCTTATCTCCTTGTAGAATCGAGTTTTCTTCATGGCTTCTCCATTTGCCTACCCCATGGTTGTGGGTTTAGCTGCAAACCTATTTTCCCATTTCTGGAAGGATTTTTTGTTGGGCCTGCAGCTGATTTCATTTGCTATTGCATTTTCTACTCAGCTTGCCTTGGCCAAGACTTCTCCCTCTCTATTTAGAAAGCATCTTCCATTTTGATGGAGTTGGTTGTTGGCCAACTTGCTATTCTATTCTATCTTGGTGGTTGGCTATTATGGATCATTGAATCTTATGTTCAGCCTCCTGTTACTTTGGTTGTCTATCCTATTTTGTAGATTGATTTTGATGTTATTTTGCTTAAATTTGGTAGGGTAATAATTGCATTATTGCTTACACTAATGGCCTTTGATTTTGGGTCCTCTGGGATGTCTTTATGGTTCTACTGTTTTCGCCCATTCTAGTTATGGGATTTTGGGTTTTGTTGTTATCATATCCCTTTACCTTCTTCTTATCTGTTGTCCTCCCATTTTGTGGTCATTTGGGCTTGGGGTATGCTATTTCTATCCAGGTTGTTTTTGGTTATTGGTTGTTTCGCAATTTAATTATTATTTTGGGTTTTGCTGTATTTGAATCATGATATGCTACTATTTTTTCCCTTAGCTTATGCTACATTTATGCAGATCATTATGACTATACTTTTGCCTCTCTTGATTTTAATCTTTGCATTGTTTAATCTCATTGGGTGGATTTATGGCCACCTTGCTGGCTATTACTCTCAAAATTGTTGGATGAACTGGATTAATGAGTTTGATCATAAGGAACTATTTCTGTGGTGTTATCTCTGATTGTCCCTTACTGGATTTGTCTGTGGTGGGGAGCAACCCTTTACCTATTTCTTCTTATCTGCTATTATACTTCCATTTTCTATGGTAATTTGGGCTTGGGGTATGCTATTTCCATTTATAATTGCTATTCTCAATTTTCTGAAACAAGGAGGTTGTTAAGAGTCGCATTACTATTCTTTGCTTATCTTTTGATGGGAAATAACCCCGAGCTACTATGTACTATTTACCAAGAATGTATATTTATTAATGTCCTGATTGGAATGGGGTTAATTGCTTGTTTTGTCCCGGCTGGTTTGTGATTTTAAAATTTGCGGTTTATTATCCTTTAGATCTAGTTTCTAGTATGGATGACCTGACATTGATGGCTCTCTTTCATTTAAGTTGGGATTATCATTCCATGGAGCCTAATATGATGACATATATTTGGCATGGGATCCCCTTACCCACTTTGCTCTTTGCTGCTCTTTCCACTTCTGTGTATACGATTTTACCTATTCTTGCAGGTATTTTGGCTCAAAAGATCTTCATCAAATGGCCACTATACATGTTTGTTGGCTATGATGGCTGTGATGCTTTCACTCCATTTTGGTTTGGTAGTAGCTCTTGTGATGTAACTTTCTGCTAAGTTTGATGCTCACAGATCTCCGCCTAACTTGTGTGACTGAGCCTCCTCTATCCCACTTCTTTATTATTACCATTTTCATTTTGTCGCTCTCACTTATCAT
Organism: Cymbidium sinense; assembly: GCA_021442155.1. Classification (NCBI taxonomy): domain Eukaryota; kingdom Viridiplantae; phylum Streptophyta; class Magnoliopsida; order Asparagales; family Orchidaceae; genus Cymbidium; species Cymbidium sinense. The sequence goes on along the minus strand of CM038214.1, from coordinate 365,910,896 downwards.
TTTCTCTATACTACTTTAATCGCTCTAACTTCTTCCTGTCACAATCTTGTGTGTTTTTCTTTTTCTCTGTGTTGCTCCATAGTGTCATGCATTCTCACTTCTAAACAAAGCCCTCATCCTTCATTTGCTTACTTTTGTTAATCACTTTGTATCTTTTGCTTGCTTTACTCTTTTCTTTTGCTTCTGGATGTACTTAGATAGGGATTACTCCCTATCGATTTTTCTGAGAGTTCTAGAGTTTATCCCCTTTAAGGACCTTGTAACCCCTTTTTTGTGACAATAAAATTTCCGCTATACGGGATTTCCCAAAAAAAAAACTCTAAACCTTAAACCCTAAAACCTACAACCCTAAACCCTAAACCCTAAATGCCAAACCCTAAACCCTAAACTTTAAACCCTAAAAACCTAAAACCTAAATCTAAAAATAAACTAAACTTAAAATAAAAAAAACAAACATAAAAATAAATAAACCTAAAAATTAAACTAAAATAAAATAAATAAAAACTTAAACTAAACTAAAAATTAAAATAGACTTAAAAATAAAAATCCTCAATAAGATAATACCTAAAAAAAAACCTAAAATATATTCAAATAAACAAAATAAAAACATAAACCAAAAAAAATAAACCTAAAAATAAAACTTAAAAATAAATAAAAAATAAAACCTAAACCCTAAACTAAAAAAAAACCTAAACCTAAAATAAAAAAATAAAATAAACCTAAACCTAAACTAAATTAATTAAAACCTAAACCTAAACCTAAAATAAACTAACCCTAAACCCTAAACCTAATAAAATAAATAAATAAAAAATAAACCTAAACCTAAACTAAATAATAAAACCTAAAACAAAACTTAAAATAAAAACCTAAAAAATAAAATAAAACCTAAGCCTAAACCTAAAAATAAAAAATAAAACCTAAACCTAAAAAATAAAATTAAAATAAAACTAAACTAAAAAATAAACATAAACCTAAACCTAAACCTAAAAAATAAATTAAAATGAAAACCTAAACTAAAATAAATAAACAGAAAATAAATAAACTAAATTAAATAAAAATAAAAATTAAACCTAAATAAAAATATAAAATAAACTAACTAAGCCAAATAACCTGAAACCCTAAACCCTAAACCCTAAACACTAAATCGTAGAGCCTAAACCCTAAAAATAAACTGTAAACCCTAAACCCTAAACCTACAACCCTAAACCCTAAATCCTAAAAATGTTAAACCCTAAACCCTAACCCTAACCCTAACCCTAAACTCTAAAATGCTAAATCTTAAACCCTAAACTAACCCTAAACTCTAAACCCTAAACCCTAAACCATAAACTCTAAGAACCCTAAACCATAAACCCTAAACGTTAAACCCAATATAACTTTAAACCGTAAGCTAACTCTAAACCCTAAACCCTAAACACTAAACCCTCAACCCTAAACCCTAAAATCCCTAAACCCTAAAGCCTAAACACTAAATCCTAAACCCGAAAGCCTAAAGCCTAAACCCTAAAACCTACAACCCTAGACACTAAACCCTATACCCTAAACCCTAAACCCTAAACCATCATAAATCCTTATAACCTAAAAATTGAAACCTAAACTAAATAAAAATTAAAAATAAAATAAATCAAAAAGCTTAAACCTAAATAAAATAGTAAAAAAGAAAAACCTAAACTATAACCTAAACCTAAACATAAAAATAAAATAAAATAAATTAAAAAAATAAATAAAAATAAAATAAATAAAAACTTAAACTAAATTAAAAAAGTAAAATAAACCTAAAAATAAAAAAACCTAAATAAAATAAGAACTAAACGTTAACCTTAAATAACATAAACCTAAAATAAAATAAACTAAAATCTAAATAAAAGCCTAAGCATAAATAATAAACCTAAAATTAAATAAAAAATAAAACCTAAACCTAAAATAAACTAAAATAAAAAACCTAAACTATAATAAATAAATATAAAATAAATAAACTAAAATAAAGAAAAATAAAAAATTAACTTAAATAAAAATAAAAAATAAAGTAAACTATAATAAATAAAAAATAAACTAAATATACGAAATAAACTTAAACCTATGAGTTTAATTAATTTTTTTTAAAAAAAAACCTTAAACTTTATATTCTAAACCCTAAACCCTAAACCCTAAATCCTACAACCCTAAACCATAGACCCTAAACGCTAAAAAACCCTAAACCCTAAACCCTAAAAGCATAAACCCTAAAACCCTAAACCCTAAACCCTAAACCCTAAACACTAACCCTAATCCCTAAACCCTAAACACCAAACCCTAAACAAAAAACTAAAGTAACTAAATAAATTAAAAAATAAACCTAAACCCTAAAACCTAATAAACCTAAACCTAAACATAAACCTTAAGAATGCACAAAACTTTGAACGAACATCACCGTCAACTAGGCTCTAGATCTAGATGGATAAAGGCAGGTGGTGGTTATCAATGGTGGTGGGATATATGGAGTCCTGGATATGGAGGTGGTGAGCAAAGAGGTTATGAGGTGGGAGGAGCGATGGAGGTTATAGCCATGGTGGTGGATGGAGAGATCAAGGATATAATGGTGGATCTAGTCGAGAGGGTGGTTTTGATGGGAACTAGAGAAATCAAGAACTAATCCGACCGCTACTTATGGAAATAAACATAAACATAAACCTAAACTTAAAAATAAACTAAAATAAATAAACCTAAAATAAATAAACTAAACTATATAAAAATAAAAAGACAACCAAATTAAAAATAAATAAAATAAATTGAAATAAATATAAAAATAAACTAAATAAACCTAAACCTACCAGTTTACTTAATGAAAAAAAAACCCTAAACCCTAAAACTAACCATAAACCTATAATCTTAAACCTTAAAAAAACTTTGAACCCTAAACCCTAAACCCTAAAAACTAAAGCCTATCCCTAAATCCTAAACGCCCAATAAAATAAACCTAAAATAAAAAAACTAAATAAAAACATAAAGTTCAATAATAAACCAAAAAATAAATAAAAAATAAAACATAAACCCTAAACTAAAAAAAACATAAATCTAAAATAAAAATAAACTAAACTTAAACCTAGACTAAAATAAACTAAACTAAAAAAATAATAAAACTTAAACCTAAACCTAAACTAAATTAAATAAAATAAACTAAAAATAAACCTAACCTAAACTTAAAAATAAAACCTAAAATAAACCTATAATAAAAACCTAAAATCTAAACCTAAGAAAATAAAATAAAAAACTAAACCTAAACCTAAAAATAAAAAATAAAACTGAAACCTAAAAAATAACATAAACTAAAATAAAAAAAAACTAAACTAAATAAAAATTAAAAAAAATTATGCTAGAATAAATAAAATATAAACAAAGTAAACTAAATAAACATAAACCTACCGGTTTACTTAATTTTTAAAAAAGAGCCATATATCAACAACAACAACAACAACAACAAGCCTAATCCCACTATACATGAATCCTTCTCGTGTCCTATTATGTGTCAAATTCTCATCTAATTCAAGTATACTAAGATCATTATTTATACATCTTAACCAAGTCTTTTAGGTCTACCTCTACCTTTCTTAACATAAGGCAAATCTAATGCATCTACTCTCCTAATCGTCATCGGATCTCCGACGCTATGTGGCCAAACCATCTAAGGCAACTCCCTAATCTTATCTACCACAGCTACTCCAACTTTTTCCCAACATACCATTTTGCATTCTATCTCTAAGAGTAAAGCCACTCATCCACCTAAGCATCCTCTCTCGTAACACTTAACTTAGTCTTATGCTTCTCTATTGGCCAACATTCGCACTATAAGTCATTGATGTCTTACCACCATCTTATAAAATTTTTCCTTAAGTTTAAGTGGAACTTTTCTATCACATAAACCGATGCATTCCTCCACTTCAACCATCCAACTTGAATTCTACTAATAACATCTCCATCTATTTCACCATCATTTTGGACAATAGAGCCTAAATATCTAAATCGCCGCTTCTTATTAATGACTTGATCACCTAAAGTCACAACACTATCACTAAAACTTCTACAACTAAAATTACACTCCATATATTCGCTTTAGATCTACTTAAACTAAAAACCTTTAGACTCTAAAGTTGACCTCCATAAATCAAGTTTCTGGACTCCTCTAGTCTTATCAACAAGAAGAATGTCATCAAGAAAAGCATACACCAAGGTACATCTTCTTGTAAATGCCTCGTAAGCACATCCATAACTAAAGTAAAAGATAAGGCCTTAATGTTGATCCTGATGTAATCCAACTAAATAGGAAAAAAAAAATAAAAAACCAAAATTTGTCGAAATAATCATGACATGAATCCTTAAAAAAGAGCCATATATCCTAAACCCTAAATTCTAAACCCTAAAGCCTAAACCTACAACCCTAACACTAAATCCTAAACCCCAAACCATAAAAACTCCTAAACCCAAAACCCTAAACCCTAAACACTAAACTAACCCTAAACCCAAAACCCTAAAACCTAAACCCTAACCCTAAACCAAACCCTAAACCCTAAACTGAAATCTAACCCTAAACCTTAAACCCTAAAACTCTAATCCTAAAGTAAAGTAAAATAAATAACCTAATAAACCTTAAACTAACCTAAACTTAAACCCTAAACCTAAACTTAAATCCTAAAGACCCTAAACTCTAAACCCTAAAACCATAATAAACCTAAACCCTAAACCCTAAACCCTAAACCCTAAAACCTAAAACCCTAAACCCTAAGCCCTAAATGCCAAATCCTAACCCTTAAACCCTAAACCATAAAACCTACAACCCTAAACCCTAAACCCTAAATGCCAAACCCTAAACCCTAAACTCTAAACCCTAAAAACCTAAACCCTAAAATCTAAAACCTAAATCTAAAAATAAACTAAACCTATAATAAAAGAAATAAACATAAAAATAAATAAACCTAAAACTAAACTAAAATATAATAATAGAAACTTAAACTAAACTAAAAGTTAAAATAGACCTAAAAATAAAAAACCTCAATAAGATAATACTTAAACAAAAAATAAAAATAAAATAAACCTAAAATAAATTAAAATAAAAACATACACCAAAAAATAAACCTAAAAATAAAACTTAAAAATAAATAAAAAATAAAACCTAAACCTTAAATCCTAAACTAAAAAGAAAACCTAAACCCAAAATAAAGAAAATAAAATAAACCTAAACCTAAACTAAATTAAATAAAACCTAAACCTAAACCTAAAATAAACTAAACCTAAACCCCAAACTAAATAAAATAAAATAAACAAAAAATAAACCTAAACCTAAAGTAAATAATAAAACCAAAAAATAAACTTAAAATAAAATTTTAAAACCTAAACCTAAATAAATAAAATAAAACCCAAAACTTAACCTAAAAATAAAAAATAAAACCTAAACCTAAAAAATAAAATTACAATGAAACTAAACTAAAAAATTAAACATGAACCTAAACTTAAACCTAAAAAATAACTAAAATGAAAAAACTAAACTGAAATAAATAAACATAAAATAAATTAACTAAATTAAATAAAAATAAAAATTAAACCTAAATAAAAATATAAAATAAACTAACTAAACTAAATAACCTGAAACTCTAAACCCTAAACCTATAACTCTAAACCATAACCCTAACCCTAAACCCTAAAATGATAAACCTTAAACCCTAAATTAATGCTAAACCCTAAACCATAAAACCTAAAAACCCTAAACCCTACAGCCTAAACCATAAACCCAAAACATTAAACCCCAATCTAACCTTAAACCCTAACCTAACCCTAAACTTTAAAACCTTAAACCCTATATTCTAAAGCTTAAACCCTAAACCCTAAATCCTAGAACCCTAATCTCTAAACCCTAGTTCTAAAAAACCCTAAACCTTAAACCCTAAAAACATGAACCCTAAAGCACTAAACCCTAAACCCTAAACCCTAAACCCTAAACACTAACCCTAAACCCTAAACCCTAAACACCAAACCCTAAACCTAAACCTAAAGTAACTAAATAAATTAAAAAATAAACCTAAACCATTAAAACTAATAAACCTAAACCTAAACCTAAACCCTAAGAATGCACAGAACTTTGATGGCAAGAGCATCACCATCAACTAGTTTCGCCTGATCTGGGCCGATGGAGGCAAAGGTCACTAATGGTGGCGGGGATATGGAGGTGCTGGTGGATATGGAGGTCATAGTCAAAGCAGTGGTTATGGAGGTGGGAGTGATGGAGGATACCATGGTGGGTGTTGGATGGAGAGATCAAGGATATAATGGTGGATCGCAGAGCTGGTTTTGATGGGCTAAACAAGAATGGTCGATCCATCTACGCATGGAAATAAACATAAACATAAACCTAAACTTAAAAAATAAACTAAAATAGAAAACTTAAACTAAAGTAAATAAACTTAAAATAAATAAACCAAACTAAATAAAAATATTAAATCTACCTAATTAAAAATAAATAAAATAAACTAAAATAAATAAAAAAATAAACTAAATAAACTAAATAAACCTAAACCTACCGATTTACTTAATTAAAAAAAACCCTAAATCTTAAACCCTAAAACTAAACCTAATCTAACCTTAAAAAACCCTAAACTAAAACTAAACTAAATAACCCTAAACCTAAACCTTAAATATAATAAACCTAAAATAAAATAAATTAAAAACTAAATAAAAACCTAAACCTAAATAATAAACCTAAAAAATAAATATAAAATAAAACAACAACACTAAACTAAAGAAAAAAAATGCTAAACCTCAAATAAAAGTAAAATAAACTTAAGCCTAAACTAAAATAAATTAAACTAAAAAAATAAAACTTAAACTTAAACTTAAACTAAATAAAATAAAATAAACTAAAATAAACCTAAATCTAAACTAAAAAATAAAATATAAAATTAAACCTAAAATAAAAAACTAAACTTAAACCTAAAAAATAAAACATAAAACCTAAACCTAAAAAATAAAATAAACTAAATTAAAAAAACTACAATATAATAAATAAACCTAAAATAAATAAATTAAACTAAATAAAAATAAAAATTAAACCTAAATAAAAATAAAAAATTAAATACGCTAGAATAAATAAAATATAAATAAAGTAAACTAATTAAACCTAAACCTACTAGTTTACTTAATTTTTAAAAAGAACCCTAAACCATAAACCCTAAACCTTAACTCACTAAATGCTAAACCCTAAACCTAAAAACCACTTATACTAAATAAATTAACCCTAAACCTAAACCCAAACCTTAACCCTAACTCCCTCTAAACCCTAAACCTATCATCTTAAACTCTTAATCCTAAACTAAATCCAAACCCTAAAATCTAAACCCTAAACCTAAACCCTAAACCCTTAAACCTAAACCTAAACCCTGTTAAAGCCTAAAGCCTAAACCTAAACCCTAATACCAAAACCTAAACCCTCTAAAACCTAAAATCCTAAACATAAACTAAATAAAACCTAAAAATAAAATAAATAAATAAACCTAAACAAAAATAAAAAATAAATAAATAAAAACTTAAACTATAACCAAAACTTAAACCTAAAATAAAAGAAAATAAAAAATAAAAATAAACTAAAATAAATTAAATAAAAACCTAAACTAAACTAAAATAAATAAAAACCCAAAATAAAATAAAAACTAAAAATAAAATAAACTTAGAATAAAATAAAATAAAAACTAAATAAAAACCTAAACATAAAAAATAAACTTAAGAGAAAGCCAAAAAATAAATTAAAAATAAAAACTAAACTAAAATAAATAAATAAAAACTTAAACTAAACTAAAAAAAATAAAATAAACCCTTAAAAGAAAACACCTAAATAAAATAAAACCTAAAATAAAATAAAATAAATACTAAATAAAAACTTAAATCTAAAAAATAATCCTAAAACTAAAACCTAAAAATAAATAAAAAATAAAACCTATACCCTAAACTTAAGAAAAAATTAAACCTAAAATAAACAAAATTAAATAAACCAAAAAATTTACTAAGATAAACTAAACAAAAATGAATAAAACCTAAACCTAAACCTAAAGTAAACTAAACCTAAACTTGGACCTAAACTAAAAAATAAAACCTAATAGTAAACCTAAAATAAAACCTAAAACCTAAACCTAAACCTAAAAATAAAAAATTAAACATAAACCTAAAAAATAAAATAAAAATAAAACTAAACTAAAAAATAAACATAAACCTAAACATAAACTTAAAAAAATAAACTAAAATAAATAACCTAAACTAAAATAAATAAACCTAAAATAAAAAAACTAAACTAAATACAAATAAAAATAAACCTAAATAAAAATATTAAAATAAACTATGATAAATAAAAAATAAACTAAATAAACATAAACATATCGGTTTACTTAATCTTTTTTAAAAAAACTTTTAAACCTTAAAACCTAAAACTAACCCTAAACGCTAAACCTAGAATCCTAAACCCTAAACTCTACACTAACACTAAACCCTAAACCCTAAAAGTAACCTTAAGCCCTAAGCACTAAACCTACAATCCTAAACCCTAAAAAACCTAAACCCTAAATAAAATAATCATAAAATGAAATAAATTAAAAACTAAATAAAAAATTAAACTAAATAATAAACATAAAAATAAAACCTAAAATAAAAAAAATAAAACCTAAACTAAAAAAACCTAAGAATAATATAAAAATAAAATAAACCTAATCCTAAACTAAAATAAATGAAACCTAAACCTAAACCAAAAATAAACTAAACTTAAACTAAATAAAATAAAATAAACTAAAAATAAACTTAAACTTAAACTAAAAAATAAAACCTAAAAATAAACCTAAAATAAAAACCTAAAACCTAATCCTAAAAAAATGAAATGAAAAAGTGAACCTAAGGCTAAAAATAAAAAGTAAAACCTAAACTTACAAAAATAAAATAAAAATAAAGCTAAACTAAAAAATAAACATAAACCTAAACCTAAACCTAAAAAATAAACTAAAATAAAAAACATCAACTAAAATAAATAAACTAAATAAAAATAAAAATTAAACTTAAATAAAATAAATAAAAGTTTAACAAAATAAACTAAATAAACATAAACCTAACGGCTTACTTAATTTAAAAAAAAACCCTAAATCCTAAACCCTAAACACTAATCCCTAATCCCAAAATCCTAAACCCTAAACCCTAAACTTACGTCACTCCCTAAACCCTGCTAAACCCTAAACAAACTCACCTAACCTAAAAAACTTACCAACTAATAACCCTAAACCTTCCACCTAAAACTACTACCTAAAATCTGACCCTTAAACCTAATAACTCTAACCCATCCTTAACACTCAAAACCCTAAACCCTAAACTATTAAACCCCAACCCTAAACCCTAAATGCTAAACCCTAAAACTAAACTCTACCCTAAACCCCTCCTACACAAAAAAATTAAACTAAAACCTAAAAATAAAATAAATAAAACTCCTATAAAATAATAAATATAATAATAATAAATAATAATAATAATAATAATAATAATAATAATAACATAAACTAAAACATAAACTTAAATGTAAAAGTAAAATATAATATAAAAAGAAAAATAAACTAAAATAAAATAAATAAAAACCTAAACTAAACTAAAAAGATAAGAAAAACCTAAATAAAATAAAACTAAAAATAAAATAAACCTAAAATAAAATAAAATAAAAATGAAATAAAAAATTAACCTACAAAATAAACCTAAAATTAAATAAAAAATAAAACCTAAACCTTAAATTAAAAAAAACTAAACCTAAAATAAATTAAACCTAAAAATAAAATAAACTTAAACCTAAGCCTAAACTAAATAAAATAAAATAAACTAAAAAGAACTTAAATCAAACTAAAAAATAAAACCTAAAAAAACTTAAAATAAAAACCTAAAACCTAAAACTAAAATAATTAAATAAAAACCCAAAAAAAAAATAAAATTGAACTAAAAATTAAACCTAAACCTAAAAGATAAACAAAATAAAAACCTAAACTAAAATAGAAAAAAACCTAAAATAAATAAACTAAACTAAATAAAAAAAAATAAACCTAAATAAAATGAAAAAAATATAAACTCAAATAAATAGAAATAAACTAAATAAACCTAAATGATCATTTACTAAATTATTTTAAAAAAACCCTAAACTAAATCCCAAACTAACCCCAAACCCTAAACTCCACAACCTAAACTAAACCTACCCTAAATCCACACTAAATAAACCAACCACAAATCCTAAACTCTAAACCCTAAACCTTAAACCACTAAACTAAAAGCACAAACTCACCTAAACCACTAAACCACAAAACCTGTAATCCTAAACCCCCAACCAACTCTAAACCCTAAACCCTAAACCCTAAGAATGGGCAGAACATTGATAGCAGGAACATCACCATCAACTTGCCTTTGTCTAGATCTAGCGATGGAGGCAAAGGCGGAGGTGACATTTATCATAATGGTGGTGGGGGATCTGGAGGTGTTGGTGGATATAGAGGTGGTGGTCAGAGCAGTGGTGGTTATGGAGGAGGAAGGAGCAATGGAGGTTACAACCGTGGTGGTGGTGGAGGATTAGATTTAGGATATGATGGCTAATCCTGCTACTCGACAGGCAGGGTTGGTTCTGATGGGAACTAGGAAACTAAAGGATGATTTATCCGATATTCTGCTTATGGAATTGTGTCTTTATGGTAGAGACAGTTATACTTATCTTAGGTTTTTAATTTTCTCTATGGGTGCTCATTTTTTATCTATGTGATCGCTTGTGTCTTAGAAAACTTGGGGTGCTACTTGATTGATAAAATTTAAAATAAGAAATATTTAATTTGATTTATTCTTTATTAAAAAAAACCTTAAACCTTAAACCTGACCCTAAACTAAAACTTAAACCCTAAACTAAACCTAAACCCTAAACCCTAAACCCTAAACCCTAAAAACCCTAAACCCTAAACCCTAAACATTAAACCCTAAACCTTAAACCCTAAACTAAACCATAAACTCTAAAACGAGCCCCAAAATCCAAAACCATAAACCATGCACTAAAATAAACTCTAAACCTTAAACCCTAAAACCCAACCTTAAAACCTAAACCCCAAACCCACAAACTACAAACCCTAAACCCTAACCTAAACTCTAAACCAAGACTAAACCATAAACCTTAAACTAACCGTAAACCCTAAACCTTAAATAAAGATATCATTAGGAGTAGATCTAAAGAATGACCTAATCCTAACATAGTTATGGTCCCTTAAGAAAATTCTTTCAAGAGACTTTCCCTTGGCTATTAGAGATTTGAATTCCCTAAATCATATTATAATACCATATATTATAGTATAATGTAGCATCATATATTTGAGTATGTAGAAATATGTTTTTGGATGTTATAAGATGTTTTGAAATGTTTTAGTATATTATGGTTTTGTTCCTTATAGTTTATATAATATAAAACATAAAAATATAGATTTAATAAATCAGATGATGAAATTTATTAAATTTGAAGTGGGAATTAGTTGTAATACCAAAGGTGTGTTACGCCCCTTATACTATAAAAAGTAATATTTTATATTCAAAATAAATAGTATATGTTGTAGCATAGTATAGCATCATATATCATAATATATTTTCTGTACATTTTAAATTCTTTTAGTATTTTATAATCATGCAGTTGAGCCTACACTAGCATTATTTATAAAAATGTTGATTTAGACAATAAAATGGTGGAATTTGACCAAATTCATAATAGATAGAGCATGTCATCATAGTATATTATTTTAATTTAAAATATGTAAATGATATGACTAAAACCTATATTTTTTTATTATTTAGACTAATTTTATGATTTTTTATATTAAGCAATCTCTTGTGATGTGATATGCAATATAATATAATATAATATGTTATAGTGTATTATAATATAGGATGCCATAACATATTGTAGCATCATGCATTATAACATACTTTTGTGTAGTACTACTTATTATTTAGCATATTTTAGTTTGTTATAATATGATGAAGTAGAGTTTGTACTGGTATAATTCATTAAAATATTGATTTATAGGCTGAGATGATGGGATTTGGCTAGAATTTAGGTAAGCTTTAGGGAACATCATTAGGGTGTGGTGTGCCATTTAATCAAAAGAATTGAATTTTGCATCCAAAATAAATGTTCATTTTCAACCAAATTTTATAAATTTTGCTTAAAATTGATTCATTTTAAGGTGTAATGTAAGATAATATATATTATATGAAAGCATATTAAAATATAATGTATATAACAATATAACTTCACATATATATGAATGTGGTGGTGTGTTACTAAATGTTATTATACATTTTAGTATGTTTTTTTTTTATTTATAATACATTGGTTAAAACTCACAAAAATGTTAATTTTGAAGGTTAAGATGGAAGAATTTGGCCAAATTCATGCACACACTAGAAACAACACCAAAATTATGCTATTTGTACCATTTCTAATAGAAAATAAATAATTTTACATCCAAAATGAACATTATCATATTTTGAAAATTTTTTGTTATTTATTACTTTTAAGTTATTCTAATGAGGTGTAATGTTAGACATATATATTATATAATAAATTATAATATAACATCATATATTATAATATAATATAGTGTGTTAATTCACACTATAATATGTTTAGCTTGATATTGTATAGTTAGTTTGAGCTTGCACCATGATAAATCATAAAATGTTGACTTTAATGTTAAGATGATGTAATTTGAAGAAATACATTGTTAAGCTTTTGGGTGAAGAATTAAAGGTGTGCATAAGATAAAGAAATAAGATTTGATGAAAATTTCATGTCAAGGACATGGAGGGAGATCCGCTAGGGGATCACACATGCATTGGACATGACATGTGAGGGTCTATGAGGGCATATAAAGAAAATCTGGGATAAGGTTTTAATTTGATTTGATTATATGATTTATGGAAAGAAGATCACTGGGTGAAAATCTATAATCTACCATGGATTAAGATGAATCAACTTTAATTTGTTTGTTTTTGATGTAGAGGCACATCTACTACTAGAAGTCAGGGGGATGGGTATATGAACCTTCCACTAGAGAAGTAGGCTTGGGCTATCTGCAGGGGATTGGGATTTGAGTTTAATTTTATAGATTTATTTGGGGATGTATCCACTAAGAATAATAGTTTGGTTGGATTTCTTTGATTTAGACTCTATTTGGGGAGTTGGTTTAATTTGGCTCCACTAAGAAGGTTGGTTTTGAATTTGATTTGTTTGCTTGACATGTTAATATATGATTTTGGGCTTTACTGGGGAGAAGGGTATGATTTAACTCCACTAGGAAAATTAGATTAGGTTTAATTTAATTTAAGTTAATGTATGGATCCTATTAGTGTGTGATGGATCCACTAAGAAGAAGTTATATCAGCCTTGACCTACCTCAGGTTTACAAATCCAATGGGATAGTCTACCAACTATGAGGTAGAGCTAGCCAACCTAAGAGGTTGCCTTTCGGTGTGCAATGACTATGCTAGAAAGAAGGCGTAGTAGACTTACATCTTTCAAAATGAGGAACAACTGGGGTGACCTGTTGGATGCACAACAAATCAAATCACAAAATTGAGTGAATGGCGAGGACTTATGTCAACTCAAAAGTAGTCAGATTAATTTTATCTTAATTTCATGTGATTTGGTATGATTTGTTTGGTTTAGTTTGATTTCAAATTAAGGGCTTATCAGCTGGGGATGTGAGCTCAATCAAATTTGATAGAGTTAATTTATGGACCAAGTTGGTGTGTGATGGACCCACTGAGAAGGAGCTATATCGGACTTGCCTATCTTTATAAATCCAAAGGGGCTGTCGGTGGTAGGTAAAGCTAACCTAAGGGTTGTCTTTGCACAATGCGCTAGGAAGAAGGCGTAGTAGACTTATATCTTCTAAAGTAGGGAAAATCCTTAGGATGACTTGTTGGTAGCACAATAAATAGAACCTGACTTAGGGGAGACTACTGGTGAATTTTGTTGGGGACTTATATCAACTGAAGAGTAATCAGGTGATTCTATGGAGTTTTCTTTGACCGCCTAGATAGGATGCACTTGGGAAAAGGTATCACCAAGGGTGTCCTCTTAATCCATAAGTGAATATATATATATATATATATATATATGTTTGTGTGGACCCTATTAGTGTGTGAGGGACCACACTGAGAAGGGACTATATCAGTCTTGACCTATCTTAGATTTAATTGGACCAAGGGAGAATCTACACCTCTACAAGACAAATTCTCTAAACACAAGGTGATTATAAGGAAAGAAGAATAGTCCAATCTGATAGTAACCTAGGTAATGTCTAAATAGGGTTGCAAAGGACATGATCCAAATATAGTGTCAACAGGGGAGGTGCTGCTATGGGCATTATCCTAAGCTCTGGAAAAGAAAGCTTATAGGTGTATGGTGGCCAAATCAAGGAAAAAGCATACCAGACTTACATCTGACATGAGTGTATATCCTAAGGTGTGAGAACTAACCAACCTAAGGTGTATTTGTCTGCATGATTGGTGTATCCGTTAGCATAGTGAGAACCAACCAACCTAAGGTGCCCATCAGTGTGCAATGATCAATCTGGAAAGAAAGCATGTTGCCTTACAACTTTCCAAGCAGAATAAAACATCTAGAAAGTCTATCATCGATGGGATAAATATTATTTGACCTAGAGCGACTACTAGCGAGGAGCCCCGAGGAAGGATTGAACCCAGACTTAAAGTAGTCAGGAGGGTAGGAGCTACTATGGGACTTATCCTAAACCTCAAATATACTCGACCCAGTCAGTGCATGAAGGCTAATCCAAGAAGAAAGCATAGTAGACTCACATGCTCTTAAATGAAGCAAACATGAGGTAGCTTACTGGCCATGTAGTAAGGCCTACTAAACTAATACAAGGCTTGTCGTGTGCGGTGGCCAAAGGAAGAAAAGTGTAGACTTACATCCTCAAAGCAAGAAGACCATTGGGGTGACACACTAGGGTAGCATGTCATTAACCCAAAACGAAAGGAGTGTCATTGGGGGTTTTATCTTAGCTCAGAGTATCCCAAGACAAAAAATATGTGTTTGTTTTATATGTTTATGTATATTTTGTTTTTATGTTATGTTGATGAAGGATATGACACTGCTCTAGTTCATTACACCTACCTCTAAATGCATCATGGAGGATTCACAAACAAGAATACTTTCAACATAAAAGAGATTAAATTTGAAATGGAATTTTTATTGGCGATAATTATTTTCAAACATGATTTATAATTTTTCTTTAAGTAGAGCCCGTTGATTGGAAGCATTGGGCACTCTCCCTTATGATTAATAAGCTAATAAGATCCTCCATGGTAGGCCTTCTCTATGGAAAAGGGCCTTCCCAAGTGGGTTCAAACATGCCTCCCATCTTACGACGCAATTCGGTCTCATCATAACTAAAATAAGCTCCCATACTTGAAAAGCATTAGGATGGACCAACTTGTTGTGAGCTTGAATCATTTTAGCTTTGTACAACTCGACATTTTGGCATGCTCACAGGAATCTCTCCTCCAATCTTTTGATCTCTTCTAACCGTAACTTGGTGTTACGCTTTATTGTGATCTTGCTACCCACAACTATCCTTAGTGAATAGTTGGACTTCTAATGGTAGAAGCGACTTGGACCCATACACTAAAGAAAGAGTAGACTTAGTTGGAGTTCTATATGTAGTGCAGTGGCTTCAACTTTTGCTTCACTATCTTGTTGTTGGGTGCCTTCTTCAGTATTTGGATGAGAGTTTTATTAAAGGATTCTACTAAGCTATTTATCCTCAGGTAGTTGATGGTAGAATATCTCCAATCTATGTTATGACTCTAGGCAAAGTTGTTGATCTCGGTGCTCTTGAATGTAGTACCATTATCAAATATAATTTCTCGAGGCACTCTAAACGTATATATGATATGGTTACTAAAAAATTAGAGCACATGCTGAGTTGTGACCGCTTTGAGCAGAATCACCTTCACCCATTTGGAAAAGTAGTCAGTAGCAGCTAAGATGAATTGATGACCCTTGAAAGAAGGAGGATCAATCGAACCCACTATGTCAATACCCCAACACTCGAATGGCCATGAGGCCAATGTAGGATGTAGAATGTTGGGCAGTTAGTGTAGGATCACAATGTGTACTTGACATTGGTGGCATCGCCTAGCCATATCCATGCAATCTTTGATCTTCGATGGCTAGTAGTATCTTATCTCTTCATCTTGGGTTTTATCTTCAGACTGGATTGGTTGGCTCCACATAATCCTGAGTGTACCTCAGTAACGATCATACAGGCTTTATGCTTGTATAAACAACATAACCACATAGGATCGAAAGATCGCTGATATAAGACACCATCCATAAGACTATAATAAAGTGCTCTCTACTTCATTTAATGGGCTTGGGACTTCACTTGAGATAGTTTTCCTTTATTTAGGTAATCTATGAATGGTTTCCTCCAAATCTAACTCATGTCCTTCTTGTGATGTGACCTCAAGAGAGTACTTTTGATGAGTTGAATATCAATATGGGATAAGACTTGTCTATTTTGGATCTTTATTGATATGGACTGATCCTTTGGACATGCCAACTTCTTGACAAGCTTGGCTAAAGCATACGCTACATCATTCTCTCCTCGAGGAATCTTATAAATGGTAACCTCTAAGATTTGGGCCAACAACTCCATGCTGTACTTATGGTAGTGATGGAGCTTGGGCTTTATAACCTTATAGGACCCAGCTATTTAGTTGATAACTAGTTGAAAATCCCTGAAGATGTTGATGTTGGATGCTTGAGTATAACTAATCGATAATGAGCCAATATTCTTCATTATTGGTGCAAGATTGGATTGGATAGAGAAGCTCATCACATCGCAGAAGTTAAGAGAACTATTCTGACCTCTACCTTTCCTGGAATAGTAGATTATGGTTGTTCTCCTCTTTAAGAAGAAGTTGCACCATCAAAGTACATCTCCCAAAGGTGAATGCTAGTATCCCCTTAGTTCATGATTTGTTCATCAAGGAGATCATCACTAAGAGGAGAGTCAGTAGGAGGTGGGTGTGCTACTATGAAATCTACTAGCGCTTATCCTTTCATCTCATGGAGGGGTATGAAGGTAATGTCAAACTATAAGAGGATCATGGAATGTCATGTAAGCCATCAGGATAGCATCGTTTGTGTCATGAGATACTGTAGTGGATTGATCTTAGATATTAAGTTCACCTTATGAGGAAGCATGTAGTGTTGTAGCTTTGGGATGCAAAGATTAAAGCTAGGCAATGCTTCTCAATGGGTGGATAATTAGCCTCAACAGGGATTGGATGATGACTGAGGTAGTAGAGTGCATTTTCCATCCCTTCATCATTGCTTTGAGCCAACAAAGCACCAAGGGAGTCATCTAACACAATAGTGTAAAGTATGAGCGGCTTTTGGGATAGGGCTGGCGACTTCATCAAGTAATACTTAATTTCTTTGAAGGCATGTTCACACTTGTCATCCTTTTTGATAAGTGCTAAGAATGGCTAACATCTTCCTGATAGGTTAGATATAAAGCATCTTAGATATGCCAACTGCCCTTGGAATGATTTGAGTTGAGTTAAACTTTTAGGGGGTGGCATTTCTAATATTGCCTTAATCTTCTCCAGATCAATTTTAATTCCCTAGTGTCAGACAACAAACCCAAGGAATTTTCCTAAAGCTACTTTGAATGCACACTTCAGGGGGTTCATTTTGAGGTTAAATTATCTTAGTTGTTCAAAAACTACTCTTAAGTAAAAGAGATGGTCTTCCTTTTCTCTACTTTTGATGATCAACATGATGAAAGAAAGAGTTCATCAAAGATTTGAGTCATAGCCCACTGGTATGTAGCATCATCAATTTTAAGGATCAAAGGCATGACTTCATAATAATAGATTCTGATCGGGGTTCTGAAGGCAGTGTTTCTTTTATCTACTAGAACCATATTTACTTGTTATATCCATATGAGCCATACATGAAAGAGAAGACTACATGAGATTAGGCAATGTCCACCTTTAGATCTGAGATTGGTAGAGGAAATTCAACTTTTGGACATGCCTTATTTAAATTCTAAAATCTACATAGGTGAATTTGGCCATTCTTTTCTTAATTAGGATGATCTTAACTAGGTAGGTTTTTCATCTGAATGAAGCATGGATCGTTTCTTGACTTTAAAAATGACCTATTGTTCTATGTCTAATCGTATGCATCTAGGAGCTTGCTTGATAGGGTTAGCAATTGGCACTATTGCTAGTTTATGGACCACTACATCAGAAGCCAATCCAAGCATCTCTTCATAACTCCATGGAAATTGGTCCTTAAGCTCAATCAATAGCTTAACTAAGTCATTGGTATCAATTTCATTCAATAAAGAACTGATGTATGTCTGGCATGGATCCTCTTCAATTCCTAAGTTGATTTTGTTGAGCTCGTCAATGGTTGACTTGATCTCTTCTTTGAACTCTGGCGATGCATCTTTGACTTCAAAATCATCTAGATCATCTGAAGTTTCTAAGCACAACTTCTCAAATAAATTAATGTGATTTGAAAAGAACCTATTAATTCCAAATGATTGATGATGACTATAATCATCATCATCTGGACCTTGTACCAAATCTTAGTCTCGGTCTTGATTGAGAGCTTTTGCATTTATTCTTACATATTCTTTTGAAGTAGTCGACCTATGCTTTGACCAAGTATGTGGGATTAACCCTTTCTTTCCTAAATTCTGAAAATAAGGCAAGAATTAATCAAAAGGTGATTCTATTAAATCTTTATATGAATCATCGTCAAGTTCTACATCAACTTCTTTATTTTTTAGGTTAAGGTTTAAGTTTATGTTTATTTTTTAGTTTAGTTTTTTTTTTATATATTTCAAGTTTAGGTTTTATTTTATATTTTAAGTTTAGGTTTAGGTTTTTTTTTATTTTTTAGGTTTAGGCTTTAGGTTTTTATTTTTGTTTTATTTTTAGGTTATTTTTTAGTTTAGGTTTATTTTTAGTTTAGTTTGTTTTATTTAGTTTAGGGTTTAGGTTTAGGTTATATTTATTTTAGCTTAGGTTTAGGTTTATTTTATTTTATTTTAGGTTTAGGGTTTTTTATTTATTTTTAGGTTTTATTTTTAAGTTTAATTTTTATGGTTATGTTTTTATTTTATTTTTATTTTATTTTATTTGAGGTTTATTTTAATCTTATTTTACATTTAGCTTTTAATTTTTTTAGGTTTTTTATTTTTTGGTTTATTTTTTTTATGTTTAGTTTAGGTTTTAATTTTGTTTATTTTAGTTTAGTTTTTATTTTTTATTTTATTTTATTTTTTAATTTTAGGTTTTATTTTAGGTTTTATTTATTTATTTTTTTTATTTAGGTTTAGGTTTTCTTTATTTCATTTTATTTATTTAGTTTAGGTTTAAGTTTTTAGAGATTAGGGTTTGACCTTTAGGGTTTACGATTTAGGGTCTATGGTTGTAGGTTTTAGGGTTTAGGTTTTTTAGGGTTTAGTTTTGGGTTGTAGGTTTTAGGGTTTAGGGTTTAGGTTTAGGATTTAGGGTTTAGGGTTTAGGGTTTAGGGTTTAGGGTTTTAGGGTATAATGTTGTTGGTTTAGGGTATAGGGTTTAGGGTTTAGGGCTAGTTTTAGGGTTTAGTATTTAGGGTTTGGGTTTTTTTCTATTTTATTATTATTATTTTTGTTTTATTTTTTTCAAATTAAAAAAACTAATAGGTTTATGTTTATTTAGTTTATTTATTTTAAGTTTATTTATTTTAGTTTAGGTTTTTTATTTTAGTTTATTTTTAGGTTTAGGTTTATTTTTTAGTTTAGTTTTCATAGGTTTAGGTTTTTTTTTTATTTTTAGGTTTAGGTTTAGGCTATTATTTTATTTTTTTTCAGTTTAGGTTTTTGGTTATATTTTAGGTATTTTTATTTTATTTTTTAGTTTAGGTTTAGGTTTATTTTTAGTTTATTTTATTTTATATAGTTTTGGTTTAGGTTTAGGTTTAGTTTATTTTGAGGTTTAAGATTAGGTTTATTTATTTAGTTTAGTTTATTTTTAGTTTAGGTTTAGGTTTATTTTATTTTTTATTTATTTTAAGGTTTATTTTTTAGGTTTAGGTTTTATTTAGTTTTATACTTTATTTTATTTTAGGTTTATTTTATTTTATTGTATGTTTAGTTTTTATTTTATTTAGGCCTTTTTTATTTTTTATTTAGTTTAGGTTTTTATTTATTTTATTTTAGATTAGTTTTATTTTTTATTTTATTTTCTTTTTTAGTTTTTTATTTAGGTTTAGGTTTTTTGTTTTGGTTTTAGTTTATTTTTTATTTTATTTTGGTTTAGGTTTTATTTAATTATTTTATGTTTAGGTTTTATTTAGTTTAGGATTATGTTTTTAGCTTTTTAGGGTTTAGTGTTTATGGTTTAGGGTTTAGGGTTTGGGGTTTAGGGTTTAGGCTTCATGGTTTAGGGTTTTTAGGGTTTAGAGTTAAGGGATTAGGGTTTAGGTTTTAGGTTTAGGGTTCAAGTTTTAGTTTAGAGTTTAGTGTTTTGGTTTTTTTATTAACAGATAATAAATTCAGATTAGACATTTCTTCTTTTGATTTCATCAACAAAGTAACACAAGTTTTCTAAAGATGCGACAACATAGATAAAAAATGAGCATGCATAGAGCAAATCAAACAATAGATAACTAAAATCATCTACTATAAAGAGTTCCATAAGCGACAAATCGGTCGATCATTCTT
Organism: Cymbidium sinense; assembly: GCA_021442155.1. Classification (NCBI taxonomy): domain Eukaryota; kingdom Viridiplantae; phylum Streptophyta; class Magnoliopsida; order Asparagales; family Orchidaceae; genus Cymbidium; species Cymbidium sinense. The sequence continues at coordinate 365,890,076 of CM038214.1, read as the reverse complement.
ATTTCTAGTTCCATCAAAATGCCCCGACCTCTCAGTAGTGGGTCCACCATCATAGTCTCGATCTCTCCCTCCACCACCACCGGTAGTAGTGGCCTCCTCCTCCCATACCTCAGACCACCACCTCCATATCCAGCCACCTCGGATCCACCACCACCACACCTCCACCTTTGCTCTAGGCAGGAGCTTTGATGGTGATGTTCCTACCATCAGGTTTTGCTCAATCTTAGGGTTTAGGTTTAGGTTTAGGTTTTTTAGGTTTAGGTTTACGTTTTTTTAATTTATGTAGTTACTTTAGGATTAAATTTAGGGTTTGGGGTTTAGGGTTAGGAGGGGTTTATGGTTTAGGGTTTTAGGGTTTATGATTTTAGGGTTTAGGGGGAGGGTTTTTAGGGTTTAGGGTTAGGGTTAGACTTTTTTTTTTTTAGTTTATTATGTTTAGGTTTATTTAGTTTATTTTAATTTATTTTAGTTTATTTTTATTATTATTTATTATTTATTTTTTTTTTTTTATTTTTTTATTTAGGTTTATTATTTTAGTTTATTTTATTTTATTTTATTTTTTTTAGGTTTAGGTTTATTTTTTAGTTTAGGTTTAGGTTTTTTTATTTTATTTTTTTAGGTTTGGTTTAGGTTTTATTTTAGGTTTATTAGGTTTTATTTTTTTAGGTTTTTTAGTTTATTTTATTTTATTATTTTAGGTTTAGGTTTATTTAGGTTTTTTTATTTTAAGCAGTTTATTTTAGTTAGGTTTAGGTTTAGGTTTAGGTTTCTTTATTTTAGCTTAGTTTATTTTAGTTTAGGTTTTGTTATATTTTATTTTTATTTTAGGTTTAGTTTTTTTATTTAAGATTTAGGTTTTATTTTATATTTATTTCTAGGTTTGTTTTTAGGTATAGGTTTTTATTTAGATTTTATTTTATTTTATTTTAGGTTTATTTTATTTTTATTTTAGTTCTCATTTTTATTTTATTTAGGTTTTTATTTTTTTAGTTTACTTTAAGTTTTTATTTATTTTATTTTAGTTTATTTTATTAATATTATTTTATATGTTTAGGTTTTAGTTTATGTTTTTATTTATTTTATTTTGATTTATTATTTATTATTTATTTTTTTAGGTTTTATTTAGTTTAGGTTAGGTTTTTAGCTTTAGGGTTTAGGGTTTCAGGTTTGTTTAGGGGTTAATGTTTAGGGTTTAGGGTTTAGGGCTTTAGAGTTTAGGGTTTAGCATTTAGGGTTTTTATTGTTTATGGTTTATGGTTTAGGGTTTAGGTTTTGGGTTTAGGGTTTAGGGTTTATTATTTTTTAATAGAAAATAAATTCATATTCAATATTTCTTCTAATCAATTTCATTAAGAAAGTAACCCACTAAGTTTTCTAAGACACAAATGATGACATAGATCAAAATAAAGCACACATAGACCAAATCAAAAACCCTAGATAAGTCGAACCGACTATACTATAAAGTCATAGTTTCATAAGTAACAGATCAGATCGGCCATCCTTTAGTTTCCCCAGTTCCCATCAGAACCACCCCAACCTCTCTAGTAGGGGATCCACCATCATATCCCCAATCTCTCTCTCTATCACCACAGTGGGTGTAACCTCCATTTCTCCTCCCGCCTCCATAACCACCACTACTCTGACCACCACCTCTATATCCACCAGCATCTCTAGAGCCCCCAACACCACTATGATAACAACCACCTGCCTCCACCGCCAGATGTAAACTGAGCCTGGTTGATTGTGATGTTCCTACCATCAAGGTTATGCCCATTCTTAGGGTTTATGTTTAGGTTTCTTAGGTGTTAGGGTTTAGGTTTATTTTTTAATTTTTTTACTTTAGGTTTAGTTTGGTTTAGATTTAGGGTTAGGGTTTATAGTTTAGGGATTTAAGGTTTATGCTTTTAGGATTTAGGGTTTAGGGTTTAGGGTTAGGGATTAGGGTTTAGGGTTTATGGGTTTTTAGGATTTAGGGTTCACGATTTAGGTTTTAGGGTTTAGGATTTAGGGTTTAAAGTATTTTTTTAATTAAGTAAACTAGTAGGTTTAGGTTTATTTAGTAAATTTAGATTATTTTTTATTTATTTTTGTTCACTTTATTTTTATTTTTTACTTCAATTTATTTTTTATTTTTATCTAGTTTAGTTTATTTATTTTTGGTTTATTAATTTTAGTTTAGGTTTTTTTAGTTTATTTTTAAGCTTTTGGTTTATTTTTTAGTTGAGTTTTATTTTTAGTTTATTTTTTAGGTTTAGGTTTTAGTTTTTATTTTATTTTGTTGGGTTTAGGTTTTAGGTTTATATTTTAGGTTTATTTTTAGGTTTTATATTTTAGCTTAGGTTTAGGTTTATTTTTAATTTATTTTATTTTATTTAGTTTAGGTTTAGGTTTAGTTTTAGTTTATTTTTTGGGTTGTTTTTATTTATTTTAGTATAGTTTATTTTTGTTTAGGTTTAGTTTTATTTTATTTTTATTTTAGATTTAGGGTTTAGGCTTCATTTTTTATTTTTTATTGGTTTTATATTTAGTTTTATTTTTTAGGTTTAGGTTTTTATTTAGTTTTTATTATATTTTATTTGAGGTTTATTTTATTTTTATTTTACATTTTCTTTTTATTTTATTTAAGTTTTTTATTTTTAGGTTTATTTTATTTTATTTTAGTTTAGTTTTTTTTATCTATTTTAATTTAATTTAATTATATTTTATATTTAGGTTTAGGTTTTATTTTATTTATTTATTTTATGCCTTTTATTTATTTTATTTTTAGATTTTATTTAGTTTAGGTTTAGGTTTAGGTTTGGGATTTTAGGTAGGTTTAGGTTAATGTTTAGGGTTTAGGGTTTAGAGTTTAAATTTGTTTAGGGTGGTTTATTTAGTGGTTAGTGGGGTTTGTGGCTTGTGGTTTAGGGTTTAGTTTGATTTAGGTTTATGGAGGGTTTATGGTTTTGATTTATAGTTGTGGGTTTAGGGTTTATGGTTTAGGGTTTAGGGTTTAGGGTTTAGGGTTTATGGTTAGTTTAGGGTTTACGATTTAGGGTTTAGGGTTTTTAGTTTTTTTAAAGAGAGAGAAATTTTAGATTCAATATTTCTTCTTTTTGATTTCATCAACCAAGTAACACACCAAGTTTTCCAAGACACAAGGGAGGACATAGATAAAAAATGAACACACATAGAGCAAATTAAAAACCCTAGATAACTAGAACCATATCTACTGTAAAGACAATTTCATAAGCAGTAGAATGGATTGGTCGTTCTTCAGTTTCTCCAGTTCCCATCAGAGGTTTATTTTTTAATTTATTTAATTACTTTAGGTTTAGGGTTAGGGTTTAGGGTTTTAGGGTTTATGATTTTTATTAATTAAGTGAATCAGTAGGTTTAGGTTTATTTAGTATATTTAGTTTATTTTTTATTTATTTAAGTTTACTTTATTTTTTATTTTTATTTAGGTTTATTTTTTATTTTTGTTTAGTTTAGCTTATTTATTTTAGGTTTATTTATTTTAGTTTATTTTTTTAGGTTTAGGTTTAGGTTTAGGTTTAAGTTTATTTTTTAGTTGAGTTTAATTTTTATTTTATTTTTTAGATTTAAGTTTTATATTTTATTTTTAGGTTTAGGTTTAAGTTTTTATTATTATTATTATTTTTGGTTTAGCTTATAGGTTTTTATTTTAGGTTTATTTTTAGGTTTTATTTTTTTAGTTTAGGTTTACTTTTAGTTTATTTTATTTTATTTAGGTTTATGTTTAGATTTATGTTTTATTTATTTTAGTTTAGTTCATTTTAGCTTAGGATTAAGTTTCTTTTATTTAGTTTATTTTATTTTTATGTTAGGTTTAAGTTTTATTATTTATTTTTTAGGTTTTATTTTTAGGTTTATTTTTTAGGTTTAGATTTTTATTTAGTTTTTATTTTATTTTATTTTAAGTTTATTTTATTTTTATTTTACGTTGACATTTTATTTTATTTAAGTTTTTTATTTTTAGGTTTATTTTATATTTTAGTTTAGTTTATGCTTTTATTTTTTTAGTTTAGTTTATTTTGATTGATTTTATAAGTGTTTATAAATTATAAACTATAAGCAATAATGCAACTGGAACGAAGTAGTTTAGGTTTTATTTTAATTTATTTTATTATTTTAGTTTAGGTTTAGATTTTTTGGGATTTAGGATTTGTGGTTAGTAGGTCAGTTTGGTTTTAAGGTAGGCTCAGGGTAGGATTTAGGGTTTAGGAGGGTTGGGTTTATGGTTTAGATTTATGGTCAGTAGTTTAGTAGGTAGGCCTATGTTAGGTTTAGGGGTAAGTAGTAGGTTAGTAGGATTAGTTTAAGGTTTACTATTTAGGGTTAGGGTTTTATTTATTTATTTTTATTTATTTATTATATTTTAAATTCAGTTTACTAGAAGGTTTAATTTTATTTAGTTTATTTTTTATTTATTTTAGATTTTTTTATTTTTTATTTTTATTTTAGTTTATTTTTATTTTTATTTTTATTTAGGTTTTTATTTACTTTTTATTGTATTTTATTTTAGGTTTAATTTATTTTTATTTTAGGTTTAGTTTTTATTTTATTTAAGTATTTTTTATTTTTTTTAGTTTAGTTAAATTTTTATTTTATTTATTTTATTTTTGTTTTTATTTTTTATTTTATTTTGTTTTATTTTTATTTTATTTTAGGTTTATGTTTATGTTTTATTTTATTTCAATTTTTATTTGATTTTGTTTAGGGTTTTATTTATTTATTTTATTTTTTTTTATTTAGTTTAGGTTCAGCTTTAACCTTTGTGGTAAGGTTTAGTTAGGTCAGTGGGTTTAGGTAGGGTTTGTGGCTGTGGTTTGGTTTGGTAGGGTTTAGGTTGTAGGTTTTAGGGTTTAAAGTTTAGGGTTTAGGGTTTAGGATTTTAGGGCTTAAGATTTAGGCTTTAGGGTTTAAAGTTCATGATTTAGGGTTGTAGGTTTAAGATTTAGTTTAGGATTTAAGGTTTAGGGTTAGGGTTTCTTTTATTTTTTATTTTTTTTTATTTTATTTAGGATTTAGGGTTAGTTTTAGAGTTTAAGGTTTAGGATTTTGATTTAGGTTTAAGGTAGAGTTTTTTTTTAAATTAACAAACCCAGGTTTATGTTTATTTAGTTTATTTAGTTTTTTTTTATTTATTTATTTTATTTTTATTTATTTAAGTTTATTTTATTTTATTTAGTTTAGTTTATTTATTTTAGGTTTATTTATTTTGTTTATTTTTTTTTATTTTAGTTTATTTTAGGTTTAGGTTTATTTATTTATTTGTAATTTCATTTTATTTTTTATTTTATTTTAGGTTTTATTTTATTTTACGTTTAGATTTAGGTTTTATTTTATTTTATTAGTTTAGGTTTAAAGTTTTATTTTAGGTTTATTTTAGGTTTTATTTTTGTTTAGTTTTTTTTTGGTGTATTTTATTATATTTAGTTTAGGGTTTAGGTTTTGTTTATTTTTGGTTTAGGTTTTATTTAATTTAGTTTAGTTAATTTTAATTTAGGTTTTGGTTTATTTATTTTGTTTATTTTAAGTTTATGTTTTTTTTAGTTTATGGTTTAGGTTTTGTTATATTTATTTTTAGGTTTGGGTTTTTATTTAGTTTTTATTTTATTTTATTTTATTTATGTTTATTTTATTTTTATTTTTCATTTAGTTTTTATTTTATTTAGGTTTTTATTTTTAGAGTTATTTTATTTTTTTGTTTAGTTTAGGTTTTTAGTTATTTAATTTTAGTTTAGTATTTATTTTTTCTATTTATTATTTTTAGGTTTAGGTTTAGATTTTAGTTTAGGCTTTTATTTTATTTAGCATTTGGTTTTTTTATTTATTTTGTTTTTAGGTTTTTATTTAGTTTAGGTTTAAGTTTTGATGTTTTAGGATTTAGGGTTTATGATTTTTTTAAACTAAAAAGAATTTATTGCTCATAAAGGAAAAAAAGAAACAAGAGTCCTTATTAGAGACTAAACTCAAAAATAAAAAATTACTACACAAATGAGTTACAGGAGAATCCTAAAGAGTTTAGTCCCTAAACTAATACATTAAAGAGCACTAAAGAAAAAAAATAAGGAAAAAAAAAAGCCAACCAAAGGGGAAGAATCCATGGAGCTCCAAAAGAACCTCCAAAGAGACGAAGAACCCAAGGAAAATGAAACCTGCAACTGAAGACAACTCCAGCCATTTAATAAAGAGGAGACCATCAGTAAGACTCTAGCTCCCTCCAAGAAGAAGAAGAGACCAACTGAAAATGAGAATCTACAACTTGCAATAAATCTTAGCTAGAAGGAGATCAAAAAACATAAAGAGAAAAAACTCAGGCTCAGATATGAGGAAAGAAGGATAATCACAATAATGAGAGGCATCAAATCCCAAGTGTATCCAGCTTCAATGATGGGTTAAAAAATAGGAAAAGTCACCAACCATAAAATTATCAAAGGAAAAAATCCATCATATCATCATAGCCATCCCCCCAAAGAAGAATACAAACCTATCATAATAGCCACCCAACCAAAGAAAAAGTGAAGCTAAGGAAACATAAGAGAGACAAAGCAATAAAAAATTAACATAAGGCATTCCCAACAAAACCAAATATGAACACCTCTTAAAAAGTGGGAGAAAAGAAACTCACAACCTAAAAAAAAGAAAAGAGCCCTCAAAGACAAAGCCAATAGAGCCCACAACAACACCAATCCAAAGCCACCAAAGCACCAACCAAAGGAAAGGAAACAACCAACAGAGCAGCCACACAATAGAGCACCCAAGAAAAATAGCCCAGGAAAGAGCAAGAAAGCAGACCAACCAATAGAAAAAAAAGGCTGGCAATAGCTAAAATAAAAAGCTAGAGAAACAACCAACCAAGGGACAAACCACACGCCAAGGACAAAAAGCCCAACCTACCACCAACAAAGAGAGCAAAAGCACCAACCAAAGAGAGGCAAGCCAAGAGGAACAAAGCCACCAACACAAAAAAATAGAGAAAAGAAGAAACCAACCAACCAAAGGACACAAAAAAAACTAGTGAACAGGAAGCCAAAAACACCAAGCCAAAGAAGAAAAAATTAGCCAAGCAATAGTTCAAATTTAGCAAAATCACATAGCAAAAGCTCAACCAACATAGATAAAATTGGCCAAAAGCAAACACCTCCCAAGGACAAGAGATTATTTTCAAAAAGCTTTGTAATTAGTAACCCTCGGCAAGTGAGGAGGGGCATAAATCTGAACACTTTTTTTCCTTTTCTTCTTGTAAACAGTTTTATAACCATGCCCTTTCTTCAAAAAATCTCCATGCAAAAATGAATCAGTGTTGTTATAAAAGGCATGGAGATCAATAGATGCTATCAAATTTAAAGAAGAGCATTTAGAAACATCCATAAAAATTAGACAAAGGAGAATAAAAAATAGTATGCATTTCAGAATCAGAAGTGAAAGAAGGTGCAAAAAGAGCTTTATTAAGAAGGCAATTATCAATATTTTCACCTTCCAACAAAATCTGAAGTGTATCCTCCCTGTCTTCAATCATAAAAAAATCATGAGAAGCAAAATCCAGATTTTCAGTATAAACTTCATGTAAGGGATTAAAATAAGATTCAAATACCTTAGAAACACATAAGATATTACCAAAATTTTGAACAAAATTACGACCATAGAAAACCAATCATTTTGAACCAAATAGAACTATTCACAATGAGAGAATTATCGTGTATCTAAATCTTATTTTTAAAAAAGGATTGCCAATATTATCAAGATTATCAGGACCAAAAGTTAAAATATTAGAAATAAGAATATTCTTTTCACCATCATTCTTAATCAAAGAAGGCAAATAAATAATCTCTTTCCCATGATCTAAAGCAAACATAGAAGAAAGAGAAACAACATCCAATTGATTGGAAGAAATGGTGTTAGCATCACTAATATTCAAACCATCATCATGAAAGGACTTATGTGCAGCATCTAAACCAATAGAATCATTAACCACAGCCTCAAAATGCTTCCCTTAATAGGATCATCAGAAAAAACATTAAGAGCAAGATTATTAGTTAAAACTTTTTCAGAAACATCAAAATTACCTTGCACATTAGACAAATCATTAATAGGTAAAACTTTTTTAGAAGATTTAGAAATCCGGTTTTGCAAAATATTAGAATTTTGAAAAGTATATTTCCTTTATCCAACTTGAGAGAATCATCAATTTTAACAATTGAATTCTTATTGGTGATTTTCTTCCTAAGAGAGGGATGGCCAATAAAGCATTCAGAAATGTCATGCCCATGAATCTTACAATGATTACAAAAATGGGAAAGTTCTCAAAAATAACTTTCTAAAAATAACCGCAATTCTATGAACCCAACCAAATTTTTTTTGGATATTTTTTAGTAATATCAACCTCTACAAGAAATCTAGCACCATATAGTTTAGAAGTAAGCTTGCTTGATCAACTTGCAAAGGCCACCAAAATTTGACCCAATAACATAAAGAATATGATTAAATAGATGAATCCATGAGTTAGGAAAAGAAATCCAAATGGGAACAACATGAAACTCTTCATTAACATCAAACATAGGCGTCCACTTCAAAATACACATTTGACATTTAAAAAATATAGTAAGAATGCCTAAAAAAATTCTTCCGTAATCAAGATCATTAGAAAATTTAATCATAACATGCCTTGAATCAATCATCTGAATAGAAGAAGAACCAGATAAATTTAAGCTGTAAAAAAAAGAACGAATATCTTCCATCTTAGGCTGTTTGGAGGAAAACTTTCCAATAAAAAAAAGGCTCAGCTAATCCTTCAATATCGCATCCAAAATCATAATCTGAGTACCTTTAAACATCATATGAACTAAATTCAGAGGCTCTGGAGGAGTTCTTACTAGCTAAAGCATCTTTGAAAGATTTAGTAACAACAGGTAATCTAGAGGTAGGATTACCCAAAAACTCTGATGCCCTAGCGGATCTGTCGGCACAAGGGATTTACCCCATGGATTGGGAGAAGCCGATTCCATGAGTCATGGCGCTGTGACCAAAATAGGTCGAGATCGGCCCAAGGCCAACAATATAAAGGGAATCCAAGAGAGAAAATGTTCGAACACTCACCAAGAAGCCATACAGGACAACGACACGAGGAATCAAATCGCAGAGAGTGCCAGGCAAAAGTGGGGTTCTGGTTTTTTTTAGTTCTTTATTTTATTTAGTTTTTATTTAGTTTTTTAATTTTTTTAAATTTTTTTTTTTTATTTTATTTATTTTATTTATTTTTTAAGGTTTAAGATTTAGGGTTTAGTTTTAAAATTATTTTATTTTTTACTTTAGGTTTAGTTTTTATTTTATTTAGGTTTTTTATTTCATAGTGTAGTTTAGGTCTTTATTTATTTTATTTTATTTTAGTTTTTATTTTTAATTTTTTTATTTTTAGGTTTAGGTTTAGATTTTAGTTTATGTTCTCATTTTATTTTATTATTTTATTTTAATTTGGTTTAGTTTTTTATTTATTTTATTATTTATGTTTTATTTAGTTTAGGTTTAGGTTTTTAGATTTTTAGGGTTTAGGGTTTAGGGTTTAGGGTTTAGGGTTTAGGTTTTTGGGTTTAGGGTTCAGGGTTTTCATGGTTTAAGGTTTAGGGATTATGTTTTAGGTTTAGGGTTTAGGTTTTAGTTTAGGGTTTAGAGTTTTTGGTTATTTTTTTTAACAAAGAATAAATTCAAATTCAACATTTCTTCTTTTTGATTTAATCAACCAAGTAACATACCAAGTTTTATTAGACATAAGGGACAACATAGATAAAAAATGAGCATGCATAAAGAAAATCAAAAACTCTAGATAACTAGAACCGTATCCACTTTAAAGACATAGTTCCATAAGCAACAGATCGGGGCGGCCGTTCTTTAGTTTCTTCTATTCCCATCAACCACCCTAGCCTCATGAGTTGCGGATCCACCATCATATCCTTTATCTCTCCCTCTACCACCAAAGATGTGTAACCTCACTCCTCCCCGCTATACCATTGCTATGACCACCACCTCCATATCCACCAACACCTAGATCCCCACCACCATCGGATAACACCGCTTCTCGCCACCTTTATCTAGATTAGCCTAATGACGCATTTTTGGATTAGGTTTATGTTTAGGTTTATTAGGTTTAGGGTTTAGGTTTTATTTTTATTTATTTTAGGTTTATTTTAGGTTTAGTTTTATTTAGTTTTACTTTATTTTATTTTATTTTTGGTTTATTTTATTTTATTTTTATTTTACATTTAGTTTTATTTTATTTAGGTTTTATTCTTAGTTTATTTTATTTTTAGTTTAGTTTAGGTTTTATCCATTTTATTTTTATTTATTTTATTAGTTTATTTTATTTTATTTATTTATTTTTCTTTATTTATTTATTTATTTTATTTTTATTTTAGCTTTAGTTTGGCTTTATTTCATTTTATTTTACCTTTTAGGCCATTTTATTTATCTTTAGTAGGTCTTTTATTTAATCCTTGGCTCAGGGTTTTAGCTAGGCCTAGGGCCTAGGGCTTCAGGGCTCAGGGCTCAGGGTTTTAGGGCTCAGGGCCTGGTTTAGGGTTTAGGTTTTAGGGTTTAGGGTTTTAGTTTAGGGTTTTGGGTTTAGGTTTAAGTTTACTTTAGGATTTAGTTTAGCCTTTTAGGGTTTAGGTTAGGTTAAGTGTAGGGTTAGTTGAGTTTAAGGTTTAAGGTTTAAGGTTTAGTTTTAGGGTTTAGGTTTAGGGGTTAGGTTTAGGGTTAGTTTAGTATTTAGTGTTTAGTTTTAGGGTTTATAGCAGGTTTAGTTTAGGTTAGGAGTTAGGGTTTAGGGTTTTATGAGGTTTAGATTTAGGGTTTAGTTTAGATTTGTTTAGGGTTAGGTTAACAGTTTAGGGTTAGTTTAAGGTTTAGGGTTTAGAAGGTTTAGGGTTTAATTTATGTTAGTTTATGGTTTAGGATTTAGTGTTAGTTTATGTTTAGGATTTAGGGTTTAGGTTTAGGGTTTAGGGCTTAGGGTTAGGATTAGTGTTTATGGTTTAGGGTTTAGGGTTTTTTTTGTGGAAAAAGTTAGAATTTTATCACCATAAAGGAAAAGATACAATGTCCTTAAATTAAAGCTCCATTGAGCTACAAGAAACCTAGAGCTAAACCCTCATCTAAGTACATTAGAAGAAGAAAAAAAACCAAAATAGCAACTAAAAGCATGAGAGAAAAATGACATAAAACAAAAAAGCATGAAAATAGAAAAGGTTGAGTCAGGTTCATGATTCCTTTAAGAAAGCAAGATAAGCAAGCTCCATAGCAACAACAGTAGGGATGATTGAGAAATGTCCAGACTTTCGGTAAAGTTCCAACCTATGAAAGAATTCTACAAAAAAACACTGCCAAGGAAAAAAAGTCATAGCTAAAAGGATAAGGATAAAGAGAGCAAAAGGAGAGGTGAGAAAGAAAGGCTCAAGCTAAGTTAAGATCATCTCAAGGGGCAACAATGCATATGTGCATCCAAACTTCATAAGAAGAGTTACAATCATATGTAAAGCTACCAAAGAGAGGAGGTGAGTAACATCAAAGCCATCATAGCTTGACATACGATACAACCATCTAAAAGTAGTCCATAGTGATCTCTGCACAAAACAAGAAAATAACAAGCTAATAGCCATTGTAACCCACCAACTAAAACCACATAGGCCAATCACATAAAGCCAGCAACCTAGAAGTTATAACATTATCATTGGCCAATAATGGAACCAAGCGTAACACCACCATAACCACCATACCATACCTTAACAAGCCAACAACTAAGTCCAGCACACACAAAAGGAAGACAAAGGCATCCACCAACCACCATAAACCAAAAATCCCAATTCAGAAGGATCAATAAAGGTTCGATCATCACAGCAAAAGGTTGTAGCAAATTGACCAAGAAGAAGAAAAAACCAACAAAGAGAAAGGCAGCCAACCAAAATTCCAAGGACAACTAAAAGTCCTCCCACCAAAGCAGCTAAGTAACACATCCATAAGGAAACCACTAGAGAACAACCCATCATTAGTAACCAACAAAGGAAAGATCCCCATCAGAAAAAATTAAAACCATCAAAACACCACACAATAGAGAAATAACCAACCAATCTAACACAACATAGCCTCCTAGCCAACCATAGCAAAAAACCCAAGTCAATGTAAAGACCAATTGAGCCATCAAGCCAAAATCACCCTAGAACAAAAAAATAATAGCCACCAAAAAACTAAACTAGCCAAGAATAATAACCAAACCCAAAGACACAACCAGAGAAAGGCTAAAAAAAAATAAGAGGACAAAACCAAAACCAAAGAAATAAAATAGAATCGAAACTGACCACCAAGCCCTAGTCGATAAGATAAGTAATAGTAAACAAAACCCCACCATTCCAAAATGATCCATAACTAAACCACCAATGTCCCCTAGATATGTCACCAAAAGGAAAAATAGCCAAAACAACTAACTAATAATCTAACCAACCAACACTACTAGTTAACCACCAACAAAACCACCCATTCAACCAACCGGATCAAAATAGGTAAGTGAGCAACCAACCTTAAAATGAGGGAAAACCCATACAAGAGGAAAACCAATAGCACACAATAGGAGGTTATCAAAAACAACAAGGAAAAATGTGGTAAAAACCAACCAGTGATAGTAGCCACCATGCAAAAACCAAATCAACCTAGGTTAATAATGACAATAACTACCTGGAGTAAACACTAGGTTAACCCAAAGTAAAGGTGAAATGTAACAACAGACCAAAGAGTGAAAATAAGTAAATACCCACAAACTAAAGAGGGTTTAACAAAGTTCAAACAAAAGCAAAGGCTCATAAAAAAACACAATAGAAACCAAGCCAAGAAATTATAATCTGAGATAAGACAATCCAGTATTATCCAGATTAACCAAGCCTCTTAATAGTTTAGGCAACATTTGGTTGTCAAATAAAGTGAACTAAGTTAAGTGGCACCTATTAATAAGAAATTAACAAGCATTACTTTCACAAAGGATGTGGGAAATTTTAAAAGAAACTTGAGAAAGAAGATTTTTGTATGATTAAGGAGATAAAATAATTTCATTCCCATTTCTATTGGAATTAAGCATATCAAGAAGTAATAGAGCACAAACTTCAATCCATATGTTGAGAAAACATTATTCGAACAAATTTCAATAGCTTTACTAACAACCATAAGCTCAACAAAAATAATAGAACAAACTTTGAGAGAATAGGCAAAAGCACAAATGCAGTACCTTTAGAATCCCAAAGGATACCACCACAACCATATTTATTGGAAGCTACAGAATATTAGTATTCACTTTAATCAAGTTGTCTTTAGGTTTGATCTAATGGAAAATCCTAGCACCTTTATAAGGGTCCAAGTCAGGTAGAATGATACCTAATTTTTTAGCCATAAATTTATAGCCTCTAAAATGAATGTTACTAATAAGATTGGCATTAAATAGAGCATGAATTTTTTTTAGTTCTAGCCAGGATCCTTTTATGGTTCATAGGAGTGCCATGATATTTAGCATCATTTCTATCCATCCATGAACTAGACAAGTAAGAGCAATTAAAACTTTGATATGACCTTTCATAAATTTTTTGAAACAAACTTCAAGAAGTTGATATAAAGAAAGAGAACCATGAAAATAGTAGGAATTAAATAAATCATCATACCAAAGCCAAAATTTAGAAGCAATAGCACGATTGACAAAAATATTATTTACATTTTCAATATGAAAGCAACAATAGCATTTTGATGGTAAATAAAACCCTTTAGAGAGCAAAGTGTCAATAGAAATAAAGTTATTCAAAACCCTCCAAACTAAAACCAAATAGGAAATGGGATTGATATTGTTCCAAAGTTTAATAAAGACATTGGAGGGGTTTTGCTTATCTCTAATAAAATTCCAAACCTCTTTAATAAAAAAATCACCATTATAAGAAAGCTTAAAAAAAGTTTGATCAGGTTTGTTAGAAGAAATGAGGATATTTCTAAAATTGTCAAAAAGAGAAATAGGGATATAATTCTCAAGTTTACTTTCATTTCAATTGTTATTAAGCCAAAAAGAGTGAACTTTGATAGCAGCATTAGAGTGGGTAGATAAAAGTGTGTCAATGGAGCCATTACCGGTCAGTTGTCTTGCCAAAAGAAAGAAAGAATGAATACCCAAGATATTAAGGATTTGGTAACCCATTTAATGGAGGAAAGCCTTTTCCAAATGAGAGAGTCACCAACTTTATAAGCATAGATAAGAGGGTGTTTACCTTGGTAATATTTTTACAACATAAAATTAGCCCAAAGCATATCATTCTTTCTAAAACTCTACCATAGCTCATGAGACAAAGCGGTGATAGCTTCATGAATAGGTTTGCAACCTAGAGCACCTTCACCCAAAAGACCACAACATTTAGGCCAAGATGTCTAATGCATTCTTTTGGTAGAGTTATTGGAGCCCCAAAAAATTTATTAAGCAAGTGAACAATTCTGATGAGAGTGGCATTAGTGGAGATAATAGTTTGAATCAAATAAAGAGGCATAGAATTAAGAGTGCTTTTATGAATAGTGAGCCTGCCACCAAAGGAAAGTAAATGGAATCCCCAAAAGAAATTTTATTTAAAATTTTTTGAATTAACTCATCAAAGAGATGGTATCATTTTGGGCCTTTAAAGAGAGGAGCACCCATGTACTTTAGAGGTAAGTGTTGATGCTTAAAATTAGCGATATGTAGGATTTGATTGATTTTATTATTGGAGATATGAGAGGAAGTGATAAAATAGCTTTTGTTATCATTGATAGAAAGGCCACTTTCTCTACCAAATTTATTTAGAAAATACTTGAGATGCTTGATATGTTGAATAAAAGCATTGCAAAACAATAATGAAATCATCTACAATGCTTAAATGGAAAATAAGAAGACCACCAATAGTTACAGTACATACTAGGATTGTTAAAGAATAAATCATTGATGCTCCTAGATAAGTACTCAATAGTGATAATAAATAAAGGAGGAGATAAAGGATCCCCTTGTCTTAAGCCATGGGAAGAGAGAAAGAAACACAAGGCTTCCCCATTAAGAAAAATAAAAAAATAGGCATTATTAATACAATTTTTAATAAAATAAATAAATTTATCAGAAAACCCAAAGAAATTTAGAATATGGAAAAGAAAGTCCCAAGAAATGTTATCAAAGGCTTTGGTAATTTCTAATTTGAAAAGAATGTTGCCACCTCTAGTCTTGGCATCAAGATCATGAATTAATTCTTGGGCCAGTAAAATATTATGATAAATAGATCTACCTCTAATAAAACTAATTTGGTTGAGAGAGATAATTTTATTAAGTAAAGGACTAAGCTTGTTGGTTAGAATTTTGGAAATCAACTTATTGAAGAAGGTGCAAAGACTAATAGGTCTAAAATCACTCCAATAGTCCAGATTTTCATTCTTAGGTATAAGAATGATAGAAGTACTAGAAAAATATCTAGGAAAAGGATTACCATTAAAAAAAATCAACCATAGCCTAAATCAAATCATTTTTAATGATAAACCAATATTTTGAAAAAATTGAGTAGTGAAACCCTCTGAACCAGTAACAAAATCTATATTCATGCTATTAAGGACTTTGAAAATTTCATCATCATTAGGCACGGCGCTAAGCAAAATCATTTCCATCGTTAGTAAAAATAGAAAGAATCAAATGATTTAGAAATAGCTTCATAAGAGCAACTCTTATTAAGCATATTTCTAAAGTAATTAATAACGATTCCTTAATATCATTATTCTTCATAATCCCAACACCATTGTCATCTTTAATTTTTTGAATATTATTTAAAGCTCTTTTATTATTAACTTAAGCATGAAAATGCCTAGTATTCCTATCACCATCTACAATATGCTTACTAGCAACTTTTTGGTGCAAGTAAGTCTCTTCCATATTTTTGAAGTTAACAACTTTGTCTTTCACCTCAGTGAAGTCATTAATCTTAGAAGGATCAAACATAACAGAGACTTCAAGATCACAAACCAATTTTTCCATAGGTTTAATATTAGCAAAAAGGTTTTCAAAACAATGCTTATTCCACCAACCCAAATTTTGTTTAATTCTTTTAAGTTTAAACTAAAGTCTATTCATCCCCATAATCGAATTATCAGGATGTAAAGGGGCTTTCCAATTATTGGACATAACATCAAAAAATCAATATCTGAATCCACATGTTCTGAAATCTAAAGGAGAGGATTTATGTAATCTATTAGAATTATATTCAATAGAAACCAAATGAGGAGCATGATCAGATAAGGTTCTCTTAAATGATCAATAGAAGTAATAGGGCATTTAGTAATCTAATGAGTATTAAAAAGAATCTGGTCCAACCTTTGCCAAAGTCTAGAATTTTGCCAAGTATAATTAGAACTCTTAAAGCCAATATCAATCAAATTACAATCAAGGATCATATTGGAAAAATCTTCCATATAATGAATATTGGGAGAGCAGCCACCACTTCATTCAGAAGAGAATAAAGTAGTGTTGAAATCACCACCCACAAACCAAGGTTTGTTGACCAAGGTAAAATTCCTCAAATTATCCCAAAGAATATTTCTACTAGATCTATAACAAGATGCATAAACAAAAGAGCAAAACACAATAGTCACCATAAGAAATTTGAGCATTGACAACTTGTTAAAATCATCAATAATAGAAACCCCAACAAAATTATTCCAAAAACACCAAATCTTATTACTAACTTTAGAAAAATTTATTGAAGTGATCATTCTAGCAACATGGTTAATTTTATTAGATTGAATAAGAGGCTCTAGAACACTAAGTAAATAAATATTATGATTTGATAAAGATTTCTAATATGATTATGAGTAGAGAGGGTACCGATCCTCTAACATTCCAAACAAGAAAATTAAACATAAGTAAAATAAAAGGGGATAAGCAAAGGTTAATTAAGAGAGGAGTGAGAGGCCACTTTTGGATTAATTTTTTAACACTTTTTTTTTTTAGCATGATAAGTTTGAAAACCATTTTCTTTTCCCCTAGAGTCATCATCCGAGTAAGATTTAGTAACATTGGTCACAAATTTACGAGAATTCTCCAAGTGTTTGGATGGGAGTTCACCCTCTTCCAAATTCATATTAAGTTGAAAAGTAGGATTAACATGAATATCAAGATTAAATGAGATACGGTGATGATTTAGAACCATTTAAAGCATAAGTAGTTAAATCCATATTAGAAATGTTTTCAGCATGCTTGACATCATTTAAATCCTCATTAAAAGCTTCAGTTCCATTGATCAAATCCAGCATAGATGCAGGAATAGAATCAAAGGAAATAGAATCATCTTCTAATAACTTTGAAACTTTATTATTCTCTGTATTAGAAATATTCAAATTCAAAGAAGGAAAAAGAGGTAAATCATCCTTCCCATTTTGAAAATCAGCCAAATCTATATCAACAGTATGAGCTGAAACTTGTTCAACATGATTAAGCCCAATATCCAAGGAATCAACCTTAATAATAGCCTTCATACCATTCATAGGATCCAAGGCCAATTTTTGAACATAAGTAGGGATCGACTTATGGGTAGGAACAACATTCTCTTTAGGAGGATTTAATTTTTTTTAAGTGGGGATGGAAAATAAAACATTTTGAATTATCATGATTATGAATTTTATAGTGGGAACAAAAAATTGGAAGGTTCTCCAATTCAACCTTTTGGGAATACCCATATTTTTTAGAGCCCATCCAAACTTCCTTAGGGTATTTTTTAGTTATGTCTAATTCCACAAGGATCTAAGCCATAGAAGGGTGAAATCACTCAGTGGTCACTTGGTCGAGTTGCAAGGGCCAACCAAATAAAGCCTAGACAACAAAAAGCACATGATGGGGAACAAAATGAATGTGCATATTAGGAAGAGATAACCACATAGGGACATTAGGAGATTCCCCCATAATGTCAAAAAGGGGTGACAACTTTAACAAATGCATTTGATAATTAAAGATGAAATAAGAATGACATGAAAAAACATGTGAATAATTCAGATCATTAGAAAGTTCAATCAGGATATGCTGAGGTTCAATAAGACCAATCAAGAAAGAACCCGTAAGCTTGAGATTATGGAAAAAAAGATCATATCTTATCCAAATTCGGATGACATAAAGAAAATTTATTGAGAAGAGAAAATTCAAATGGTTTTGCCAACTTTTCAACATCCACATCAAAGCACATTACGGCCGACAAACCTCTAAAAGACATCATAATAAGATTAACCAAATCAATAGAGGGAGAAGTCTTACTAGAGAGCACTTCCTTAAAAGAATTAGTATAAGAAGCAACATTAGGGCCACCAAGCCCCAAAGTGTTGGATGCCCTAGCCAAAGCATCCATAATTTGAGGTGAAGCCCAAGCAATAATACTCACCTGAGCCATGGTTTTGCCAACTTTTCAATATCCACATGGCACATTATGACGGTAAACCTAAAAGACATCAAAATGAGATTTTGAATCAATAGGAGAAGTTTTACCAGAGAGCTTCCTTAAATGATTTAGTATATGAAGTAACATTTTCAAACCCCAAAGTGTTATGCCCTTGGAAGCATCCATAATTTGAGGTGGTGCCCAAGCAATAGAACTCATCACAGCCATAGTCAATGATGAAGCATCATACATATGGACAGATGTCATTCAAGCCTTTGAATTCGATTGAAACCAAGGCCAAATCCATAGAAATCCCTAGTCTGGGATGCACCACCAAGAGGGATTCAAAAATCATCAAAGAATGAGAGAATGCTTGGGGAGGGGAGGGGTTTGGGTTTAGGCTGTAAAGGTTTAAGTTTAGGGTTTAGGGTTGGTTTAGGGTTTAGGGTTTAGGGTTTAATGTTTAGGGTTTAGGGTTTAGGGTTTAGGTTTTATGGTTTAGGGTTTAGGGTTTAGGGTTTAGGTTTAAGTTTAGGGTTTTAGGGTTTAGGGTTTACGGTTGTAGGTTTAGGGTTTACAGTTTCAATTTTAAGGTTAGTTTTAGGGTATAGGATTTAGGGTTATGGTTTTTTTATTTTTTTATTTTAGATTATTTTATTTAGGTTTATTTATTTATTTTTAATTAAGTAAATTGGTAGGTTTAGGTTTATTTAGTTTATTTAGTTTATTTATTTTAGTTTATTTTATTTTTTATTTTGATATAGGTTTATTTTTATTTTTATTTAGTTTAGTTTATTTATTTTAGGTTTATTTATTTTAGTTTATGTATTTTATTTTAGTTTATTTTTTAGGTTTAGGTTTATTTTTAATTTAGTTTATTTTTATGTTATTTTTTAGGTTTAGGTTTTATTTTTTTTTTTTTAGGTTTAGGTTTTGGTTTTTATTTTATTTTTTAGGTTTATTTTATTTTTATTTTAGGTATAGTTTTTATTTTAGTTAGGTTTTTAATTTTTAGTTTTATTTTAGTTTTTAGTTTAGTTTAGGTTTTTATTTATTTTATTTTGGTTTAGTTTTCATTTTTTATTTAGTTTATTTTAGTTTAGGTTTAGGTTTATTTTATTTTTATTTAAGGTTCATGTTTTTTTCATTTAGGGTTTAGGTTAGATTTTTTTTAATTTTAAGTTTTATTTATAAGTTTATTGTTTAGGTTTGTTTTTTTATTTAGTTATTATTTTATTTTATCATAGGTTTATTTTATTTTTTATTTTAGGTCTAGTTTTTATTTTATTTAAGTTTTTATTTTTTAAATTTAGTTTAGGTTTTTATTTATTATATTTTAATTTAGTTTTAATTTTTTTTATTTTATTTTCTTTTTTATTTTAAGTTTAGGTTTAGGTTTAGGTTTTAGTTTATGTTTTTATTTTATTTTATTTTGGTTTAGGGTTTTTGTATTTATTTTATTTTTAGGTTTTATTTAGTTTAGGTTTAAGTTTTTAACTTTTTAGGGTTTAGGGTTTAGGGTTTAGGGTTTAGGGTTTAGAGTTTAGGATTTAGGTCTTAGGGTTTAGGGTTTAGGGTTTAGAGTTTTAGGGATTATGGTTTAGAGTTTAGGGGTTTTAGGGTTTAGGGTTTTGGTTTATTGTTCAAGTTTTAGTTTAGGTTTTAGGGTTTTGGTTTTTTTTAAAAGAGAACAAATTTAGATTCAACACTTATTCTTAGACACAACCAACGACATAGATAAAAAATGAGCACACATAGAGAAAATCAAAACCACTAATAACCGTCTTTCTTAAAGACACATTCCATAAGTAGAATATAGGATCCATTCTTGTTTCTCAGTTCCCATCGACCACTCTCTCAGTAGCGGGATCCACCATCATATCCTGTTCTCTCCTCACACCACCATTGTAACCTCCATCCCTCTCCTCCATAACCACCCACACCACCACTCCATACCCACCAGCTCAGATCCCCACCACCCTGCGATAATCATTGCCTCGCCTTGCCTCCAGATCTGGGAGCACGGTTGATAGTAATGTTCTTGCCATCTTACGCCCATTCTTTGGGTTTAGGTGTAGGTTTAGGTTTATTATATTTTAAGGTTTAGGGTTTAAGGTTAGGGTTTAGGGTTTAGGGTCTAGGGTTAGGGTTTAGTGTTTAGGGTTTTTTAAGGTTTATGGTTTAGGATTTAGGGTTTAAGGTTTAGGGTTTAGGGTTTAGGGTTTAAGATTTAGGATTTATGGGTTTTTTAAATTAAGTAAACCTGTTGGTTTAGGTTTTTTTTAGTTTATTTAGTTTATTTATTACTTATTTTAGTTTATTTTATTTTTTATTTTATTTAGGTTTACTATATTTATTTTTATTTAGTTTAGTTTATTTATTTTAAGTTTATTTATTTTAGTTTAGGGTTTTTATTTTAGTCTATTTTTAGGTTTAGGTTTATTTTTAGTATAGTTTTATTTTTATTTTATTTTTTAGGTTTAGGTTTTATTTTTTTTAATTTTTAAGTTCAGGTTTAGGTTTTTATTTTATTTATTTAGGTTTAGCTTATTGGTATTTATTTTAGAATTATTTTTTGGTCTTATATTTTAGTTTAAATTTAGGTTTATTTTTAGTTCATTTTATTTTATTTAATTTAGGTTTAGGTTTAGATTTAGTTTATTTTAGGATTAGGTTTATCTTTTATTTATTTTAGTTTAATTTATTTTAGTTTAGGTTTAGTTTTATTTTATTTTATTTATTTTGTTTTTTTTAGGTTTAGGGTTTAGGTTTTATTTTTTATTTATTTTTATTTTTTATTTTAAGGTTTATTTTTCAAGTTTATGTTCTTATTTAGTTTTTATTTTATCTTATTTAGGTTTATTTTATTTTTATTTTATGTATAGTTTTTATTTTATTTATATTTTTTATTCTGAGATTTATTTTATTTTATATTTAGTTTAAGTTTTAAATTTATTATTTTATTTATTATTTTATTTTATTTAGGTTTAAGTTTAATTATTTATTTTATTTTTGGTTTTATTTAATATTTTTTTTTTATTTTTTTTAGGTTTAGGGTTTAGGGTTTGGAGTTTAGGGTTTGGGATTTAGGGTTTAGGGTCTAAGGTTGTAGGTTCTAGGGTTTTGGGTTCAAGGTTTAGGGTTTTAGGGTTTAGGGTTTAGAGTTTAGGGTTTTAAGGTTTAGGGTTTAGTGTCTAGGATTAGTTTAGGCTTTAAGTTTTCAGGTTTAAGGTTTTTTAGGGGTTTGGGTTTAGGATTTAGGGTTTAGGATATAGTGTGTTATTTTTAAAATTAAGTAAACCATTAGGTTTAAGTTTATTTTGTTAGTTTTTTATTTATTTGAGTTTATTTTATGTTTTAATTTTATTTAGGTTTATATTTTATTTTTATTTAGTTTAGTTTATTTATTTTAGCTTTATTTATTTTAGTTTAGGTTTTTTATTTTAGTTTATTTTTTAGGTTTAGGTTTAATTTGTTACTTAAGTTTTATTTTTATTTTATTATTTAGGTTTAGGTTTTCTTTTTATTTTTAGGTTTAGGTTTTGCTTTTTATTTTATTTTTTTAGGTTTAGGTTTTATGTTTTTATTTAAGGTTTATTTTTAGGTTTTATTTTTTAGTTTAGGTTTAGATTTATTTTTCATTTATTATATTTTATTTAGTTTATTTTAGGTTTAAGTTTATTTATTTTAATTTAGTTTATTTTAGTTTAGGTTTAGGCTTATTTTATTTATTTTATTTTATTTTTATTTTAGGTTTAGGTTATTTTTAGTCTTCAGTTTAGGTTTTATTTATTTTTAAATTTTAGGATTATTTTTTAGGTTTAGGTTTTTATTTAGTTTTTATTTTAGGTTTATTTTATTCTTATTTTACGGTTAGTTTTTATTTCATTTAGGTTTTTTATTCTTAGGTTTATTTTGTCTTTTAGTTTTGTTTATTTTTTTATTTTATTTTAATTTATTTTTACTTTTAATTTTATTTTATTTTTAGGTTTAGGTTTAGGTTTATATTTTATTTTATTTTTTTATTTTATTTAGGTTTAGGTTTATTTATTTATTTTATTATTAAATTTTATTTAGTTTAAGTTTAGGTTTTTAGGATTTTAGGGTTTTGGGTTCTGGGTTTTGTGTTTAGGGTTTAGGGTTTAGGGTTTTAGGGTTTAGGGTTTAGGTTTAGGGTTTAGGGTTTAGTGTTTAGGATTTAGTGTTTAGGCTTTAAGGTTTAGGGTTTTGAGGGTTCAGGGTTTAAGGTTTAGGATTTAGGGTTTATGGTTTTTTTAATTTAAGTAAACTGGTAGGTTCATCTTTATTTAGTTTATTTTTTTATTTTAGTTTATTTTATTCTTTATTTTTATTTAGTTTATTTTTATTTTATGTTTATTCATTTTAGTTTAGGTTTTTTTATTTTAGTTTACTTTTTAGGTTTAGGTTTAGGTTTAGGTTTATGTTTTAGTTGAGTTTTATTTTTCTTTTATTTTTTAGGTTTAGGTTTTATTTTTTATTTTTAGGTGCAGGTTTAGGTTTTTATTTTATTTTATTTGGTTTAAGTTTTAGGTTTTTATTATAATTTTATTTTTACATTTTATTTTTTTTAGGTTTAGGTTTATTTTTAGTTTATTTTATTTTATTTAGTTTAAGTTTAAGTTAAGGTTTAGTTTATTTTAGGATTAGGTTTAGGTTTTATTTATTTTAGTTTAGTTTATTTTAGTTTAGGTTTAGGTTTATTTTACTTTATTTATTTTATTTTTATTTTAGGTTTAGGTTTTTATCTTAGTTTAGGGTTTAGGTTTTAAATTTTATTATTTTTAGGTTTATTTTAAAGTTTATTTTTCAAGTTTAAGTTTTTATTTAGTTTTATTTTTATTTTTTGTTTAGTTTTTATTTTATTTATATTTTTTATACTTAGCTTTATTTTATTTTTTTAGTTTAGTTTAAGTTTTTATTAATTTTATTTAAGTTTATTTTTATTATTTTATTATATTTTCTTTTTATGTTTAGGTTTAGATTTTAGATTAGGTTTTTATTTTATTTTATTATTTTATTTCATTTAAGTTTGGGTTTTTCTATTTATTTTATTTTTATGTTTTATTTAGTTTAGGTTTTTAGGTTTTAGTTTTAGGGTTTAGGTTTAGGGTTTAGGTTTAGGTTTTTTAGTAGGTTTAGTGTTAGTGTTAGTTTAGGGTTTAGATTTTATTTAGGCTTTAGGGTTGGGGTTTAGGATTAGGGTTTAGGTTTAATATTTAGGTTAGGGATTTAGGATTTAGTTTAGGTTTAGGTTTTAGGTTTAGTTTTAGGTTTAGTTTTAGTTTTTAGGTTTAGGGTTTAGGTTTTAGGGTTTAGGTTTAGGTTTAGTTAGAGTTAGTTTAGGGTTTAGGGTTTGTTTAGGTATGGTTTAGGTTTAGGTTTTAGATTTAAGTTTAGGGTTTAGGGTTATTTTAGTTTAGGGTTTAGTTTAGGTTTAGGTTTTAGGATTTTTTTTAAAATAAAATAGGTTTATAGTTTTAGGGTTTAAGGTTTTGGATTTAAGGTTTAGGGTTTAGGGTTTTTTAGGGTTTAGGGTTAGTTTTAGGGTTTAGGGTTTAGGTTTTGGGTTTTTTAAAAAAAATAAAATTAAGTAAATTGATAGGTTTAGGTTTATTTAAATTATTTTATTTTTTGTTTTTATTTAGTTTAGTTTTTATTTTTAATTTTATTTTTTTATTATTTTATTTTATTAATTTCATTAGGTTTAGGTTTTATTTATTTATTTTATTATTAGGTTTTATTTAGTTTAGGTTTAGGTTTTTAGGTTTTTAGGGTTTAGGGTTTAGGGTTTAGAGTTTGGGATTTTGGATTTAGGGTTTAGGGTTGTAGGATTTAGGGTTTATGGTTTAAGGTTTTAGGGCTTAGGGTTTAATGTTTATGGTTTTGGGTTTTGGGTTTTGGGTTATTAGGATTTCGAGTTTAGGGTTAAGTTTTTGGTCTAGGGTTTAGGGTTTTTGGTTTTTTTTTAAATAGAGAACAAATTCAGATTCAACATTTCTTCTTTTTGATTTCATCAACCTATTAACACACCAAGTTTTCTAAGACAACGATAGAGATAAAAATGAGCATAGAGCAAATCAAAACCTAGATAACTAGATCTATTTTGTTTAAAGCAGTATCGGTTGTTCTTGTTTCTATTGCCATCCTTCAGTAGCGGGATCCACCAACATATCTAGATCTCTCCCCACCACCACCAGTCACTCCTCCTGATAACCACCACTACTGTTGTCCATATCCACTAGATCCTCCATACCATAATTTCTTTCTCCCTCCTCAGATCTAGGTGAGCTGGTTGATGATGTTCTTTAGGTTACCATTCTTAGGTTTATGTTTATTAGGTTTTAGGTTTAGGTTTATTTTAAAATTTAGTTACTTTGGGGTTTGGGTTTAGGTTTAGGGTTTTAGCTTTAGGCTTTAGGGTTTAATGTTTAGGTTTAGGTTTTTTTAGGGTTTAGTTTAGTTTAGGGTTTAGTTTAGGTTTAGGTTTTTAGGTTTAGGGTTTAGGGTTTAGGTTTAATTTTAGGTTTAGGATTTTTTAGTTTAGTTAGGTTTATTTAGGTTTTGTTTAGTTAGTTTATCTTTAGGGTTTAGTTTTAGTTTAGGTTAGTTTAGGGTTTAGGGTTTAGGGTTAGGGTTAGGGTTTAGGGTTTAGGGTTTAGGGCTAGTTTAGGGTTTAGGGTTTTGGGTTTTTTAGGGTTTAGGGTTTAGGATTGTAGGCTTAGGGTTGTATGTTTAGTGTTTAAGGTTTTTAGTTTTAGGGATTAGGTTTAGGGTTTTTTTAAAATTAAGTAAACTGGTAGGTTTAGGTTTATTTAGTTTATTTAGTTTTTATTTATTTATTTTAGTTAATTTTTTTTATATTTTTTATTAGGTTTATTTTTTTTATTTAGTTTTGTTTATTTATTTTAGGTTTTATTTTCATTTTGGATTTTTATTTTAGTTTATTTTATAAGTTTAGGTTAAGGTTTATGTTTATTTCTTAGTTTAGTTTTATTTTTATTTTATTTTTTATGTTTATGTTTTATTTTTTATTTTTAGGTTTAGGTTTAGGTTTTTATTTTATTTTTTTTTGTTTAGGTTTTAGTTTTTTTATTTTAGGTTTATTTTTAGGTTTTATTTTTAGTTTAGGTTTATGTTTATTTTGAGTTTATTTTATTTTATTTAGTTTAGCATTTTGGTTTTAGGTTTAGGTTTTATTTATTTTTGTTTAGTTTATTTTAGTTTAGGTTTACATTTATTTTATTTTTTTTATTTCATTTTTATTTTTGGTTTAGTTTTTTTTTAGTTTAGGGTTTAGGTTTTATTTTTTATTTATTTTTAGGTTTATTTGTTAGATTTAAGTTTTTAATTAGTTTTTATTTTATTTTATTTTAGGTTAATTTTCTTTTTATTTTATGTTTAGATTTTATTTTATTTAGGTTTACTATTCTTAGGTTTATTTTATTTTTTAGTTTAGTTTTGGTTTTTATTTATTGTATTTTAATTTTTTTATTTTTTTATTTTATTTTATTTTTAGGTTTAGGTTCTAGTTTAGGTTTAGATTTAGGTTTAGGATTTAGTTTTGGTTTTTATTTTATTTTATTTTATTTTATTATTTTATTTAGGTTTAGGTTTCTTTATTTATTTCATTTTCAGGTTTTATTTAGTTTAGGTTTTGGTTTTTAGGTTTTTAGGGTTTATGATTTAGGTTTATGGTTTGGGGTTTAGGGTTTTAATGTTTAGAGTTTAGGGTTTAGGGTTGTTGGTTTAGGGTTTTAGAGTTAGGGTTTTTTTAAATTTTTTAATGTTTTATTTTTTAAATTAAGTAGTAGGTTTAGGTTTATTTAGTTTATTTTTATTTTTTTTTATTTTATTTAATTTATTTTATTTTATTTAGGTTTATTTTTATTTTTCTTTTTATTTAGTTTAGTTTATTTATTTTGGTTTAGGTTTTTTCTTTTAGTTTATTTTTTAGGTTCAGGTTTAGGTTTAGGTTTATTTTTTAGTTTAGTTTTATTTTTATTTTATTTTATAGGTTTAGGTTTAATTTTTTTTATTTTAGGTTTAGGTTTTATTTTATTTTTTTTAGGTTTAGGTTTTATTTTAGGTTTATTTTAGGTTTTATTTTTTTGTTTAGGTTTAGGTTTATTTTTAGTTATTTTATTTTATTTATGGTTTAGGTTTAGGTTTAGGTTTAGTTTATTTTAGGTTTAGGTTTATGTTTTATTTATTTTAGTTTAGTTTATTTTAGTTTTGGTTTAGGTTTATTTTTTTTCTTATTTTAGGTTTAGGTTTTTTTTAGTTTAGGGTTTAGGTTTTATTTATTTTTAGGTTTATTTTTTAGGTTTAGGTTTTTCTTTAGTTTTTATTTTATTTTATTTGAGGTTTATTTTATTTTTATTTTAGGTTTAGTTTTTATTTTATTTAGGTTTTTTTATTTTTTTAGTTTAGTTTAGGTTTTTATTTATTTTATTTTAGTTTAGTTTTAATTTTTTTTAATTTGTTTCTTAAAGTTTAGGTATATGTTTAGGTTTAGGTTTTAGTTTAGGTTTTTATTTTATTTAGTGATTTAGAGAGGGAAACATCAAGGCCATCATTGCCAGCATACCTCTTGTAGCACATCATCCCATGTCCATCATCCTGCAAGACTACAAACTCCTCTAAGCAGTAGACATAATAGTCAACCATAAAGCAACCAAAGCAAATAAGGCAAAAAATCAACCAACCATTAGGGACTAGATCTGTGGGAACACCACCACCAGAGGAATAACAACATCAAAGGGAGCATGACCTTAACAAACATAAAAAAATAAAAAAAAAAAAAACACAGAGTTCATGTCTTCCACAAGCAGGAAGGTAGGCGTCACCGACCAAAAAAAAGGCGATGCGACCAAGAGAGAACCAAAGAAAGAGCAATCCAACCAACATGACACCAATAGAGTAGGAAAGAAAGGCCAAAATAGTTCAACCAATAATAAAAAGCGACCAACCAATACCAACGCCGCCACCACCACCAAGAAAATCCAAATCGGTGAAATGACCAAAACATCCATCATGCCAAAACCACCCAAGACAAAGGAAAGGGGAAGAAACAAAACAACATCCACCAAACCTAAGAAGTAAAAATTCTTATCTAGGTGAGGTGAATAGCCAAAAATAAATGGAGCAAAGGAATAAGACAAACTAAAAGCCATCCATCGGGAACAATGACAATACAATAGAACACCACCAAAAGCGCAAAGGAAGAAAAATATCAATGAGTGCAATAATCATAACCCAAAAGTTAGGCATACACTAAACCAAGTCACCATATCCTAAAAAAAACAACATCCATTAAATAACCATCAACCATCCAACCCAAAATAATAACAAAAAACAAAGCAGCTATAGCCAAGAGAGGAAGACCATTACAAGAAGAGGCTGAAACCACAACCAAAAGAAACAAACCCAAACCCGACCACAAAACCCAATCAACAAAAAAGAATAAATAATAGTCAACAAATAACCTCCACCTTGCCAAATCTAATCCAAAATTAGACCACCAATAGCCCCTCTGATCTGCCACCAATAGAAGCCGATAAACCAAACCACCAACCAACCAACCAACCATAACACAACCCGACCCACCTAGGTAACAAGGCCACCAATAACCACCATGTAGAAAATCCAACTCAGGTTAAGAAAGCAACTATTATGGATATGGAAAACCCATACAAAAAATAGCATGCAAAGCCACCACCCAAATGAAGGTCACAGAAAACAACCAAGCAATAATAATCACCTAGTTAAGTAAACAAACACCAAAAAAAAACCAAAAATGACCGGAAAAAAAGGAACAACCAGTAACCACCGGTAACACAAAGTAAGAGCTCAAAAAAACCTAGCATAACCCCAAGAGTTAAAATAAGCAAATGGCCACAACCTAAAGAGGGTTTAACAAAGGGGAACCAAAAGCAATGGCTCATAAAAAACCAACAGAAAAAACCAAGCCAAGAAATTTATAATCTGAGATAAAGTAATCCAGTGTTATCTAGATTGACAAACCCCCTTAAAAGTTTAGGAAAATTTTGATTGTCAAATAAAGTGAAATCAGTTAAGTTGGCACCTAAAGTAGCCAAGAAATCAGCACAGGCATTACCTTCGTGAAGGATATGGGAAATTTTATAATGAACTTGAGCAAGAAGATTTTTAGTATGATTGAGAAGATAAAATAAATCAGCATTTCCTGTTCTATTAGAGTTTAGCATGTCAAGCAAGTGCATCAACTTCAATCTAGATGTTGAGGAAACCTTTATTCAAACAAATTTCAATAGCTTTATTGACATCCATAAGCTCAGCATAAATAATGGAATGGGCTTTGGGAGGATAGGCAAAAGCATAAATGATAGTACCTTTAGAATACCTAAGAGTACCACCACAGCCATATTTATTGGAAGCAACAGAATCATCAGTATTCACTTTAATCAAATTTTCTTTGGGTTTGATCCAATGGATAATCCTAACTCTTTTATAAGAGTCAACATCAGGCAGAATGATACCCAATTTTTAATCCACAAATTTATAGCCTTTAAATTTAATGTTACTAATAAGATTAGCATTAAACAAAGCATGAATTTTTTCTTTGGTTCTAGCCAAGATCCTTTTATGTCTCATAGGAATACCATGATATTTAGCATCATTTATCTACATCCAGATGAACTAGATAAGGGTAATATCAACTAGAACTTTGATATGACCTTTCATAGTTTTTTGGTAATAGACTTCAAGAAGTTGATATATGGAAAAAGAGCCATGAAAGAAGTTGGTATTAAATAAATCATCATTCCATAACCATAATTTAAAAGTGATAGCACCATTGACAAAAACATGATTAACATTTTAAATATGGAAGCAATAATAGCACTTTGAAGGCAAATAAAACCCTTTATTTTAGAGCAAAGAGTTCATAGGAATAAAGTTATTCAAAATGCTCCAAGTTAAAACCAAATAAGAAATGGGATTGATATTGTTCCAAAGTTAAATGAAAACATTAAGGGATTTTTTCTTATCTCTAATAAAATTCCAAACCTCTTTATAAACAAAATCATCATTTTAAGAAAGCTTAAAGATAATTTGTCTAGGTTTGTTAGAAAATAAGGATATTTCTAAAGTTATCTAAATGAGAAATAGGGATATAATTCTCAAGTTTGTTTTCGTTCCAAGTGTTATTATGCTAGAAAGAGTTAACTTTGATAGTTGCAGTAGAGTGGGTAGATAAAAGGGAGTCAATAGAGCCATTGCCAATCCAATTATCTTGCCAAATGAAAGAAGAACCTGAATGAATACCCCAAGATATTTAGGGTTCAACAACCCATTTAATGGAGTAAGGCCTTTTCCAAACTAGAGAGTCACCAACTTTATAAGCACAAATAAGAGGGTGTTTACCTTGGCAATATTTTTTTATCATAACATTAGCTTAAAGGTTATAATTCTTTCTAAAATTCCACCAGAGCTTATGAGAGAAGGCAATAATAGCTTCACGAATTAGTTTGCAACTAAGACCATCTTCACCCATGGGACCACAACATTTATGCTAGGAAGTCCAATGCATTTTTTTAATAGAATTATTGGATCCCCAAAAATATTTAGTAAGCAAGCGATCAATTCTAGGGGTTTAGGGTTAGTTTATGGTTTTAGGTTGAGGGTTTAGGGTTGGGAATAGGGGTTTAGGGTTTAGAGTTAGTTTAGGGTTTAAGGTTTAGGGTTTAGTATTTTTTAGGGATTAGGGTTGTTGGTTTAGGGTTGTAGGTTTAGGGTTTAGGGTTTTAGATTTAGGATTTTGGGTTTATGGTTTAAGGTTTAAGGTTTAGGGTTTTCTTTTAAAATTAATTAAACTTGTACGTTTAGGTGTATTTAGTTTATTTTTTATTTATTTTAGTTTATTTTAATTTTAATTTTAATTTAGGTTTATTTTATATTTTTATTTAGTCTAGTTTATTTATTTTAGTTTAGGTTTTTTATTTTAGTTTTTTTTTAAGTTTAGGTTTAGGTTTAGGTTTAGTTTTTAGTTTAGTTTTATTTTATTTTATTTTTTTAGGTTTAGGTTTTATTTTTATTTTTAGGTTTAGGTTTAGGTTTTAGGTTTAGGTTTTAGGTTTTATTTTATGTTTATTTTAGGTTTTAGTTATTTTAGTTTATTTTATTTTATTTAGTTTGAGTTTAGCTTTAGTTTATTTTAGGTTTAGGTTTAGGTTTATATATTTTATTTTGGTTTATTTTAGTTTAGGTTTAGGTTTATTTATTTTTATTTAGGTTTATGTTTTTATTTTAGTTTAGGGTTTAGGTTTTATTTTTGTTTATTTTTTTTAGGTTTTATTTTTTAGTTAGGTTTTATTTTATTTTATTTTATTTTAAGTTTAGTTTTATTTTATTTGGGTTTTAGGTTTATTTTATTTTTTAGTTTAGTTTATGTTTTTATTTATTTTATTTTAGTTAGTTTTATTTTTATTTTTTTATTTTTAGGTTTGGGTTTAAGTTTTTAAGTTTAAGTTTATGTTTTATCTTATTTTATTTTTTTTTTATTTAGGTTTAGGTTTTTTATTTATTTTATTTTTAGGCTTTATTTAGTTTAGGTTTATTTTTTAGGTTTTAGTTTAGGGTTTAGGGTTTAGGGTTTAGGGTTTGGGGTTTAGGCTTGTAGGTTTAGGTGTAGGGTTTAGTTTAGGTTTATTTTGGGGCTTAGGGTTTAGGGTTTAGGAGTTTAGGGTTTAGGGTTTATAGTTTAGGGTTTATGGTTTAGGGTTTAGAGTTGTATTTAGGTTTAGGTTTAGGTTTAGGGTTAGTTTTAGGGCTTAGGGTTAGTGTTTATTTTATTTTATTATTTTTTATTTTTTAAAATTAAGTAAACTAGTAGGTTTAGGTTACTTTAGTTTATTTATTTTAGTATTTTTATTTTTTTTATTTTCTTAAATTAAGTAAATTGTTAGGTTTAGGTTTATTTAGTTTATTTTTTATTTATTTTTGTTTATTTTATTTTATAAGTTGCCAGACTTCTAACCTTATAACCACCTAGAGTGGCAGCCAGGTAACTCCTTATCATGTAGTCTGGTTTTATGATTTGCAAGATAGCTATAAAATTATTTAATTAGAAAGAGACTAAAGTCCTAAAATACACTCCTAATATACTGAGCGAGTGGTATGAGCATATGACTTAATCTATAAATGCAAAATCTTTTCAAATTTTATTTCATTTTAGAGACATCATTTTTATAGAGGCTTTAGGATTTCTTATGCCTAAATGCATGATGAAATAGGTTATGGGTCAAATCAGCTAGAAGAAGGTGTTCTCCACCACAAGAGATGCCCTCATAGGTTAAACATTCATTTATCGTGCAAGGATGGAGATCCTTCATGTTCTAGAGAAAGAATATGCATGCATGATGTGATACATATAACCATATAGCTAAGGGGTTGCTAAATCTTTTAATTATCTTATTTATGTTTAGGCTTTATGATGAAGTTATGAGTTGTTTAAAATTTAGTTATGAGTGATTAGTTGGGTAGAAAAGTTATTTTTATCTTAAGAGACTAATCATATCCAAATACACATTAAAGCATCAAGCATATCAAAACTATGAGAAGCATTCCAACCTAATGCACAATTTAAATATAACATCAAATAATTATATAAACTATCATAAAAGAATAAAAAAAGGTGTATCAATCTTACAAAGAGAGAAAAGCTAGGTAGCGAGCCTACCCTTATACAACCTGAATATGAAAGAATAATTATAATTGTATTAAATGCTATGGGGTCTTCTTTCTTCATATCTCCATTTTGATTTGGTTCCTTCTTTGATTTGGATGGTGCTTGCTTCAAAGGCATCATGGGCACCCAGGACAAAGCCTTCTCACCTCATCCTAATCCCCATAGCACTAATCCTAATTCCTATTGCAAAATTATATTTTGTGGAAAAGTAAATCTAACTACACCTACAAAATAGTAGTTAGCTAAATATACATATAATCCCAAGTAGTTGTATTTATAATTTGACTTAGCACCTAGTAAGCACCAATCTAACATGGATTATGCTTAAGGATTTA
Source organism: Cymbidium sinense (assembly GCA_021442155.1). Taxonomy (NCBI): domain Eukaryota; kingdom Viridiplantae; phylum Streptophyta; class Magnoliopsida; order Asparagales; family Orchidaceae; genus Cymbidium; species Cymbidium sinense. The sequence continues at coordinate 365,857,548 of CM038214.1, read as the reverse complement.
AGCAACCAAAGAGCATTTACATTTATTTTTTAACATCCTTAAGCATGATCCCCATAGAAAATATGATTAGGCCAAGATTGGCCTATCATCAATCTATGAAGCATACACTCTAACATCTAATCTAAAACAATACATCATAAAACAAATATACATCACATCATACACCATAACTTAGCTATAAGTGGGGACTTAATTCTAATGTGTGTATTAAGGCTTGTGTGGTAAGTCTTGTTAGGCATTATTAGCTGTTGTTTTTTAAGTGTAGAAGGATTCAATTTAACATGAAATGTTGATTTGACTTGAAGTAGTTTAATTGATTTGAGAATTTTGATTTGTGTTTTCTTTTGTTTCATTTGATTACACTTAGCAACTAAGTGTTATAAAGAGAGGAAAAGAAGATTTCCTCTTTCATCTATACCTTAAGTCACTTTCTAAAGTATATTAATTTGATTTAGTTCTCTTTAGTGAATCTTATTAAATGATTTAATTAATCCTAAGTTTAGGTTCACTTTAAATAATCATATTCAAAATTAAAGGCATCTTAAGATTAATTTAATTAAATTACTACCACACATATATTAAATCATTCCTTTCCATCACATGTAATATGCATATGATTTAATCTTAAGTGTAGTTATACATGCAACATATTTTAGCTCACCTAAATGATGAATGCATGTGTATGTTTATAATTTATATTTTATTTGATTGAATTATTTAAACATATTAATTTAAAACTTTATCCAAATTCTTATACAAAAAGGACATAAGAATGATATTAAATAGGCATGTGCCATTGTTAAACCAGGGAAGTAAGGTAATTAAATGACCTCCTTGAGCTAGCTAAAATACCTCCGATGTCCAAACTATATACCCATTTGCATTCAATATGTAAATTCTTATACATGAACATAGGAAGTAAGCTCCAAATCATATGGCTAACTAATTCAACCACTTAGTCAATTATGAATGAATGCAATTTTAATGTAAAATAGGATTTTCATTCACTAATCACATATACATATACATGTACAAAGACATACAAGTATGTGTCATTGTTAAACTAGGGAAATAATCAAATGACCTCCTTGGAACTAAAGCCTCATATTCCGGATGTCCTATATACTTGCTTTTCTTGGATACACATGGATGTATACATAAATGAAAAAAATAATGTAAGATTGTATATATATATATTTTTGATTGAACCATTTATATATATGAATTAAAGCTCTATCCAAATTCGATGTTGAAATACATAAGAATGAAATCAAATGGTACGTGCCATTGTTAAACCAGTGAAGTAATCAAATGACCTCCTTGGGGCTAGCTAAAAGCCTCATGTTCGGGATGTCGGTATATACCCATTACCATTCAATCTTATATAAATCAACACTTGAATAGAGGAAAACTCAACATTCATACACTTAAGCTATAAGCACATGCATTTCTTATGTATTTATAACTAGCATCATAACACATATTATTATTCATTTATAAGTTGTTAAAAATATACATTTGGATTTAATAGTGATAATGTATATATTAAATTAAATCAACATGCAAGCTTACATAAAGGAAATCCATTTTATTTTACTTGATTATGAAAAGATGGATGCATGAATTCAAATGACATACCAAATTTAACATGATTGGAAAGAGGACAATCAAATATAAGCATGAGACTCAATCAACCAAACTAGTTTTAAGGACAATCAAAAATAAATAAGATTATTTAAAGCAAACCAAGCTTCTTTATTAATTAAGTTTTGAATTTGATTTGATTTAAGAGGAGAAGAGAAATCATCACTTGTTTGTTTTAAACACATTCCCACATTATTGATTTGATTTAATTTAAGGAAATGTAATTAAGTTGATTTTATGGGTTAATTAGGTTGAGCCCTTAATTAGATGAATTAAGTACCCTTACTTATGTCACCTTAAAGTAATTAACTAACTAATTATGAGCCAACATGATATGCATGGAAAATAAACTTGATGATCTTAGAAAATAAAAGGCTGCAATTGGCTCATGATTAATAGTTAATTAGATTAAGGGACTTAATTAATTACTCTTATGGTTTTCCCACACATGTGGACTAACCATAATTTCATTAAACTCTTTTGTTATTAAACACCTAAAGATCTACCCCATGATTTAATTAATTAAGGTATGATGTGATTATGATTTTTAATTTGATTAAGTAATTTAATTAATTAGTTAAATCTTAATTAATTTTATTTTAAAAAAGGTGAAATGATCGTAGGGAAAGGGGTCCCAACCTTATTCCTTAGTTCACTTACTATTGAAAAATGATTAATAAACTTAATTAAATAATTTATTAGTGTTCATGGGATTAATTACTAATTAATTAACTTAAAAGAGTAGTTAAGGTTTAATTAGTCAAATTTTGTAATTAAGTGAAAATAAATCCCAAGAAAATCATGGGAGGTAGAGGTCATCCCATTAAATTAACCCACAAAATTTTGGATTAATTGCTCAAGTAAGAAGTAATTAAGCTAATTAATTTTTAATTAAACTTTAATTACTATTTAAAATTAGTTAAGATCATTTTAATTAATTCTTCTAAAATACCTTTAAAATGAGTATTTATTTGCATTTTATATTTCTCTTATTTTTTATGATTTTTAGAAGTTTTAGCCATTAAAATGATTAATTAAGCCTAATCTATTGGCCACATGTTGCGATGCGGTATGCTTTCCACATGATTTGAGATTGGCTACTTAGAATTTATCCAACTCGATTTAGTGGCGTGGGAAGGATGCTTTCTCGCCACCCAATCTAAAATCATGAATGATTAATCCAACTTAATAAGTTAAATCGGTCGATCTAGTGGATCTAATCATCATCTATTATCACATGGAATGGATGGTGCATGATTTAATCATCATGTGAGAGAGAGAATGGAGTTCTACCATTGCTCACTTGATCCAAGCTTACCCAGCTTGGATCAACTCCAAGGATCCACACTTTCATGACATCAATGGGAGGATCCAATGGTCAAGATCACATGAGATGCAAGGTTTCTTCAAAAGCTCCAACCCATTTTGACTAAGGATCATTTTGAAAGCATACCTCACAGAGCGATGGCTCGAATGATTGAGGAAGCTTCATCTAAGCCCATTGATTTGGATCAATTCTTTGCCATTTCTCGAGGCCATGAACCGATGATTTGGAGCTCAACTTTGATCAAAGTCCCACCTCCGGTGCTTTGGAAGCTTGGGAGATGATTCATTCTTGCTTGATGAGGCCTAGAGAAGGTGCGTACAAAGTTAATTTGAGCTTGATGGAGAAATGGGGAAGTTAGGTCAGAAATGGGAGTGTCCTATTTTGGGACAGACGGGAATGGCATTTTTTGATCGAGGAACAAGCTTAGGAGCTTAGGGAATGGCTCTATCATCTTGGGTTGCTAGGGATCGAGATTTTTTTTATGTGTGTGTTTGAGTGGAAACAAGGGGTGTATACTCCCCTTCCTCTTGATCGGATGGTGGTATGGGTTTGGCTTCTAGTGGCAGTATGACCATCTCAGGGAGTTATGGACAAGGAGGATGTGGTGCTGCATGGTTGGTTGAAGGTGTGGAGGTGGGCGCAAGGAGGAATCATGGGTGTCTATGGGTTTCAAATGCTCGATGGGGAGGGTGAGGTGATTTCACCTCCCATGGGTCATGGCAGACCAAACCTTGCAGATTGGCGTGTCCTAGGTGCCAAGGTGGACCATTGGGAGAGTACCAACTGGTCAATGAATGGAAATGACCACTTACATGGGTGATTTATCTCATGTGATGCCCTTGACCCAAGGGTAGAATGATCATTTGGCATTAGATTTGATTTGGCATTTGAAATTAGCTAAATTTAGTCAATTGGAGTTGATTTGGTTAGGTTTGGCTCAATTTGACTCATTTAGGTCAAATTGGGTTAGAGTCAAGTTTGATTCATTGGAATTAGGTCAAACTAAGAGTTGGGTCAAGTTCATATGATCATTTGAGATGTTTTGGTTCAATTGGTTTGGTTTAGTTTGGCTTTTGATTTTGGCTCATTTGAATTCATTTGGGTCAAATGGGTTAAGTTGAACAATTTGATCACATTAGCCAAATTGGCTTGGGTTGGGTGTTGGTTTGGGTTTAGTTGACCAATTGAAGATGATTGTAGGCTTTGGTTTCAATTAATTTGGATTTGGTTTTGATTTAGGCAACTTGACCCTTTAGGTCAATTTGCTAAGTAGGTCAATTGGGTTAATTGGGTCCAATCATGGCTTTGGTCAAGTTAAACAATCAATTTGGAATGAACTTGAGCCATTGATTTAATCAAGTTGGTTTACATTTTGATTTGACATAATTTGATCTATTAGGTCAATTTGGGTCAAATTGAGTCAAGAAGGCCAATTGGGTTTGGTTTGACTCAATTGAAGGCCAAGTCATATTCAAATATTGATTTTGATTTGGTATGAATCATTGGTTTCAAGGGATTTGGCATAGGTTCCAATTTGGCTAGTTTGCATTCATATGGGTTAAGGGGTTGACTTAATCAAATGACCAAGTTGACTGGTTTGACCAATTTGTGACAATTGATCAACTTAGTGTGATCAACAATCATGATGGGAGGTTTTGATGGGCTTGGTTCAATCCAATTTGGGTAGGATCAGAACTTGGCTCAAATAGGTCAAATTGGCCACTTTGGGTCAAGTGGACCAATTGGGTTTAGTTGGCTTGATTTTGGGTTGAGTTTGATTTAGTTGAGTTTGATTTAGTTGAAATTCAATTGTAATTGGCTTGGGTTCAAATGGGTTTTGGTTCATTTGAACATTTCAAGTCAAAAGGGTTAAGTTGGGTTTGACTTGGGTTAATTTTGGTTTGGCTTGATGATTGTAGATTTCATTTATATTTGTGAATATGATTGAATGTATGATTGATTCATGAGAAAATCAATTGAATTTGGGTTTTGGAATAAATGAATTTGACTAAGTCCATGAAGTTGGGTCATGTGGCTTAGGTTTTAATTTTGATTTGGTTTGATTTAGTTTTGATGATTTAAATGTATATTTCATTTAAATTTGTGAAGATGATTGAAAAATATGATTGATTGTGAGAAAATCAATGAAGTTTGACTTGATTTGGATTAAGATTTTAAGTCCATGGGATAGGACATATGGCTTAGGAAGGTTTTGATTTAATTTTATTTAGTTTGATTTAGTTTTGATCATTTGAATGTAGATTTGACTTATATTTAGGAAGATGATTGAAGATATAAATTGATTATGAGAAAATGAATTGATTTTGGATTTATTTGGATTAAGATTTGGCTAATGTCATATGGCTTAGGAAAGGTTTCAAGTTTGGATTTGATCATGGGCTTCAATCATTTGGTTTTGGAATTTGGGTTTGGATTTGGATTTGAATTTGATGTTTGAATTGAACTTGAGGTTTGATTTAAGAATGTGAACATGGATTGGATTTGGGTTGTTGGGTGGGTGGATTATCCTAATCCCTAAAGCATAACCTAATCCTATGGTTAACCATTCTAAGTCTTTAGTTTTAGGTTAATTGTTTACCAAATTGTTAGAAGTGTCTTATGACTAGGGATGTCGTAGTGTCTGGAAGACTCCTAAGTCTAAGATGGGAAGATTGAATCTTGTGAGGTCAAAGACTTGGCTCCATAGTGTTGCCCTTGGAGATAAGTGATTGGAAGACGAGCCAAGTTTCACATTATAGATTAGATACATCTTTCAATGCTTTGCTTGGGAGACCATGGATACATGAGAGCAACATAGTTCCATCTTCTCTACATCAGTGTATGAAGTTCGTGAGAGATGGGATTGTCTACTATGTCAAAGGAGATCTCTAGCCATTTACAGTTCATGAGGTCAGCATATATGAGGATGCGGCTTACTACCTTCATCAAAATCAATAAGTCTATTCTCATGAACTTGATCAAAGTTTAAAATAGAAGAAAAGAAAAAGAAAAAAAGAAAAGAAAAGAAAGAAAATGAAAAAAATAAAAGAAAGAAAATAGACTTGGAGGAGGAAGTAGAGCTAACATTAGATTCCACCCACGGTTTGTTACTCCATTCAAACATATGGTAAGATGGTGACCTCCAGGAAGAGGAAGAGGCTAGTTTGAGGCGGTCCAGGGGTGGAAAATTTCTTATTATTACCACCAATAGAAATATGTCCCTACGAGTACACACTATCCATATAGACTTAGAATCTAGTTCATAGGATGAGTCTTATATGGTTAGCATGCCGACTCTTCTCATAGTAGATTCCCTTGGAGGTGACACTTGAGCCGGATAGCGATGAAGATCCTCAAAGCAAAGCATAAGTGTATCCAAGTCAATATGTAAAATAGTTAGGCATCGGTTGGGAACCTTAGCTCTAACCCACTTTCCTCTCAAAAGTTGAGGGTTTGGTAGTTAAGAAGCCCCTAAGTCATCCATAGGTGTGAAGACTCGAGGTTCTTTAGAGCATCATCCTAAAGTCAAGAAGTTGATGTAGAACTTGAGGATGATTCATAAAAATTTAATAGAATTACCTTTTGATTGGTACTTGCCTTGTTTTCATAATTTAGCAAAGAAAGGGTTAATCCCACATACTTTGTCAAAGCATAAGGTAGACTACTCCAAAATAATATGGAAGAACAAATGCAAAAGCTCTCAATCAAGACCAAGACTAAGATTCGGTACAGTGGGTCCAAACAATGATGACGATTATTGCATAGTCATCACCGATCATTTGGAACTCGATAGGTCCTTTTTAAATCACATTAACTCATATGAGGAGCTGTTCTTAGAAACTTCAGATGATCCAAATGATTTTGAAGTCAAAGATGCACCACCAGAGTTTGAAGAAGAGATCAAGTCAACCATAAATGAGCTCAAGGAAATCAACTTAGGAACTGAAGAAGATCCACGCCCGACATACATCAGTTCTTTATTGAATGAAATTGAAATGAATGACTTAGTTAGGCTATTGACTAAGTTTAAGGACTACTTTGCATGGAGTTATGAAGAGATGCCTGCATTGGCTCCTGATGTAGTGGACCATAAACTAGCAATAGAGCCTACTACTAGCCCTATCAAGCAAGCTCCTAGATGCATGTGATTAGACATAGAACAATAGTTCATTTATGAAGTAAGAAATTGATCGATGCTTGGCTTCATCTAAAAAAATACCCTACTTGACATCATCCCATGAAGAAAAGATTGGCCAAATTCTTATATGCATCGATGTTAGGATTTAAATAAGGCATGTCCAAAAGATGAATTTCTACTACCAATCACATAATGGTGGACATTTCTCATCTCATGCGGTCTTCTCTTTCATGGATGACTCATGGATATAACCAAATAAAGATGGACCCACGAAGATGATAGAAACATTGCTTTTAGAACCATCAATTTATTACTATAAGGTCATGCCTTTTTAGCCTTAAAATATGTCTACATATCGGCTATGACTCGAATCTTGATGAACTCATTCATCATCAAGTCAGTGCTATGTCGATGATCTCATGGTCAAAGTAGAGAAAAGGAAGACCATCTCTTTGACTTGAGAGTAGTTTTAATGGTTAAGATAATTTAGAAAAGAACCCCATGAAGTGTGCATTGAGTAGCTATATAAATTTTTGAGGTTTGTTGTCTAGAATTAAAATCGATGCGAGAAGATCAAAATATTAGAAATGCCACCCCCTAAATGTTTAACTCAACTCAGATCATTCCAAGGGTTGGCATATCTAAGATGCTTTATATCCAACCTATCAAGAAGATGTCCTCCATTCTTAACACTTGTCAAAAGGATGTCAAGTTCAAGTGGGATGACAAGTGTGAGCTTGCCTTTGAAGACATCAAGCATTACTTGATGATGCCATCGGTTCTAGCCCCTATCTCAGGTAAGTCGCTCATACTTTATACTATTATGTTAGATGACTCCCTTGGCATTTTGTTGGCCCAAGCCAATGATGAAGGGAAGGAAAACACACTATACTACCTTAGCCGTCATATAATCCCTTCTGAGGCTAATTATCCACCCATTGAGAAGCATTGCCTAGCTTTAATCTTTGCATCCTAAAAGCTATAGCACTACATGCTTTCTCATAAGATAAACTTGATCTCTAGGATCAATACACTATAGTATCTCATGACATGGCCGAAATTATCCAGACGATTGGCACGACGGTCCATGATCCTCTCATAGTTTGAAATTACCTTCCTACCCTCCATGTGGTGAAAGGACAAGTGCTAGTAAATTTCTTAGCCACTTTTCCTGTAGACCCTCACTTGTGATGATCACCCTGATGAACAAATCATGAACTTAGGGGATACTAGAATTCACTACTAGGAGATGTACTTTGATGGTGCGTCTTCCTCTCAAAGAAGAGAAGAACCATAATCTACTACTTCGAGAAAGGTGGGGGTAGGAATAGTTCTCTTAACTCCAGTGTGATGTGATAAGATTCTCATATCATTTGTCCAATCATTGCACCAACAACGAAGCCAAATATGAGGCTCGATTGCCGATGCAGGTTCATCTAAAACATCAACATCTTCGAGGATTCTCAGCTAGTTATCAACCAAATCATTAGGTCCTATAAGGTTATAAAGCTTAAGCTCCATCATCACCATAAGTACACTGTGGAGTTCTTGGCCCAAATCCTAGAGGTTACCATTTATAAGATTCTTCGAGGAGAGAATGTCGTAGTGTATGCTTTAGCCAAGCTTGCGAAAGAGTTGGTATGTCTGGTGGATGAGTCCATACCAATAAAGGTCCAAAATAGACAAGTCTTATCCCTTATTGATATTAAACTCATCAAAAAGTACTCTCTTGAAGGAGAGGTTGCCATTGGCAAGAAGGACAAGGAGCTAGATTGGAGGAAACCATTCATAGATTACCTAAATAAAGAAAAACTACCTCAAGAGAAGTCTAAAGCCCATCAAATGAAGTACAGAGCACTTTTCTACGCTCTTGCGGATGATGTATTATACCGGCGATCTTTTGATCATATGTAGTTACATTATTTAGACAAGCACAAAGCCTGTAATATTGTGACCAAGGTACACTCAGGATTATGGGGAGCCAACCAATCTGGTCTGAAGATGAAAACCAAGATCAAGAAAATAGAATACTACTGGCTGTCAATGATCAAAGATTGCATGGATATGGCTAGGCGATGCCACCAATGTCAAATGCATGGTGTGGTCCCCCAACCACCCAACATTCTACATCTACCTGGCCTCATGGCCATTAGTGTTGGTACCAACATAGTGGGTGATTGATCCCTTCTTCTTAAGGGTCATCGGTTCATCTTAGCTACTTTTCCAAATGGGCAAAGGCGATTCTACTCAAAGAGATCACAGCTCAACATGTGCTTCAATTTTTTAGGAACCATATCATATATAGGTTTGGAGTGCCTCGAAGAATTATAACTGATAATAGTATTATATTCAAGAGCACCAAGATCAGTAACTTTTCCCAGAGAAATAGTATAGATTAGAGATATTCTGCCATTAACTACCCAAAGGCAAATGGCTTAGTAGAAGCCTTCAACAAAACTCTCATCCAAATACTAAAGAAGATACTCAACAATAAGTGATAGTGGCATGAGCAGTTAGTTGAAGCCTTGTGAGCCTACCGCACCACATATAGAACTCCAACTCAGTCTACTCTTTTCTCCTCAGTGTATGGGTCCTAAGTCATTCTACCATTAGAAGTCCAACACTGATCACTAAGGCTAGCTATGGATAACAAGATCACAATAGAGTAAAATGCCAAGTTACAATTAGAAAAGCTTGAAGGTTTGGAGGATAGACGCTTGCGGGCATGCTAAAACCTCGAGTTATACAAAGATAAAATGATTCAAGCTCATAATAAGTTGGTCCTTTTTAGAGATTTTCATGTAGGAGAGCATATTTTAGTTTGAAAGAGATCGATTATTACCCATCATAAGATGGGAGACAAGTTTGAACCCACTTGGGAAGGCCCTTTTTGCCATAGAGAAGGCCTAATAAATAGGATCTTATGAGCTTATTAATCATAAGGGAGAGCAATGCTTCCAATTAATGGGTTCGACATAAAGACATATTATAAATTATGTTTAAAAATAATTATCATCAATGAGAATTCCATTTCAAATTCAACCTCTTCCATGTTGAAAGTATTTTTATTTGTGAATCTTCCATGATGTGTTTAGGGCAGGTGTAAGGAACTTGAGTAGTGTCCTATCCTTCATCGACACACAAACACTACACACAAACATATAGAACAAACACATATCTTTTGTCTTTTATAGCTACCTCAAGTTGGTTTGGTTTAGAGTTTTATGCACTTTCCTTTATTTCTTGTTATGCCTTTTGTTTGCTTGGAGTGGTAGTTTGGGGTTTGGGATAGGTGGGTGGTTTCCCTCTTGCACTCTGCTTCAAGTTTGGGTCCTTCCTCCTCCCTTCTTAGTAGTTCTCTAGCTCAAATAGTATCTGTCCCATTGACGACAAATTATCCCGATGATCAGTTCTGCAAGGAAAGTTATAAACCTACACTCTTTCTTTCCAAATTGATTGTTACACATTGATGGGAACCTTAGCTTGGTTGGTTCTCACTATGCTGATAGATCCAACACTCATGTTAGCAGTTCTTGCACCTTAGGATACATCACTCATGCAAAATGTAAGTCTGCTATGCTTTCTTATTGAGTTGGCCACTGTACACTTATAGGCTTTCTTTTCTTGGGCTCAGGATAATGCACCTAGTAGAACCTCCCCTGTGGGCACTATATTTGGATAAAGTCCTTTACAACCCCATTTAGAGACTACCAGGGTTACTATCAAATTTGGCAGTTCCCCTTTCCTAGTAACCACCCCTGTGGTTGGAGAATCCATCCTATGGATGTGCAGATTTTGCCTTAGTCCAGTAAACTTAAGATAAGTTAAGGCTGACATAACACCTTCTTAGGGTGGTCCCTAGCACACTAATAGGGTCCACACAAATATATTAAAAAATATATATTCACTTATGGATTAGGAAGACACCCATAGCGATACCTTTTCTCGAGCAGGCATCCTATCTTTAGGACAGTGTCAACAAAACTCCCGATAGGAATTAGTTGGCTACTCTTGAGTTGATATAAGCCCCAAAGGTATTCACTCAATAGTCTCCCGTAAGTCAAGTTTGATTTCTTATGCTACCAACAGTCACCTTAGCAGTTGTTCCTTGCTTTTGAAGATGTAAGTCTATTGCACCTTCTTCCTAGCATAGCCATTGCAAACTAAAAGGCAACCACTTAGGTTGGCTAGCTCTACCCCATGGCCAATAGACTATCCCTTTGGATTTGTAAATCTAAGATTGGACAAGTCTGATATAACCCATTCTCAATGGGTCCATACTTTCAACATTGTCCATAAATTAAACCTATCAAATTTGACGAGCTCACATCCTAGTGAATATGCCCTCTTAAAAAATTAAACTAAACCAAACAAACCATATCAAATCACATGAATTTAAGATAAAATTAATCGACTACTTTTGAGTTGACATAAGTCCCAGACATTCACTCAGGTAGCCTAGGTCAGGTTTGATTTGTTGTGCATCCAACAGCTCTCCCTAGTGGTTGTTCCTCACTTTAAAAGATGTAAGTTTGTTATACCTTCTTCTTAACATGACCGTTGCACACCGAAAGGCAACCCCTTAGGTTGGCTAGCTCTAACCCATATTCGGTAGACTATCCCTTTAGATTTGTAAACCTTAGGTAGGTCAAGGTTGATATAGCCCCTTCTCATTGGGTCCATCGAGAAGGTCTTTGCATTTAGATAAAATTAAACCCAATCATTTTCTAGTGGAGTTAAATCACACCCTTCTTCCTGCTGGAGCCCCAAATCATATATAAACAAGTCAAGAAAAAAAAATCAAATTCAAAACCAACCTCCCCATTGGAGCAAAATTAAACCAACTCCCCCAATAGAGTATAAATGAAGAAAATCCAACCAAACTCTTATCTCCAATGGATACATCCCCAAACAAATCTATGAAATCAAACTCAAATCCTAATCCCAAGCGAATAACCCAAATCTACTTCCCTAGTGGAAGGTTCATATACCCAAAAAACTCGACTTATCTCTAGTGATATGCCTCCATCAATTAAAACAAAACAAATTAGTCAAATTAATCTTAGTCCCAGTGGATTATAGATTCTTATCCTAGGATCTTTTTCCATAAATTATAATTAAATCAAAATCAAACCTTATCCCGTGATTTTCTTCTTTACTCGACATAGACCCCTCACATGTCATGTCCAATGCATGTGTGATCCCCTAGAGGATCTCCCTCCATGTCCTTGATATGGAATTCTCATCAAATATTATTTCTTCTCTTATGCACACCTTTAATACTTCAACCAAATGCATAACAATGTATTCATTCAAATTACATCATCTTAACATTATAATCAACATTTTATAATTTATGATGGTGCAAGCTCAAACTAACTATACAATATCATGATAAACATATTATACTATAATATATGATGTTATATTATAATTTTCTATAATATAATATATTGTCTAACATTACACCTCATTAGAGTCACTTAAAAGGAACAAATAACAAAATTTTCTCAAAATATGAATAATGTTCATTTTGGATGTAAAATTGTTATTTTTATATTAGAAATGGTATAAAATAGCATAATTTTGGTGTTGCTTCTTGGTGGGTGTTGTGAATTTGGCAAAATTCTTCCATCTCAACCTTCAAATTAACAAATTTGTGAGTTTTGACCCAATGTATTATAACAAAAGTAAAACATACTAAAATGCACAATAACATTTAGTAACACATCACCACATTCATATATATGTGAAGTTATTTTGTTATGTACATTATATTTTAATATACTTTCATATAATATATTATCTTATAGTACACCTTAAAATGAATCACTTTAAGCAAAAACTTTATAAAATTTTGGTGAAAACTAAACATTTATTTTGAATGCAAAATTCCATTCTTTTGATTAAATGACACACCATACACCCCAATGATATTCCCTAAAGCTTAGCTTAAATTTGGCCAAATCCATCATCTCGACCTATAAATCAGGTTATAGTACAAACTCTACTACTTCATACTATAATAAACTAAAATATGCTAAATAATAAGTAGTTATACACACAATATGTTATAATGCATGATGTTATATGTTATGGCATCTATATTATAATACACTATAACATATTATATTTACATATCACATCACAAGGTGCTTAAGATAAAAAATCATAAAATTAGTCTAAATAATAAAATATTAGTAGTTATACACAAGGTTTAGGATTATTTTTATTTTATTTTATTTTATTTAGTTTAGGGTTTAGGTTTAGGTTTTAGTTTTATTTATTTTATTTTAGTTTATTTTAGTTTAGGATTAGGTTTAGTTTATTTTGTTTATTTTAGGGTTAGGGTTTTTTTTTAGATTAGGGTTTCAATTTTATTTTTATTTTTATAGGCTTTATTTTTAGGTTTATTTTTTTGGTTTAGGTTTTATTTAAGTTTTATTTTATTTTAGGTTTATTTTTATTTTTTATAGTTTTATTTTAATTAGGTTTTTTATTTTTAGGCTTATTTTATTTTAGTTTAGTTTAGGTTTTATTTATTTTTTATTTTACTTTAGTTTTTATTTTATTTAATTTTAGGTTTAGGTTTTATTTTATTTTTTTTATTTTATTTATTTATTTAAGTTTAGGTTTATTTATTTATTTTATTTTAGGATTTATTTAGTTTAGGTTAAGGTTTTTTTTTTAGGGTGTAGGGTTTAGTGTTTTTTAAGATTTAGGATTTAAGGATTAATTTTTATTTTATTTAGGTTTTATTTTTTATTTTTAGGTTTAGGTTAAGGCTTTTGTTTTTTTTAAGCTTAGGTTTTAGGTTTATTTTATTTTTAATTTACATTTATTTCTTCTTTTATTTAAGTTTTTTATTTTTTTAGTTTAGTTTAGGTTTCTATTTATTTTATTTTATTTTATTTAATTTTTAGGTTTAGGTTTAGGTTTAAGTTTAGTTTTAGGTTTTGGTATTTGTTTAGATTTTAATATAATTTTATTATTTTATTTAGGATTAGGTTTTTTTAAGGTTTTATTTTATTTTGGTTTAGGTTGTTAGGTTTTTAGGGCTTAAGGTTTAGGGTTTAAGGTTCAGGGTTTAGGGTTTGTGATTTAGATTTAGGGTTTAGTGTTGGTTTAGAGGTTATAAATTAAGTTTAGGTTTAGGGTTTAGGGTTTGGTTTTAGGTTTAGGGTTTAGGGTTTAAGTTTAGGATTAAGGTTTTAGAGGTTTAGGGTTTAAAGGAGGTTTAGGTTAAGGTTAGTTTAGGGTTTATGGTTAGTTTTAGGTTTAGGGTTTAGCCTTTAGGCTTTAGGGTTTAGGGCTTAGGGTTTTAGGGTCTAGGGTTTTGGGTTTATGATTTAGGATTTAGGGTTTAGGGTTTTTAAGGTTTAGGGTTTAGGTTTAGGTTTAGATTTTTCTTTAGGGTTTAGGATTTTTATGGTTTAATATTTAAGATTTAGGGTTTAGGGTTTAGGGTTATAGGTTTAAGGTATAGGGTCAGGTTTTTTATTTTATTTTATTTTTAGGTTTAGGTTTAGGTTCAGGTTTTAGTTTATGTTCTTATTTTATTTTATTTTATTTCAATTTAAGTTCTTTTATTTATTTTATTATTAGGTTTTATTTAATTTTGGTTTAGTTATTTAGCTTTTTAAGGTTTATGGTTTTAGGTCTAGGGTTAAGGGTTAAGGGTTTGGCATTTAGTGTTTAGGGTTTAGGGTTTAGGGTTTAGGGTTTTTGGGTTTTAGGGTTTAGGGTTTAGGGTTTAGGGTTTAGGGTTTAAGTTTTTCAGGGTTTAGGATTTAGGGTTTAGGGTTTAGGGTTTAAGGTTTAGGGTTAGCTTAGGGTTTATGGTTAGTTTAGTATTTAGGGTTTACGATTTAGGAATTAGGGTTTAGGCTTTAGGCTTTAGGGCTTAGGTTTTTAGGATTTAAGGTTTAGGGTTTATGGTTTAGGATTTAAGGTTTAGGGTTTTTAGGGTTTAGGTTTTAGGTTAAGGTTTATGTTTTTATTTCTTATTTTTTTAGGTTTAGGTTTTAAGATTTTAATTTAGGTTTATTTTTAGGTTTTATTTTTTAGTTTAGGTTTAGGTTTATTTTTAACTTATTCTATTTTACTTAGTTTAGGGTTTAGGTTTAGTTTATTTTAGGTTTCAGTATAGGTTTAAGTTTAGGTTTTTATTTTATTATTATTATTTTATTTAGGTTTAGGTTTTTACATATTTATTTTATTTTAGGTTTTGTTTAATTTAGGTTAAGGTTTTTAGGATTTAGGATTTAGGGTTTAGGGTTTAGGGTTAGTTTTAAGGTTTAGCATTAAAGGTTTTGGGTTTAGGGTTTTGGATTTATTTATTTATTTTTAGGTTTAGGTTTAGGTTCTTATTTTATATTTTTTTAGGTTTAGGTTTTAGGTTTATTTTATTTTTTGTTTCGTTTAATTTTATTTTATTTAGATTTTTTTTTATTTTTAGGTTTATTTTATTTTTAACATTAGTTTATGTTTATGTTTATTTTATTTTATTTTAGTTTTTATTTATTTTATTTTATTTTAATTTTAGGTTTAGGTTTAGGTTTTAGTTTAAGTTTTTATTTTATTTTATTTTATTATTTTATTCAGGTTTATTTTTTTTTGTTTATTTTATTTCTAGGTTTTATTTAGTTTAGGTTTAGGTTTTTAGGGTTTAGGTTTAGGTTTTAGGTTTTAGGGTTTAGGGTTTGAGTTTTAGGGTTTAGGGTTCAAGGTTGTAGATTTTAGGGTTTAAGGTTTAAGGTTTAGGGTTTAGGGTTTTAGAGTTTTGGGTTTTGGGTTTTCAGTTTTGTGTTTAGAGTTTAGGTTTTAAAGTTTTAGGGTGTAGGGTTTAGGTTTGTAGATTTTGGGTTTATGGTTTAGGGTTAGTTTTAGAGTTTGGGGTTTAGGGTAGGGCTTTTTTATTTATTATTATTTTATTTTATTATTTTTAAAATTAAGTAAACTAGTAGGTTTAGGTTTAATTTTGTTTATTTTTTATTTATTTTATTCTATATTTTTCTCTAGGTTTATTTTTTTTATTTAGTTTAGTTTATTTATTTTAGGTTTATTTATTTTAGTTTATGTTTTTTATTTTCCTTTATTTTTTTAGGTTTAGGTTTAGCTTTAGATTAATGTTTTAGTTTAGTTTTATTTTTATTTTATTTTTACGGCTTAGGTTTTATTTTTTATTTTTAGGTTTAGGTTTAGGTTCTTATTTTATTTTTTTAGGTTTAGGGTTTAGGTTTATTTTTAGGTCTTACGTTTCAGTTTAGGTTTAGGTTTATTTTTAGTTTATTTTATTTTATTTAGTTTAGGTTTAGGTTTAGGTTTAGCTTATTTTAGGTTTAGGTTTAGGCTTTATTTATTTTACTTTAGGTTTATTTTATTTTTATTTTAGGTTTATGATTTTTTTAGTTTATTAGGTTTATTTTTTTATTTTGGGTTTATTTTTACGTTTAGGTTTTTATTTAGTTTTTAGGTTTAGGTTTAGGTTTAGGTTTAGGTTTTAGTTTTGGTTTTTATTTCATTTTATGTTTTTATTTTATTTAGTTTTAGGCTTTTTATTTATTTTATTTTTAGGTTTAATTTAGTTTATGTTAAGGTTTTTAAGGTTTAGGGTTTAGGGTTGTAGATTTAGGGTTAGTTATGGGGTTTAGGG
The DNA here is from genome assembly GCA_021442155.1 of Cymbidium sinense. Taxonomy (NCBI): domain Eukaryota; kingdom Viridiplantae; phylum Streptophyta; class Magnoliopsida; order Asparagales; family Orchidaceae; genus Cymbidium; species Cymbidium sinense. The sequence continues at coordinate 365,840,784 of CM038214.1, read as the reverse complement.
TTTATGGTTTAGGATTTAGGATTTAGGGTTTAGGTTTATTTTTTATTTTTATTTAGTTTAATTTATTTATTTTGGTTTATTTACTTTATTTTAGGTTTTTTATTTTAGTTTATTTTTTAGGTTTAGGTTTAGGTTTATGTATATTTTTTAGTTTAGTTTTATTTTTATTTATTTTTTAGGGTTAAGTTTTATTTTTTTTTATTTTATCTTTAGGTTCAAGTTTTTATTTTATTTTTTTAGGTTTAAGTTTTAGGTTTTTATTTTAGGTTTATTTTATTTTTATTTTATGTTTATTTTAAATTTTATTTAGGTTTTTTACTTTTTTGGTTTATTTTATAGTTTAGTCTAAGTTTTAATTTATTTTATTATAGTTTAGTTTTAGTTTTTATTTTTTTATTTGTAGGTTTAAGTATAGGTATAGGTATAGTTTTAGTTTTATTTTATTTTTTATTTTATTTAGGTTTAGGTTTTTTTATTTATTTAATTTGTAGGTTTTATTTAGTTTAGGTTTAAGTTTTTAGGTTTTTAGGGTTTAAGGTTTAGGTTTTAGGGTTTAGGGTTTAGGGTTTGGCGTTTAGGGTTTACAGTTTAGGGATGTAGGTTTTAGGGTTTAGGGTTTTGGGCTTTGGGTTTTAGGGTTTTGGGTTTATGGTTTAGGGTTAGTTTTAAGGTTTAGGGTTTAGGGCTAGAGTTTAGGGTTAATTTTAGGGTTAGTTTTAGGGTATTTTTTTATTTTTTAAAATTAAGAAGACAAGTAGGTTTAGGTTTATTTAGTTTAATTTTTATTTATTATAGTTTATTTTATTATTTATTTATTTTTTTATATTATATTTAGTTTAATTTATTTATTTTAGTTTAGGATTTCTATTTTAGTTTAATTTTAAAGTTTAGGTTTAGGTTTAGGTATATTTTTTAGTTTTGTTTTATTTTTATTTTATTTTTTAGGTTTAGATTTAGGTTTATTTTTTAGTTTAGTTTTATTTTTATTTAATTTTTAGGTTTAGGTTTAGGTTTTTATTTTATTTTTTTAGGTTTAGGTTTAGGTTTAGTTTATTTTATGTTTAGGTTTAGGTTTTATTTATTTTAGTTTAGGCTTAGGCATATTTTTTTTTTATTTTAGGTTTAGGTTTTTTTTAGTTTAGGGTTAGGTTTTAATTTTTATGTATTTTTAAGGTTTATTTTTTCATTTTTTTATTTTAAGGTTTTTTTAATTTTTAAGTTTAGTTTAGGTTTTTATTTATTTTATTTTAGTTTAGTTTTTATTTATGTTATATTTTATTTTTAGGTTTAGGTTTAGGTTTATGTTTTAGTTTAGGTTTTTATTTTATTTTATTTTTTATTTTATTTAGGTTTAGGTTTTATTTATTTATTTTATTTTTAGGTTTTATTTAGTTTAGGTTTAGGTTTTTTTAGGTTTTTAGGTTTTTAAGGTTAAAGGTTTAGGGTTTAGGGTTTAAGGTTTAGGGTTTAGGATTTAGGGTTTTGGGTTTATGGTTTTGGGGCTTATGGTTTAAGGTTTAGGGTTTTGTGTTTTGGTTTTTGGGTTTTGGGTTTTATGGTTTAGGGTTTAGGGTTTAAGGTTGGTTCAAACGTTTAGGGTTTAGGAGTAGGGTTTTTTTAAAAAGTTTTTAATTATTTTAAAATTAAGTAAACAAGTAGGTTTAGGTTTATTTAATTTAATTTTTATTTATTTTATTTTATTTTATTTTTTATTTTTATTCAGTTTATTTTTATTTTTATTAAGTTTAGTTTATTTATTTTAGTTTAGGTTTAGGTTTAGGTTTAATTTTTTTTAGTTTAGTTTTATTTTTTAGGTTTAGGTTTTATTTTTAATTTTTAGGTTTAGGTTTAGGTTTTTATTTTATTTTTATAGGTTTAGTTTTTAATGTTTTATTTTAGGTTTATTTTTAGGTTTTATTTTTTAGTTTAGGTTTAGGTTTATTTTTAGTTTATTTTATTTTATTTAGTTTAGGTTTAGGTTTTATTTATTTTAGTTTAGGTTTAGGTCTATTTTATTTTTATTTTAGGTTTAGTTTTTTTTATGTTTATAGTTTAAGTTTTATTTTTTATTTATTTTTATGTTTATTTTTAGGTTTAGTTTTTTATTTAATTTTTATTTTATTTTATTTTAGGTGTATTTTATTTTTATTTTAGGTTTAGTTTTATTTTATTTAGGTTTTTTATTTTTTAATTTAGTTTAGGTTTTTATTTATTTTATTTTATTTTAGTTTTTATTTTTTATTTTACTTTCTTTTTAAGTTTAGGTTTAGGTTCATGTTTAGGTTTTAGTTTAGGTTTTTATTTTATTTTATTATTATTATTTTTTTGGTTTTTTTATTTATTTTATTTTTAGGTTTTATTTAGTTTAGCTTTTAGTTTTTGGCTTTTCTGGGTTTAGGGTTTAGGGTTTAGGGTAACTTTAGGGTTTCAGGATTAAGGATTAGGGGTTGGGGTTTGGGGTTTAGGGTTTAGGGTTTAAGATTTAGGGTTCAGTGTTTAGGGTTTAGGGCTTAGGTTTTAGGGTGTAAGGCTTAGGGTTTAGGGTTTAGGGTTCTAGGGTTTAGGGTTTACAAGTTAGGCTTTAGGGTTGAGGGTTTAGTGTTTTTAGGGTTTAAAGTATAGGTTTTAGGTTTAGTGTTCAGGTTTTAGTTTAGGGTTTAGGATTTTTGGCAATTTTTATAACAAAGAACAAAGTGAGATTCAACATTTCTTCTTTTCAATTTCATCAACCAAGTAACACACCAAGTTTTCTAAGATAGAAGTGACAACATTGATAAAAAATGGGCATAGAGAAAATCAAAATCTCAGATCTAGAATCATCTCTACTATGTGGTTATAAATAGTGGATCATTGTTCTTTAGTTTCTTCAGTTCCCAACAAAACCACCCCAGCCTCTCGAGTAGCAGGATCCACCATCATATCCCCGATCTCTCCCTTGGCCACTGGCATGGTTGCAACCTCTATCACTCCCCCCACCTCCATAACCACCACTGCCCTGACCACCACCTTCATATCCACCAGCACCTCAGATTCCCCACCACTATGATCATGCCTTTTAGGTTTTTTTTATTCTTAAGGTTATTTTATTTCTTTAGTTTAGTTTATGTTTATTTTTATTTTATTTTAGTTTATTTGTATTAGGTTTAGGTTTAGGTTCTAGTTTACATTTTTATTTGGGTTTAGGTTTTTTTATTTAGTTTAGGATTAGGTTTTTAGGTTTTTAGGTTTAGGGTTTAGGGTTTAGGGTTTTAGGGTTTATGGTTTAAAGTTTTTGGTTTATTAGGGTTTAGGGTTTAGGGTTTAGGGTTTAGGGTTTTAGTTTAAACTTTAGGGTTTAGGGTTTTAGGTTTAAGGTTATCTTAGTTAGGTTAGTTTAGGGTTTAAAGTTTAAGGTTTAGGGCTTTAGGGTTTTAGGGTTTTAGGTTTTAGTTTTGGGTTTAGGGTTTAGGGTTTAGGGTTTATAGTTTTAGTTTAGGGTTTAGGGTTTAGGGTTCTGATTTAGTATTGGGGTTAGGGTTTTAGGTTTAGGGTTTAGGGTTTAGGGTTTAGGGTTTGTTTAGGGTTTAGGGTTTTAATTTTAGGGTTGTTGGTTTAGGGTTGTAAGTTTAAGGTTTAGGGATTAGGGTTACTTTTTTTGGGTTTGGTTTAGGTTTAAGGTGTTTAAGGTTTAGTATTTTTTTAGATTAAGTAAACTGGTAGGTTAAGATTTATTTAATTTATTTAGTTTATTTTTTTATTATTTTAGTTTATTTTTATTTTTTATTTTTATTTAAGCTTTTTTAGGTTTTAGGGTTTAGGATTTAAGGTTTTAAGGATTATGCTTTTAGGGCTTAGCATTTAGGGTTGAGGGTTTAGTGTTTAAGCTTTAGGGTTTAGGGATTTTAGGTTTAGGGTTTAGGGTTTAGGGTATGGGGTTTAGGGTTTTAGGGCTTAGGGTTTAGGGTTTAGGGTTTAGGGTTTATAATTTAGGGTTTAGGGTTTAGGGTTTAGGGTTTAGGATCCCAACTCAAATGAAAGAGAGCAATCAATATCAGGTCATCCATACTAGAAATCAGATCTAAAAGACAATAAACAGCAAATTTTAAAATCTACTGCAAACCAGCCTGACAAAGACAAGAGCAAGGAATTAACCCCATTCCAATCCTGTAGGACATTAATAAATATACATTCTTGGTGAATAGTCCAATAAGCAGCTCAGGGTTATTTCCCATCAAAAGATAAGCAAAGAATGTAAGCAATGCAGCTCTTAACAACCTCCTTATTTCAGAAAATTGAGAACAATAATTATAAAGAGAAACAACATACCCCAAGCCCAAATTACCACGGAAATGAAGTACAATGAGATAAGAAGAAAGCAGTAGGCTCCCCACCACGACAAATCCGGTAAGAGATAATCGAGATAACACCACGAAATAGTTTCCTTATGATCAAACTCATTAATCCAATTAGAAACAATCTTGAGAGTAATAGCGAAGGTGGCCATAAATCCGAATGAGATTAAACAATGCAAATATTAAAATCAAGAGAGGCAAAAGTATAGTCACATGATGATACAAATGTAGCATAAGTGGAGGGAAAAATAGCGACATATGAAGTCATTTAGTCAAATGCTAATAGCAAAACCCAAAGCCAATAATCTAATTGTAGGAAATAGCCAACAACCATAAACAACCTTCTTTGGATAAGGAAAGCGACATACCCCAAGCCCAAATGACCACAGGAAATGGGAGGACAACAATAAAAGAAGGTAAAGGGATATGATACGGTAAAACCAAAAGCCCATAACGAATGGGCAAAACGAGAACCATAAAGACATTCTGCTTGATAAAGGAGCCAAAAATCCAAAGGCCATCAGTGTAAGCAATAATGTAATTATTACCCCCACCAAATTTAAGCAAAATAACATCAAAATTAGTCTGGAAAATAGGATAGACAACTTTTTGAATTTAAGATTTAACCCAAGATAGAATAGAATACAAGTTGGCCAATAACCAACCACATCAAAATGGAAGATGCTTTACAAATAGAGGGAACAAGCGGTGAAATCAATTTGAGCAACAAAATCCCTTCGAAAGGGAAAATAGGCTTTATTAAATAGAAGGCCATGAAGAAAACGATTTAAGTTAAGAATAAGGAAAACATTCTGCATAAAGGGGAAAATAAAATAGCCAAAGCAATCAGCAAAACAACATTACCCTACTGAACTAGAAAGACAACCCTAGAAGCAGCTAGTAGAACAAAGGAATCAAAGATCTAGAGACGCCAACAAACAAGATAATAAAGAATAGCAAGTTGGCCAAAGAACCACCTAATACAAATAGGCAATGCCTTAGAAAAAACCCTAGAAAGAACCGACAAAAAAACCACGATAGAAATCAATGAAAAAATTAAGAAAGTCTAAACTGAGGAGATAAGGATAAGCAGGAGATAACAGACACTCTCCTGGCAAGTTGGAAGAAAGAGGTTACCCAAAGCAATCATCAAAGCAACTCCAAAAGCACCCTACTAGACAAGAAGGACAACCCAGAAATGGCGAGCAGTGGAGTCGGATCGGTTAGTAAGATGAAAATTAACAGCAAAATGGCCAAAAAAACCCCCAATGCAAATATACAAAACAAAAGTAAAGTCCCAGAATGATAAGGAAAGGATCAGGCTAAAGCTAGCTGAAATGAGATGATCACCAGCAGCCAAAAAGTAATAAAAGAGAGCAACAAAGCAAAAAATCATTCAATAACCTCAAAAGGTCCGACTTATCAAGACAATCCAAAACCCCGAAGCATAAGCTAAAATCAATTATGATTCGGTAATCACGTGTGTGCACAATTTTAAGAGATAAAGGCGAGAGAGAGATTAGGTGATCATTGACAGCGACTAAGTTAGTCAAGATAAAAACAGGCAAGAAATAGCCAAAAACCATAAGGTTAGTCTACAAATAGATATTAATTACAACAAAGGAAGTGCTGATTCTGCCCATACAGGATGGGAAGAGGGGATTACCAATTACCATAAGCAAACCAACCCTAAGAGCAGTCTGCATGACAAAAGGCCCAAAAATCCAACAACCAAACATTAAAACATCAGAATAAATATTGCATCATACATAATAAACACTAGGAAGTAACATTGATACAACATAGGTTACTAAGTGGTTCCAAGAAGTTTCATCTTTGATAACCAATAAGACACAAAATTTAATGCCAGTAGCTAATCCCAGAGCATCACTAAAATTAGAAATTTGGAGGTAATTCCAATCCATAATAAGGAGAAGAATATCAGATAAGTTAGGATAAGCTGTAAAGTTGAACAGAGGGATATCTGTTAAGCAAGGATCCCATATTATAATTCTAGAAAAAGGAAAGAAATATGCCCTTATTGATCAAAAAATAATCAACAAATAAAGCATTAAGTAGTATATCTCCCTCCTATGAGTAAACCCCTTGTCATTAACAATGGGCGGCAGATATAAGACCCCAATCAAGATTGGGGATAGTAAACAACAGCAGATGTTACATAGCTCAGTAATTGACCAAGGAGTATTAGGATGATGCATCAGCAAATTTGAGAGTACAACAATAATTTATCAGTGTAAGTAACAAAAGCAAGAAGTCCTTAATTAAAGGAAATGTAATTAAACAAACATCACATGTCATAAAAATCAAAATAGCAAGTAGTATCCGGGTGAAACATCAACAAAAACTAAGAGAATAACAACGCTGAATATAAAATGGGCATTCAATTTAGGGTTTAAGGTTTATGGTTTGTAGGGTTTAGGGTTTAGGATTGTAGGGTGGTTTAGGGTTAGTTTAAGATTTAGGGTTTAGGGTTTTAGGTTTTAGGGTTTAGGGTTTAAGGTTTAAGGTTTTTTAGGGTTTAGGTCTAGGATTAGGTTTAGGTTTTAGGGTTTAGAATTTAGGTTTAGCATTTTAGGGTTTAGGGTTTAGGGTTCGGGTTTTGGGTTTGGGTTTTGGGTTTTAGGATTTAGCGATAGGTTTAGGGGTTAGGGTTTAGGGCTAGGGTTTTGTTTTATTTTTATTTTTTTTATTTTTTTAATTAAGTAAACATGTAGGTTTAAATTTATTTTGTTTATTTTTTAATTATTTTAGTTTATTTTATTTTTTTATTTTTGTTTATTTTATTTTTAATTAGTTTTAATTATTTTAGTTTAGGTTTTTTATTTTAGTTTATTTTTTAGGTTTAGGTTTATTTATTTTTTATTTTAGTTTTAATTTTATTTTATGATTTAGGTTTAGGTTCTTTTTTAAAGGTTTTAGTTTAGATTTTTTTTTATTTTTTTAGGATTAGGTTTCAAGTTTTTATTTTAGGTTTATTTTTAGATTTTATGTTTAAGTTTAGGTTTAAGTTTATTTTTTTATTTTATTTAGGTTTATTTTATTTTTATTTTAGGTTTAAGTTTTATTTTTTAGTTTAGGGTTTAGGTTTTATTTTTTATTTATTTTTAGGTTCATTTTTTAGGTTTAAATTTTTATTTATTTATTATTTATTTTTATTTTAGATTTATTTTTTTATTTTAGCTTTAGTTTTTATTTTATTTACATTTTTGATTTTTTTAATTTAGTTTAGGTTTTATTTTTTATTTTTATTTAGTATTTATTTTTTGTTTATTTCCTTTTAGGTTTAGGTTTAGGTTTTAGTTTAGCATTTTTAAATTTTCATTTTAAATTTTTGGGTTAGGTTTTTTGGGTTTAGGGTTTAGGGTTTAGGGATTGGGGTTTGGGGTTAGGGTGTAGGGTTTAGGGTTTAGGGTTTAGGGTTTAGTGTTTATGTTTTAGGGTTTATGGCTTAGGGTTTAGGGTTTAGGATTTTAAGGTTTAGGGTTTAGAGTTTAGGGTTTAGGGTTGAGGGTTTAGGGTTTAGGGTTTTAAGGTTTAGGATTTAGATTTTAGGTTTAGGGTTCAGGTTTTATTTTAGGGTTTAAGGTTTTTTGGCTTTTTTTAATAGAGAATAAATTTAGACTCAACATTTCTTCTTTTTGATTTCATCAACCAAGTAACACACCAAGTTTTCTAAGACACAAGCGATAACATAGATCATAAATGGTCATGCATAGAGTAAATAAAAAACCCTAGATAACTAGAACCATCTCTACTATAAAGAGACAGTTCCATAAACACATCGGATCGACCTTTCTTCAGTTTCTTTACTTCCCATCAAAACAACCCCGACCTCTCCAGGAGCAGAATCGACCATCAAATCCCGGTCTCTCACTCTCTATCACTTGTAACCTCTGTAACTCCTCACCTCCATAACTCCATTCAGACCACCACCTCCATATCCACCGGCACCTCTAGATCCCCACCATTAACTACCACCTCGCCTTCACCTCCCTTTGTATCTAGGCTTTGATAGTGATATTCCATGCAAGGTTCTTCTCATTCTTTGGGCTTGGGTTGAGGTTTAGGTTTATTAGGTTTTAGGGTTTATGTTTATTTTTTAATTTATTTAGTTACTTTAGGTTTAGGTTTAGGGTTTTGGATTTAGGGTTTAGCATTAAGGTTTAGGGTTTAAGATTTAGGGAGGGTTTATGCTTAGAGTTTTATGGTTTAGGGTTAGGATTTAAGGTTTAGGGTTTAATGTTTAGGGTTTAGGGTTGTATGGTTTAGGGTTATAAAAGGCTTTAGGGTTTAAGGTTTAGGGTTTTAGAGTTTAGGGTTTAAGGTTTTGGATTTTTATTTGTGGCTTGGTTTAGTTTGTGGATTTTAAGTTTAGAGTTTATGGTAGTTTAGGTTTGGATTTAGGGTTTAGGATTTTAAGGTTTAGGCTTTTATTTTATTTTTATTTTATTTTTTATTTTAGTTTATTTTATTTTATTTTATGTTTAGTTTTATTTTATTTTTTAGTTTTCATTTTATGTTTATTTTATTTTGAGGCCTATATTTATTTTATTTTGCATTTTATTATTTTATCTATTTTTATTAGGTTCAAGTTAAGTTTTACTTACATTTTTTTATTTTATTTTATTCTTTATTTTATCTTCATTTAGGTTTTTATTTAGATTAGGATTAGGTTTCAAGTTTTAAGTTTAGGGTTTAGGTTTAAGTTTAATATTTTAAAGTTTAGGGTTTAGTGTTTAGGAGTTTAAAGTTTAGGGTTTATAGTTTTAGGGTTTTAGTTTAATGTTAAGGTTTAAGGTTGAGGTTTTAATTTGGCTTTAGGATTTAGGATTTTTTAGGTTTTAAGATTTATAGTTGCTTAGGATTTAAAGGTTAGGGTTTAGATTTAGGCTTTAGGGTTTAGGATTTTTAGGGTTAAGGGTTAGTTTATGATTTAAGGGTTTATGGTTTTAGGGTTTAGGGTTTAGGATTTAGGGTTAGTTAGGGTTTTGAGTTTAGAGTTTAGGGTTTAAGCTCTAGGATTTAGGATTTTTAGGGTTTTGGGTTTAGGGTTTAAAGTTTCTTAAGGTTTATGGTTTTGGGTTTTGGGTTTATAATTATTGGTTCAATGTTGTAGGTTTAAGGTTTAGGGTTTAGGGTTAGTTATAGGGTTTAGGATTTCAGGTTTAGGGTTTAGGATTTAGAGTTTAGTGTTTAAGGTTTAGGGTTTTTTTTAAGATTAAGTAAACTTGCAGGTTTAGGTTTATTTAGTTTATTTTTTAATTATTTTAGTTTATATTATTTTTTATTTTTATTTGTGTTTATTTTTTATTTTTAGGACATAGGCTTTAGGGTTTATGGTTTTTGCTTTTAAGGTTTAGGGTTAGGATTTAGGGTTTAAGGTTTAAGGTTTAGTTTTTAATCTTTAGGGTTTATGATTTTTAGTGTTTAGAGTTTAGGGTTTAGGTTTTAGGGTTTTAGGTCTTAGGGTTTAGGGTTTTGGGTTCAGGGTTAAAGGTTTGAGGTTTTAGGGTTGTTTATTATTTAGGGTTTAGGGTTTACAATTTATGGTTTATGATTTAGGGTTTAGGATTTAGTGTTTAGGGTTTATGGTTTATGGTTTAGTGTTATAAAGTTTAGGGTTTAAGGTTGTAGGGGGGTTTACAGTTTAGGTTTTAAGGTTTAGCGTTAGTTTGGGATTTAGGGCTAGGGTTTAGGGTTTACCATTTTAAGGTTTAGGTTTTAAGGTTTAGGGATTTTTAGGGTTTAGGTTTAGGATTTAAGGTTTAAGGTTTAAGGTTGTAGATTTAGGGTTTAGGGTTTAGGGTTTAAGGTTTAAGGTTGTAGGTTTAGGGATTAGGGTTTAGGGTTGTAGTTTTGGGTTTAGTTCTTAGAGTTTATGGTTTAAGGTTTAGGATTTAAGGTTTAGGGTTTAGGGTTTAGCTTTAATGTTTAGGATTTTTATTTTATTTTATTTTAGGTTTATTTTATTTTTATTTTACGTTTAGTTTTTATTTTATTTTGGTTTTAATTCTTAGGTTTATTTTATTTTTTAGTTTAATTTAGGTTTTATTTAATTTATTTTAGTTTATTTTATTAGAATATTTTTTTTGTTATTTTTAGGTTTAGGTTTTAGTTTAAGTTTTATTTTATTTTATTTTTTTTATTTTAGTTTAGTTTTGAGTTTTTTATTTATTTCATTTTTAGGATTTATTTAGTTTAGGTCTAGGTTTTAGGGTTTTAGGGTTTGGGTTTAGGGTTTTGGGTTTAGGGTTTAGGGTTAGGGTTTAGGGTTTAAAGTTTAGGGGTTAGGGTTTAGTGTTTAGGGATTAGGTTTAGAGTTAATTATTTAGGATTTAAGATTTAGGGTTTAGGGTAAAAGGTTTAGGGTTTAGGGTTATAGGAGGATTAGGGTTTAGGGTATAGTGTTCAGGGTTAGTTTAGGTTTTAGGTTTAGAGCTTAAGTTTTAATTTAAGCTTTGTGCCTTTTTTTAATAGAGAACAAATTTAGATTTGATATTTCTTCTTTTTGATTTCATCAACCAAGTAACAAACCAAGTATTCTATGACATAAGTGACAACATAGATCATAAATGGGCATGCATAGAGAAAATCAAAAACTCTAGATAACTAAAACCATCTCTGCTATAAAGACATAGTTCCATAAACAACATATATTTCTTATTTCTTTAGTTCCATGAGAACCACCTGGGCCTCTCATTAGCGGATCCACCATCATATCCATGATCTCGCTCCACCACCTTACTCACCACCACTTCCATATCCACCTCTAGATCCCCCGATAACCACCACCTCACTTTCACCGCAGCTAGATCTAGATTGTGCCTTGTTGACTGTGATATTCTTGGCGTCAAAGTTCTTCTCATTCTTAGGGCTTAGGCTTAGGTTTAGGTTTATTAGGTTTAGGGTTTAGGTTTATTTTTAAATTTATTTAGTTACTTTAGGTTTAGCTTTAGGGTTTGGGGTTTAGGGTTTACGATTAGGGTATAGAGTTTAGAGTTTAGAGTTTAGGGATTTAGGGTTTATGCTTAGGGTTTTAAGGTTTAGGGTTTGGGTTTAGGGTTTAGGGTTTAGGGTTTAGGGTTGTATGGTTTAAGGTTTAGGGTTTATGGTTATTGAGGGCTTTAGGGTTTAGGGTTTAGGGTTTAAGGTTTTGGATTTTTTAGGGTTTAAGGTTTTGGGTTTTTTAGGGATTAGAGTTGAAGGTTTAGGGTTTAGGGTTGTAGGTTTAGATCTTAGGGTTTATGGTTTAGAGTTGTAGGTTAAGGGTTTAAGGTTTAGAGTTTAGGGTTTAGGGTTTAGGGTTTAGGGTTTAAGGTTTAGTGTTTAGGATTTTTATTTCATTTTATTTTATTTTATTTTAGGTTTATTTTATTTTTATTTTATGTTTAGTTTTATTTTATTCTAGTTTTTTATTCATAAGTTTATTTTATCTTTTTGTAGTCTAATTTAGGTTTATAATTATTTTATTTAAGATTATTTTCATTAATTTATTTTCATTTATTAATAGGTTTAGGTTTAGGTTTAGGTTTTAGTTTACATTTTTATTTTATTTTATTTTTTAATTTTATTTCAATTTAAGTTTTTTTTATTTAGATTAGGATTAAGATTTTAGGTTTTAGGTTTAGGGTTTAGAGTTTTGGGTTTTAGGGTTTATGGTTTTAGGGTTTTTGCTTAATGGTTAGGGTTTAGGATTTAGGATTTAGTGTTTAGGCTTTAGGGTTTAGGGTTTTTAGGGGTTAGAGTTCAGGGTTAGCTTAGGATTTAGGGTTAGTTTAGGGTTTAGGGTTTAATGGTTAGGGTTTATGGTTTATGGTTTTTAGGGTTTAGGGTTTATGGTTTTATGGTTTAGGGTTTAGGGTTTAGGGTTAGGGTTTAGGGTTTAAGGTTTAAGCTTTAGGATTTAGGGCTTTTAGGGTTTATAGTTGAGTTTTAGTTTAGGGTTTATAGTTTTAGGTTAGTTTATTTTGGTTTAGGGTGTTAATTAGGTTTAGGTTTAGGGTTTAGGGTTTCAGGTTTAGGATTTAGGATTTAGTGTTTAGTATTCAAGGTTTTGGGTTTTAAATTAATTAAACTAGTAGGTTTAGGTATATTTAGTTTATTTTGTTAATTATTTTAGTTTATTTTATTTTTTATTTTTAGGGCTTAGGGATTAAGGTTTAGGGTTTATGCTTTTAGGGTTTACATTTTTGGATTAGGATTTAGCATTTAGGGTTTAGTGTTTAATGTTTAAGATTTAAGGTTTAAGGTTTTTAGGGTTTAAGGTTGAAGGTTTTAGGGTTTAGGGGCTTAGGGTTTAGGGTTTATGTTTTAGGGTTAATGGTTTGAGGTTTTAGGGTTATTTATTATTTAGGGTTTAGGGTTACAGTTTAAGGTTTATGATTTAGGGTTTAGGGTTTAGGGTTTAGGGTTTTTTATGGTTTAGGGTTTAGGGTTTATAGTTTTATAGTTTAGGGTTTAGTTGTGAACTTTAGGTTTGGGATTTAAGTTTAGGTTAGTTGGGATTTAGATTTAGCATTTAGGTTTAGGGTTTAGGGTTTTAGGTTTTAAGGTTTAGGGTTTAGGTTATAGGGTTTGGAGTTTAAGGTTTAAGGTTATAAGTTTGTGGTTTAGGGATTAGGGTTTAAGATTGTAGGTTTAGGGTTTAAGACTTAGAGTCTAGGGTTTAAGGTTTAGGATTTAAGGTTTAGGGTTTAGGGTTTAGGGTTTAGAGTTTAAGGTTTAGGCTTTAAGGTTTCATATTTTTTTTAATTTATTTTAGGTTTATTGTGTTTTTATTTTATGTTTAGTTTTGATTTTATTTAAGTTTTTTATTCTTAAGTTTATATTATTTTTTATTTTAGTTTAGATTTTATTTAATTTATTTTAGTTTATTTTTATTAGTATATTTTATAATATTTAAAGGTTTAGGTTTAGGTTTTTATTTTATTTTATTTTTTATTTTATTATGGTTTAGGTGCTTATATTTATTTCTTTTTTATGATTTATTTATGTTAGGTTTAGGTTTTTAGGTTCTTCGGGTTTAGGGTTTAGGGTTTAAGGTTTCAGGGTTTACGGTTTTGTGGTTAGGGTTTAGGATTAAGGTTTCAGGGTTTAGGGTTTTGGGGTTTAGTGTTTAGAGTTACGATTTAGGGTTAACGGTTTAGGGTTTAGGATTTAGGGTTTATGATTTAGGTTTTATGGTTTAGGGTTGTAGGGTTTAGGGTTCAGGGTTATAGGGGGATTAGTGTTTAGTGTTTAGTGTTTAGTGCTTAGGGTTAGTTTAGGATTAAGGGTTTAGGGTTTATGGTTTAGGGTTTAGGGTTTAGGGTTTAGGGTTTAGGGTTTAGGGTTTTAGGGTTTAGGATTTAAGGTTTAGGGTTTAGGGTTTAGGGTTTTGGGTTTAGGAGTAGGTTTGGTTTAGCATAGTTATTGGTGTTTAGGATTTAGGTTTAAGTTTAGAGTTTAGGGTTTAAGTTTAGTTTTATTATTTATTTTTTGGTTAATTTTGGTTTATTTATTTATTTATTTTTAGTTTATTTTATTTAGTTTTTTATTCTTAGGTTTATTTTTTTTAGTTTAGTTTAAGTTTTTATTTATTTTATTTTAGTTTATTTTTATTAGTTTATTTTATATTATTTTTAAGTTTAGGTTTAGGTTTTATTTATTATTTATTTTTATTTTATTTTATTTAGGTTTTGGTTTATTTATTTATTTTATTTTTGAGATTTATTTTATTTCGGTTTAGGTTTTTAGGTTTCTACGGTTTAAAATTTGGGGTTTAGTGTTTAGGGTTTTAGGTTTTGGGTTTTGGGGTTTAGGGATTAAGGTTAAGGTTACGGGTTTAGGGTTTAGGGTTTAGTGTTTAGGGTTTAGGGTTTAGGGTTTATAGTTTAGGGTTTAGGGTTTTAGTTTCAGAATTTAAGGTTTAGGGTTTAGGATTTAGGGTTTAGGGTTGTAGGGTTTAGGGTTTATAATTTAGGGTTTAGGGTTTTAGGTTCAGAATTTAGGGTTTAGGGTTTAGGATTTAGGGTTTAGGGTTGTAGTGTTTAGGGTTTAAGGTTGTAGCGGGCTTAGGGTTTAAAGTTTAGCATTTTTTTTTTTTGGGGGAAACCCCATGATGCGGGGGTATTTTATTGCCACAAAAAAAGGTTATAAGGTCCTTAAAGGGGATAAACTCCGAAACTACTACTCTAAGAGCTGTCACCTAAGGAGTAAATCCCCATCAGTACATCCAAGAGCAAAAGAAAACATTAAAGCAATCAAAAGATACAAGATGATTAACATAATAGGCTAAAGGAAGGTTAAGGCCAATGCTCTGATGGTTGTAAGGGTGCTTGGTTATATGGAGCAAACACAAGATAAAGAGAAACACACAAAGTTATAATGAGAGAGAGATTAGAGCAGTTAAGGTAATAGACAAAAGGTAGAAGGAAACAATATTATATGAGTATGATAATAAGGAAATGTGATAGAAGGCTCGGGCTCAATCACACCATGTTGAGGCGGATGCAAGTATGAGCATCCAAATTTCAGCAAAGGGTTACATCACATGAGCTACTAGAACCAAAAGGGTGAGAACATCACAGCCATCATAGCCAACAAACGTGAAGGAAGCACCAGGTTGTTGATATTCTTGTGAGCTTTATTACACGCAAACCTAAGCAAAATCATATCTAAAATATATAGGTAATTCTAAGAGTGAAGGATAAGGAGTCTCATTCAAGAAAAATAACATCAATATAGCCATCTTGACATGAGAATACATAAACATAAGTTAGTGAGCCATCTTAGCGAATCTCATGAATAGCCATATTAGGAAAATAAGTTCAGATATAATCCTCCATAAGAAAATTAGGAGACAACTTTCGAAACACTTAAATAAGTCAATGAGCTATAATTAACACCATCCCAATCACATGATATGTAAATGAATCTTTCGGTCGAAAAACCAGAAACAATCCCTTATTAATGTCTTGAGAAAGCAATAGCAAGGAAGACAACATAGCTCAAACGGGGAATGAAGCGCAAACCAAAATTAGCACCAGTTAGGTAGCGCTCCAATAGCGGCATTAGACCATTAGATAATCGGATCAACAATCAATCCAAAGAACAAGGCGACAAAAACAACATCCAAGATAGGAAGGGACTAAGCGGCCATAATACCATTCTTTGAATAAGCGCTCATAAAAGCGTAATGAGGTAGCGGTGATGCGGTCGGGAAAAAGCAGGAGATAAATTGCGCGGGCAATGAAGAAATAACCCAACAAACAACTAATACAACATTGGAAGCCATAAAAAAATCAACAAGTGAATTGAAATGTGTCTCAACATTAATATCGAGCAATTAAAGCAGACATCCAAGCATGGCGGCAAAAGCAGTGAACTAAACCATAAGCGAAAAACAAGCAGTTCATAATACCACCCCTTAATAATAGAGATTATAATCAAAGGTAAACTAACGAGGTCCAAATTAGAAAAGCGGTAGTCAAATAATTTCCATATGAGAATCCGGAAAAATAAGGCAGATAACCAAGAGTAAAAGGCAGACGGTAGCGGCCAAGGCAAAAGCCAAGACATGAAAGGGCATAAAGATTGCATTCGGACGATCCCAAGACAAAAAGGCATGCGGTACAAACCATTTGGTCCCTTGAATAGAAACAACAAGGGTAATGTAGATCCGCGGTTATCGATAATGAGCAATACCCCATAGAAATAGCAAGGCACTCAGAGAAATAGCTAACAACAAAATAGCTATTACAACGAAATACAAATTAGGATCCACATTAGGATCCAAAAAAAAAACGACAAATAATAGACAAAAAAAAATAGCCAAGGCGGTAGTAGCCAAGATAATACGCCAAGACAAAGGGATAACATAGTACCATAATTGGAAAGCCCCCCAAGACACAATGACAAAACAAATAGAAGATAATCACGGAAAAGCATCTGACTTGAAACCCTTAATCATATCGAGCGGCATAATGAACACAGGAAAAACTACCGGTGTTGAGCAAGCAATCGAGAGCCAATCGAGAGCCAATCCCAGTAGAGAGGTTATTACAGTTGGAACCCACAAGGATCAAAATTGTAATCAAATGAAAATATCATTAGAATCAAGACAAAACAATATAACAAAACCAAGGCAAAACCGAGACGACACAAATAGGGCAAAACCATCCAAGCCTCTTAATCAGGTAGACAATGCCATAGTTAATAGCCAAGAAGATATAACATAGGAATAAGTATCTTGAGTGCAGCAATCCAGACAGCAAACACCAAAAAACTTGACAATAAGAAAACAAAACTAGCTAGCTTGCCATAAAATACCCATCGATAAGCGATTCAATTGATACAAGTTTAACGGGTTCAAAACAAAACCAACCAAGCAATCATCAACATCTTGCTGAACAAACAAACCAAAACCCAAAATAGCACAGAGTATTAATCTAGTGACCAACAACAAGCGTTAATACCAACAAGGCGGCCAAGAATCCACCCAAAGCATATATAAAGATAGGGTGGGAAGAAAACTCCCCACCAAGCCAATCAATAAGGGACATTCAAAGCATTAGCGGGATGATTAATCACATTAATCAGATCCGAGGATAAGAAAGCGGGAAGATAGCAAGGGAAGAGGAGACGAGAAAGAAAAATAAAGAAAAAAGGGTAAACATAGAAAACCAAAAGAAAGGCCAACATGAAAGCCCATTCTGAGGAGCAAGATGACCAAAGCCCCAATCTCGAAGCTTCACTGAGAAGGTTCTCTTGAATATAACAACCTAACAATGAAGAAACTCCATCCATGAAAATAAGCAACAAATAAGAGTTACATAAAGGTTAACCAAGAAGATCAAAGTTCATACATGATAATTCGCCATTAAGGGTAAGGAGGTCAGTGACAACCTATGAAAGCACAAAAGAACATCCATAGCGGTGGAAGAAGAAGAAAGCACCACAAGATCTCACCAAAGAGACCACAACGAATGGATTCAGAAAGAGCTTCGTAAGGTCCAGTTATGATATAAACAACAAGATGATAAGTATCGCAAAAGGCAAAATAACCTCTTCATGCAAATAAATTAAAATATAATTCCCAGTAAAAGAAAATCGTCAGCTCCAAGCTAGAATCAAAGAGAATATGGGAGACAATCAGCATATCAAAAACCAGCCAGCAGTCATTATCAGTTAGGATCCAATAACCTAATAGTAAGGCATCAAGATCCCAAGTGGGATTGCAATTATAAAACTAGTAACAGGTAACACAAAGCTCAACTGGGTTCCAATTCAAGAGATTGATGTGCATATAGTTCAACATCGCATAATATTGTAAATGCCAAAAAGCAGATCTTCCAACTAAAGGAGAAGGGGTAAAGGCAGCAAGTCATGGTAAAGAGCACAAGATAGCAATGATATCTATGAGGAGTATCCATAAAGAACACAAGGAAATAGAAAACCAAAGAAATGAAGCGAAGAGGAGAATTAGATTACGAGGTAAGGAAGCGGTGTCCAAGTTAACGGACCAAGTATTTGGGTATTGTAAATTGATCAAAGAGGATGATCTTTTCAATCTACAATTAGCAAGGTAATCGGCAGGCGTTACCTTCATGCCAAACATGAGTGATGGTAAAATTCGTTGAGAGAGAAGAGCCCTAGTTTGCTTGAGGAGGTAGTACAAACAAGCGTTGCTCATATTGGTAGAAGTCAAAAGGTCAATCGTAGGCATCCACCTCTATCAAATATTGAGCCAACCATTTTGAAGACAAATTTCAAGAGCTTTGTGGACTTCCATAAGCTCAGTATAAGGGACAATGCTAGAAATAAGGGGATAAGCAAATGCACATAGGACTATACCCTTAGAATCCCAGAAAATGCCTCCACAAGAGCCATTATGAGAGAGAGCCATCGGTATTAATTTTAATAATATGATCAAGAGGTTTTCCAAAAAACCATTCTATCATTTTGATAGTAAGGCGGTCTTGAAGGTTGAGGCCAAGTTTATTAACAGATTTCTGACCTTTAAAATGTTTGTGATGAATTAAATTGGCTTTAAACAAGTCACAAATTTTGTTTTTAGTTCTTGTAATAATCCTCATGTGATTCATTGAATCCACGATGTTTAGCTTCATTTGGTCCATCCATATGAACCAAATAAGAGTAATGGCGATTATGATTTTAATATGACCTTTAATGGCATTGTCAAAGTAAACTTCAAGGAGTTGATATATATAGTAAGAGTACAATTAAAATTGTGTTGAATAGATCATACCAAATCCAAATTTTAGATGCAATAGCCCCATTAACAAAAACATGGTTAACATTCTCAATATGGGAACAACATTGACATTTAAATAAAACCCTTTACCCACAACAAAGAGTCAACAGAATAAAGTTTTTAGGATACGCCAAGTTAGAGCAGTAAGAAGAGGGGATATTGTTATTCCAAATTTTGGAGAACACAATAGAAGAATCGAGTGTCTTTAGTGTGAAGCCACACATTTTTAAGGTTGAAATCCCCATTATGAGATAGCTTAAAGATAATCGATCATGATTGTTAGGAGTGATAGGAATATTAGTAATCATATTTAAGAAAGTGGAAGGAATAGAATCATTCTTACTAGTGTTCCACTTGTGGTTTTGCCGAATGAATTAACTCGATGGCGGAAGTGGAGTGAGTGTAGAGTAAGTCATCAATGGATCCACCACCACTCCAATTGTCTTGCCAAAGAAGAATTGCCGAGTTAATGCCCCAAAAAATTAAGGATTGACATCCCATTTGAGAACAAAGTCTTCTCCACGGAGAATCACGATTTAAAGGGACAAATGAGAGGATGTTTACCACGGCAATATTTAGAAGTCATGAAATTCAAAGACTATTTTTGCTCTAAAATTCCACCAAAGTTTGTAGGAGAGGCATTGATAACTTCTTTGATGGATTTACATCCAGACCTCCCTCTTCAAGGGTACCACAACTTTTAGACCAAGATGACGGTGCATTCTTTTAGAGGTATTGGTTCCCAGAAGAATTTGTTTAAGAGACGCTTAATTCTATTGATGGTAGAATTGGTAGGCACAATGGTTTGAAGAAGGTATATAGGCATGGAATTTAGGTGCTCTTGATCAAGGTAAGCCTACCAGAAGAGAGTAAATGAAATTCCCAAACCAAAATTTTGTTAGAAATTTTGAATTAGATCATCAAAAGGTGTGATCTTTTTGGCCTTTAAAAGTGGAGCCCTAGGTAATTAAGTGGGAGTTGATTTTGCTTAAAATTAGTAATTTTGGATATTTGGTTAAGTCTATTAGGAGGAATCTTAGTGAAGGAATAAAAGCATTTTCCTTCATTAAGAAAAGACCACTAACTTTACCAAAATCATTTAGAAGGTTCTTAATGGTTTTAACATGTTGAAGGGGCGTTGCAGAAGATAATGAAATCATCACAAAGCTAAGATGGGAAATAGGAAACCTCCATGAGTTTTAAAGACATATTAGGATTATTAGCAAAAGATCTTAAGGCTCCTAGGTATTCAATAGCGATGATAAAAGAGAAGGTGATAGTGGGTCACCTTGCCTCAAACCATGGCTAGAAGGAAAGAAATATGGACTCGCCATTCATGATAACCGAAAACCGGACATTAAGTGATACACCTTTTTTATAATCGGATAAAACTATCGAAAACCAAACAAATTCAGGATTTGAAAGAGAAAATCCCATGAGAGTTTGTCAAAGGCTTTAGCGATGTCCAGTTTGAATAAGATGTTGCCTCCTCTAGTAGGGACATCAAGGTCATGAACCAGCTCTTGACCAAGAAGAATATTATCCGATATTGCTCTGTGTTTAACAAAACCAATTTGATTTGGGGAGATGATTTTAGGAAGTAAAGGGCTAAGCCTATTATTTATTAATTTAGCAATGAGTTTTGAAAAAGGTGCAAAGACTAATCGGTCTAAAATGCCCCAAGATTGATTGTTAGTTTTGGAAATAAGGACAATAGAAGTGCTTGAAAAGTATTTGGGAATAGGATTGCCATCAAAGAAATCAATAGCGACATCAACTAAGTCAATTTTAATAAATGGCCAACAATCTTTGAAAAGAAGTGTGTATAGCCATGGGGCCGATAGCAGTCGGTGTTCATGTTCTTAAGAGTATTACTAATCTCTTCTTCGGAAGGGCACATAGTGAGTAAATGATTATTCTCAATGTTAATCATAGAAGGGATAAGATGGGTGTTAGATAAAGTTCCCAGCAATGGATTAGAATTTAATAAAGTTTGGAAATGATGTATGACAGAATCTTTAATATCATTGTTATCGGTTATCCATTCACCATTAGAGTTCTTAATTTTCTTAAGTTTAAGGCTTTCCATTTATTACAAATGGCATGAAAATACACGGTGTTTTACACCATCACAATATGTTTGCTTGCTTTTGGCCTTGGGTTTCTTCCATGTTTTGATAATTAACCAAGTTATTCTTGGCAATGTTCAACTCCTCAAGTTCTTGGGATCAGTTGAGCACCTCTTCAAGGGAACAAACCTCTTGTTCCATAGTTTTAAAATTTGTGAAAAGGTTTTTAAAAATGTGTTTGTTCCACCAATTGAGATTTTGTTTAAGTCTTTTGAGCTTAAGCCAAAGAGAGTCATACCTTTAACGATTATCCAGGAGGAGCCATCCAATTGGTGAGTGACATTGGTGAAGTCACTATGTTGGGTCCACATATTTTGAAATCGAAAGGAGAGGTAGATGGGTTAGGGGGGATTTTTGAAGGAAATCAAGAGAGGAGCATGGTCAGACAAAGTTTTGCTCAAATGCTCAACATTGGTAGTAGGCCTTGATTGATCCAAGAATTAAGAGGGTCCTATCAAGATCTTTGCCAAAGTCTAGAGTTGTGCCATGAAGTTAGACCAGTGAAACCAATGTCGATCAGGTTGCAATCAAGGATCATATTTGAGAAGTCCTCCATGGAATGAAGGTTAGGAGTACATCCTCCCCTTCTTTCTGAACTAGCTATGATAGTACTAAAATCACCTCCAACCAGCCAGGGAAGGTTAGCCGAGGAAGTGAAGGTGCGTAAGTGATTCCAAAGGATGTTCTTACCAGCTCTATTACAAGAAGCATAGATAAAAGATCCAAAAGGCGATAAGTCACCTAAGGAGATTTTGACATTAACCAATTGGTCAAGATCATCAATGATGGAAATGGTGATGAGTTGTGCCAAAAAGACCAAATTTTATTATTAATATTGAAGAAAAATTATGAAAACCAAGGGATCTGCGACAAAAGCAATCTTGGAAGAATTAATAAAGGTTCAATAAGAACAAGTAACTTGATATTATGAGCACGACAAAGACTCTAACGATTGCGGGGGAAGAGACCCACAACCCGGATATTCCAAATAAGAAAATTAATCATAAGGAGACAACCAAAGGGAAAAGGAAAAAGAAAGGAAGAGAGGAGAGAAATGATGACACATTACTTGTGTGGGGTGGAAGAAGCGAGTAGTTCTAGAAGTTATTATTAGAAAATTTTGCTTTGTAGGGTTTTGTTTTAACAATTTGGAAAGTCTATCAATCCAAATTATCTCCATCGAGAAAGGGATTGAATTTTGGGTTCCAGAATAATAGAAGAATCTATCAATGTTTTAGAAGAGGGGATTTCACCTTCTTTCGTATCGGATAGAGTGTGAGAAATTGGGTGCAATTGATCATCACTCTGAAGGGAAATAGATGGAGAAGTTCTGGCACCATTCGTAATACAAATATCTTTCTCAATATGTTCTGAAGCCACAAGGTCATCATTGTTTTGGTCCATTATATGATTCCCATTCAAATTGTTTAATTGGGTGTCCAATATAAGGCTACCATTCAGATTTTCAGTAGGATTTAACTGAAGCAAAGAGCTATCATGGGAAACCAAATTATTACAAGCAGGGGTGAGGTTAGGTATATTGCCATTGGTAGCGTCACACCCCTCAATTGTTTAGTACCAAGGTCGAGTGTTTTCCAATAGATAGATCGGTAGGAGGAGTAGGGAGGAGGCTCTTTTGAGTATTTTTAGGCACATATGCTAGAGTATTGGTTTTCCCAGTTCCATTAATGGTGTTCATATTCTGTGGTAAATTTTTTCTGAGATTAGGATGAAGTACAAAGCATTCTGAGTGATCGTGCCCGTGAATCTTGCAGTGAGTGCAAAAGATAGGAAAATTTTTGAATTCGACTTTTTGACTATATCCAAATTTTTCGGAGCCAATCCAAACCTCTTTGGGATATTTTTTTTGTGATGTCTATCTCAACGAGAATATGAGCGACAGATGGCCTAGATCTAGTGGCCTTGGTCTATTTGGAGGTCTACCAAAAAAAGCCAAATCAAACAAAACTTGATGAGTGACATAATGTATTGCATGTTAGGAAAAGCAAGCCAAGAGGGACAATGGGAGATTCCTCTTTGACATCAAGAGACCATTTCAATAGCATATGACAATTATGCACAAAGTATGAGCGGCGAGCAAAAACCCATGAATAATCTAAATCATTTGAGAGTTGAATAAGAATGTGACGGGGATCGATCAGCCTAATAGAGAAAGTACCGATAATTTTAAACTATGAAAGAAAGAGAATATTATCAAAGTCGGGCATCTAAGGAGAATTTACACCAAAGTGAACTCGAAGGGCTTAGCAAGTTTCTCAACATCGATCGAACACATTCCAATCCGATAAGATGTCAAAATGAGATTAAGCAAGCATTGAGCTAGGGATCTTACGGATAAAGCCTCTTTGAATGATTTAACAAGGTGCATTAGCAGAGTAATCGAATCAGAAAACACAGAGTCGAGGCAAAGCCGTGCTCGTCGAGAAGCGGCAGAGTTAGAGACCGCCTCTGCCATTGCTCTAATCAAGGATGTCACATGGGGAGCGATCAGCTAGGCGAAAGCATGAAAGCGGCTAGAATAGCCAATCCACGAGGGAATGCAAAATCAGAGGAAAGAGGAAGGAGTTTTAGTTTAGTTTAGAGTTTAGCATTTAATGCTTAGAGTTTAGGGTTTAGGGTTTAGGGTTTAGGGTTTAGGGTTTAGTTTTTGGGTTTAGGGTTTAGGGTTTAGGGTTTTAAGGTTTAGGGTTTAGGGTTTGGGTTTAAGTGTTTAGGGTTTAGGGTTTTTATGGTTTAAGTTTATGGTTTTTAGGATTTAGGGTGTTGGGTATAGGTTTTTGGTTTAGGGTTTAGGTTTTAATTTAGAGTTTAGGGTTTTTATTTTTTTAATAGAGAACAAATTCAGATTAAACATTTCTTTTTTTTTAATTTGGTCAGCCAAGTAACCCACCAAGTTTTCTAAGACACAAGCGACAACATAGATAAAAAATGAGCACACATAGAGCAAATCAAAATTCTTAGATAACTAGAACCGTATCTACTATGAAGACACAATTCTATAAGCAGCAGGTCAGATTCACCATTTTTCAATTTCTCTAGTGCACATCAGAACCACCTTGGCCTCTCGAGTGGTGGGATCCACCATCAAA
Source organism: Cymbidium sinense (assembly GCA_021442155.1). NCBI lineage: Eukaryota > Viridiplantae > Streptophyta > Magnoliopsida > Asparagales > Orchidaceae > Cymbidium > Cymbidium sinense. Next base: position 365,816,939 of record CM038214.1, on the reverse strand, counting down.
TCTCAATTTCTCCCTCCACCACCACAGCTATAACTTTATCATTCTCTGATAACCACCACTTTTATTTGTGATAAATTTGCCTTTGCCTCCTTTATATCTTGGGAGTGGTTATGATGTTCCTGCCATTAAAGTTTTACCCATCTTAGGGTTTAGGTTTAGGTTTAGGTTTATTAAGTTATAAGGTTTAGGTTTATTTTTTTAATTTTTTAATTACTTTAGGTTTAGGTTTATGGTTTGGGGTTTAGGTTTAGAGTTTATTAGGTTTTAGGGATGAGTTTATTTTAATTTATTTAAATACTATTTAGGTTTTTAGGTTTAGGGTTTAGGGTTTAGGTTAGGGTTTAAGTTTAGGGTTTAGGGTTAGGTTTAAGTTTAGGGTTTTGATTTAAGGTTTTAAATTTATACTTTTAGGTTTAAGTTTAGGTTTATAGTTTAGGGTTTAGGGTTTAGGAGTTTAGTTTAGGTTTAAGTTTAGATTTAAGTTTTAGTTTAGGGTTTATAGTTTGGTTTAGGGTTTAAGACTTATAGTTTTGATTTAGGGTTTAAGATTAGGGTTGTATAGGGTTTAGGTTTAGGACTTAGGTTAGTTTTAGGTTTAGGTTTAGGAGTTTAAGGTTTATAGTTTTAGGTTTAGGGTTTAGGGTTTAGGTATAGGGTTTAGGGTTTAAGGTTTAGGGTTTTTTAAGATTTAGAATTTAAGGTTTAGGGTTTAGGGTTTAAGGTTTAGGGTTGTAGGTTTAAGGTTTAGGGCTTAGAGTCTAGGATTTAGTGTTTTAGATTTAAAGTTTAAGGTTTAGGGTTTAGAGTATTCGGTTCAAGGCTTATGGTTTTTTTTGGTTTATTTATTTATATATTTTTATGTTTAGTTTTCATTTTATTTAGGTTTTTAATTCTAATGTTTAATTTACTTTTTTAGTTTAGTTTAGGATTTTTATTTATTTTATTTTACTTTATTTTTATTAGTTTATATTATATTATTTTTAGGTTTAGGTTTAAGTTTTTATTTATTTTATTTATTTTTATTTTATTTTTTTAGGTTTAGCTTTTTTTATTTTATTATTTTTAGGACATATTTAAATTAGATTTAGGTTTTTGGCTTTAGGGTTCATGGTTTAGGGTTTAGGGTTAAGGTTTAGGGTTTAAGGTTTAGTGTTTAGTTTAGGGCTTTAGGTTTATGGTTTAGAGTTTAGGATTATAGGTTTAGGATTTAGGTTTAGTTAGTTTAGGATTTAGTTTAGGTTTTAGGTTTAGGGTTTAGGTTTAGGTTTAGTCTTAGGGTTTAGAGTTTAGGGTTTAGTGTTTAGCTTAGTTTAGGTTTAGGTTTAATTTTTTGAGTTTAGGTTTAAGTTTAAGTTTTAGTTTAGGTTTTAGGTTTAAGTTTAGAGTTTTGTTTAAGGTTTAGGGTTTAATTTTAGTTTATTTTTAGTTTTAGTTTAGGTTTTAGTTTAGGTTTAGTTTATATATTTTAGTTTTAGGTTTAGGGTTTAGTTTGGTTAGTTTAGTTTATTTTAGGTTAGTTTAGTATTTAGGGTTTAGGTTTAGGATTTATTAGAATTTAAATTTGATTTAGTTTAATTTAGTTTATGTTTGGGTTTAGGGTTATAGGGGATTACGGTTTAGGGTATAGTGTTTAGGGTTAGTTTAGATTTAGGGTTTAGGGTTTAGGGTTTAGAGTTTAAGTATTAGTTTTAGGGCTCAAGTTTTAGTTTAGGCTTTGTGGCTTTTTTTAATAGAGATCAAATTTAGATTCGATATTTCTTTTTTTTTATTTCATCAACTAAGTAACACACCAAGTTTTCTAAGACACAAGCAACAACTTAGATAAAAAATGTGCATGCATAGAGCAAATCTAAAACCCTTGGTAACTAGAACCGTCTCTATGACAGTTCATAGCGGATGATCGGATCGACCATTCTTATTTCTCTAGTTCTATTAGAACCACGACCTCTTGAGTAGTGAAGCACCATCATATCCCCAATCTCTCACTCTGCCACCATTGTAACCCCGTGGTCCTCCCACCTCCATAACCACCACTAATTCGATGACCACCTCCATATCCAGCACCTCCAAATCCCCACCACCATTATGATAAGCGTTGCTCTGCTTACCTCCACCAGATAGGCTGAGCTGATGGTGATGTTCCAATCGTCGTTTCCATTTTAGGTTAGGTATGGTTTAGGTTTATTAGGTTTTAGTGCTTAGATTTATTTTTAATTTATTTAGTAACTTTAGGTTTAGGTTTGGGTTTAGGGTTTAGGTTTAGGGATATGGTTTTATGGTTTAGGTTTAGGGTTTTAGTTTATATTTTAGTTTAGGAGTTTTGATTAGGGTTTAGGATTTATTGAGTTTAGTATTTAGATTTAAAATTTAGTGTTTAGATTTAAAATTTATAGTTTTAGGGTTTAGGATTTAGAGTTTAGAGTTTTATTTTAGTTAGGTTTATAGTTTAGTGTTTATTTAAACTTTAGGTTTAGGGTTTTAGGTTTGTTCTGATTTAGGGTTTAGGGTTTTGGGGTTTAAGTTTATAGTTTTAGGGTTTAGGTTTAGGATTTAAAATTTAGGGTTTAGGATTTAGGGTTTTAGGGTTTATGGTTTAGGGTTTAGGGTATTTTAGGGTTTAGGGTTTATGGTTGTATGTTTAGGGATGTAGGTTTATGGTTTAGGGTTTATGATTTAGGGTTTAGGGTTTTTAGGGTTTAGGTTAAGGGTTTGGGGTTTTTTTAGGTTTTAGTAAAAATTAAAGCGGTAGGTTTAGGTTTGTTTAGTTTATTTAGTATATTTTTTTATATATTTTTGTTTATTTTATTATTATTTTTTATTTAGGTTTATTTTTATTTTTATTTAGTTTAGTTTATTTATTTTAGGTTTTTTAATTTGTGTTTTTTTTTTAAGTTTATGTTTAGGTTTAGGTTTATTTTTAAGTTTAGTTTTATTTTTATTTTATTTTTTAGGTTTTGGTTTTATTTTTTATTATTGGATTTAGATTTAGGTTTTTATTTTATTTTATTATGTTTAGATTTTAGGTTGTTATTTATGTCTATTTTTAAGTTTTATTTTTTAGGTTAGGCTTAGGTTTATTTTTAGTTTATTTTATTTTATTTAGTTTAGGTTTAAGTTTAGGTTTAGATTTAGGTTTTATTTATTTTAGTTTAATTTATTTTAGTTTAGGTTTATGTTTTTTTTGGTTTATTTTATTTTTATTTTAGGTTTGGTTTTTCTAGTTTAAGGTTTAGGTTATTTTTTATTTATTTTTTAGTTTATTTATTAAGTTTAAGTTTTATCTAATTTTTTATTTATTTTTCTTAGGTATATTTTATTTTTATTTAAGTTTTAGTTTTTATTTTATTTAGGTTTTTTATTTCTATTTTATTTTATTTTTTAGTTTAGTTTAGGTTTTTATTTATTTTATTTTAGTTTAGGTTTTTATTTTTTATTTTATTTTATTTTAGGTTTAGGTTTTGGTTTTTATTAGATTTTTTTATTTTTTTATTTAGGTTTAGGTTTTATGGTTTATGGTTTAGGGTTTACTGTTTAGGGTTTCAGGGTTTCGAGTTTGGGGTTTAGAGTTTAGTTTTTAGGGTTTAAGCTTTTTAGGGTTTAGGGCTTAGGGTTTAGGTTTTAGGTTTTAGTTAGGATTTAGGATTTAAAGTTTAGGGTTTAAGGTTTTTTTTTTGAATAGAGCTTAGGGTTTAGGGTTTACGGTTTATGATTTACGGTTTAGAGTTTAGGGTTTAGGGTTTAGGGTTGTTAATGGTTTTTTTTTTGGGAAAGTTAGAATTTTATTACCATAAAAGGAAAAGATACAATGTCCTTAAAAGTAGTAAACTTCTAAAATTCTATTTGTCTTAGAGCTACAAGAAACCTAAAGAGCTAAACCCCCATCTAAGTACATTAGAAAAGAAAAGAAAAGAAAAGAGGAAATATGATGAGATAAGAAGCATAAGAAAAGGACATATAGTAAAGGCTAAAAATAAATCTGAAAATAGTAAAGGATGAGTCGTGAGTTCATGATTCCTTTGAGAAAGCAAGATAAGCAAGATCCACAGCAACAACACTTGGCTTGCCTAGGTAACGACCATTCCCTTTATAAAGTTCCAACCTATAAAAGAAATCTGCAAAACACTACAAAGGCAAAAGTCATAGCCAAAAAGGATAAGGACAAAGAGAGGAAAAAGAGAGAGCTAAGAACGATAAGGCTCAAGCTCAGTTAGGGTCATCTCAAGGGGTAATAATACATGTGAGCATCCAAACTTCATAAAGAAGGGTTACAATCATATGTAATGCTACCAACGAGAGAGCAAAACATCATAGCTAGTATACCTTATACAAGCAAACATCCAAGGCCGGTAGTTCGTAGAGTTCTAGATCTTGCACCATTAAACAAAAGCAAGCGACCGACAACATAAAGCAAACCGCAAACAAAACCACAACAGACTAATCACAATAACCTAGAGAGAGGCTAGAACAAAGTCAGACCATTATCCAAATACCCGTCCAAGCTCCAAACTATGAAAAACCAGATTCAACCATCAGCAAGCACCAGACCAATGCCAATTAATAGAGAAATAGCCAACAAAACCAAGATAGGAGCTCTCAATCCAAAGTCCCAGTGAGTAGTAGTCACCAAGCTAAACCAAGGTGAGCAAGCACAAATGACTAAATAGCTCAGAAATGAAACCATCAACTGAAGGAAACATAAGCTGCAGCTAGTGCAAATCACTAGAAGACAAAACAACCACACAAAAGGTGGCCAAAGGTAGCCACCAACCACTAGAAACTAAAAAGTCCAATCTAAAAGGATCAACAGAGGTTCAACGAGCACAGTAAAAGGCTCCAATGAATTGTCCAAGAAGAAGGATAAGACCAACTAGGAAAAAGAAATCAACCAACCAAGATTCCAAAGACAACTAAAACTCCTCCAACAAAACCAGCTAAGTAAAACATCCATAAGTCAACCACAAGAGAACAACCCATTATAAATAACTGACAAAGGAATCATCCCCAGCAGCTAATGAAAAGCAGAAACCCAACAAAGTACCACACAACAGAGGTCCAAAAGAAGCACAACCACCATAGAAAGGCAATAGTAGTAGTTAGTCAAGACTTGCTGAAAAACCCAACTTCCCTGGCAACAAAGACTAACCTGACAAGAAGCATAATTATAACACAAAACGTGTTGCAAACAATGCACCAAGTTGAGGCTAATCTCAGGAGAATAACCAACACAAAACCAAGCCAAAAGAAGTATCCAACAACAAACAACAAGGAACTAGGAGGCAACCCCCAAAAAAGTAGGCATGAAATTCTCCAAAAGAATGCTCAGAAAGGCAAAAACCAGCAATAGTTCCCACTAGGAAGGCCACCCATCCAGCCATGAAAAACTAGCAACAAGTAATTAGAGTTCAAGAGGAGTTCCAACAAACAAACTAGTGCAAAAAATAAAATAAAGCTAGAGAAGAAACTATCTCATCCACCAGCAATTAGAGTAATAAGGTAGATTAGACAACAGCCACCAAGCCAACAAAAGTAAGACAACCTAGGCTGGAAAGGCAAGAACCACCAAGGTAGCAACCACCAGGCCAACCCAAAAGCAAGAGGTCAAAAACATAACCCAGTGTAAGCCAAAAAGTAAAAATAAGTTTAGGCTTTAGGTTTTAGGGTTTAGGGTTAGTTTTTAGGGATTAGGGTTTAGGCTTTAGGCTTTAGGGTTTATATTTTTGATGGTTTAATGTTTAGGTTTTACAATTTAGGGTTCATGGTTTAGGGTTTAGGGTTGTAGGGTTAAGGGTTTTGGGTTTTGGGTTTGGAGTTCTAGGGGTTTTAAGGTTTAGGGTTTAGGTTAGTTTAGGGTTTAGGGTTTTGGGTTTATGGTTTAGGGTTTACTGTTTAGGTTTAGGTTTAAAGTTTTAGTTTAGTGTTTAGGGTTTAGGGTTTAAGGTTTAGGGTTTAAGGTTTTATGGTTTAGGGTTTAAGGTTTAGGGTTTTTCTAGGTTTAGTTTTTATGGTTTAGGGTTTATGGTTTATTTTAGGATTATGATTTTTTTAAAAATAAATAAACAAGTAGGTTTGGGTTTATTTAGTTTATTTTTTATTTATTTTATTTTATTTTATTTTAAATTTTTTTAGTTTTATTTTTTATTTTTATTTAGTTTAATTTATTTATTTTAGTTTAGGTTTTTTATTTTAGTTTATTTGTTAGGTTTAGGTTTATGTTTATGTTTATTTTTAGCTTAAACTTATTTTATTTATTTTTTTGGTTTAGGTTTAATTTTTTTATTTTAGGTTAAGGGTTAGGTTTTTATTTTACTTTTTTAGGTTTAAGTTTTAGGTTTTTTATTTTAGGGTTATTTTTAGGTTATATTTTTTTTAGTTTAGGTTTAGCTATACTTTTAGTTTATTTTATTTTATTTAGGTTAGGGTTTAGGTTTAATTTATTTTTGGTTTAGGTTTAGATTTTATTTATTTTAGTTTAGTTTATTTTAGTTTAGGTTTAGGTATTTTTATTTTGTTTAATTTAGGTTTAGGTTTTTTATTTAGCTTAGGGTTTAGGCTTTATTTTTTATTTATTTTTAGGATTTATTTTTAAGTTTAGGTATTTATTTAGTTTTTATTTTATTTTATTTCAGATTTAATTTATTTTTATTTTATGTTTAGTTTTTATTTTATTTAGGTTTTTTTTATTTTTAGGTTTATTTTATTTTTTTAGTTTAGTTTAGGTTTTTATTTATTTTATTTTTAAGTTTCTTTTATTTTTAGTTTCTTTTATTTTATTTTATTTAGGTTTTAGTTTAAGTTTTTATTTTATTTTATTTAGGTTTAAGTTTATTTATTTATTTTATTTTTAGGTTTTATTTAGCTTAGGTTTAGGTTCATAGGTTTTTAGGGTTTACAGTATAGGGTTTAGTGTTTAGGGTTTAGGATGAGAGCTTTTTTATTTTTATTTTTATTTTTTTGATTTTTTTTTAAAATTCAGTAAACTAGTAGGTTTAGGTTTATTTAGTTTATTTTTTATTTATTTTAGTTTATTTGATATTTTATTTTTATCTAGGTTTATTTTTATTTTTATTTAGTTTAGTTCATTTATTTAGGTTTATTTATTGTACTTTAGGTTTTTTACTTTAGTTTATTTTTTTGTAGTTTAATTTTATTTTAATTTATTTTTTAAGTTTAGGTATTATTTTTTATTTTTAGGATTAGGTTTATGTTTTTATTTTATTTTTTATGTCTTGGTTTAGGTTTAGGTTTAGTTTAGGTTTTAGTTTAGGTTTTTATTTTTTAGGTTTAGGTTTATTTATTTATTTTATTTTTAGGTTTTATTTATTTTAGGTTTAGATTTTTGTGTTTTTAGGGTTTAGAGTTTAGGGTTTGGGATTTAGGGTTTAGGGTTTAGGATTGTGGGTTTTAGGTTTTAGGGTTTAGGGTTTAGGGTTAGTTTTAGTGTTTAGGGTTAGGGCTTTTTATTTTAAATTTTTATTTTTTATTATTTATTATTTTTATAATAAGTAAACTAGTAAGTTTAGGCTTATTTAGTTTTTATTTATCTATTTTAGTTTATTTTATTTTTTAATTTTATTTAGTTTAGTTTATTTATTTTAGGTTTATTTATTTTAGTTTAGGTTTTTTATTTTATTTTAGTTTTATTTTTATTTTATTTTCTAGGTTTAGGTTTTATTTTTTATTTTTAGGTTTATGTTTAGGTTTTTATTTTTATTTTTTAAGTTTAGGTTTTAAGGTTCTTATTTTAGGTTTATTTTAAGGTTTTATTTTTTAGTTTAGGTTTAAGTTTATTTTTTAGTTTATTTTATTTTATTTTATTTAGTTTAGGTTTAGGTTTAGTTTATTTTAGGTTTAGGTTCAGGTTTATTTTATTTTAGTTTAGGTATAGGTTTAGGTTTAGTTTATTTTAGTTTAGGTTTAGGTTTATTTTATTTTATTTTTATTTTAGGTTTAGATTTTTTTTTAGTTTAAGGTTTAGGTTTTATTTTTTATTTATTTTTAGGTTTATTTTTTAGGATTATATTTTTATTTAGATTCATTTTATTTTATTTTAGATTTATTTTATTTTATTTATTTTCGCTTTAGTTTTTATTTTATTTAAGGTTTTTTTAGTTTAGTTTATGTTTTTATTTATGTTATTTTAATTTTGTTTTTATTTTTTTATTTTTTTATTTTTTAAGTTTAGGTTTAGGTTTAGGTTTAGGTTTAGGTTTTAGTTTAAGTTTTTATTTTAATTTATTTTTATTTTATTTTAGTTTAGGTTTTTTATTTATTTTATTTTTAGGTTTTATTTAGTTTAGGTTTAGGTTTTAAGTTTTTTAGGGTTTAGGGTTTTGGATTTAGGGTTTAGGTTTTAGGTTTTAGGGTTTATTTATTTTAAGTATATTTATTTTAGTTTAGTTTTTTTTATTTTAGTTTACTTTTTAAGTTGAGGTTTAGGTTTAAGTTTATTTTTTAGTTTAGCTTTATTTTTATTTTATTTTATAGGCTTAGGTTTTACTTTTTAATTTTAGGTTTAGATTTAGGTTTTAATTTTATTTTTTAGGTTTAGGTTTTGGGTTTTTATTTTAGATTTATTTTAAGGTTTTATTTTTTAGTTTAGGTTTAGGTTTATTTTTAGTTTATTGTATTTTATTTAGTTAAGGTTTAGGTTTAATTTATTTTAGTTTTGGTTTAGGTTTATTGTATTTTTATTTTTAGTTTAGTTTTTTTAGGGTTTAACTTAATTTTTTGATTTATTTTATGTTTTATATTTAGGTTTATTTTTAGGTTTATTTATTTAAGTATTTATTTAGGTTTTAGGGTTTTAGGGTTTAGGGTTTAGGGTTTAGGGTTTAGTTTTAGGTTTCAAGGTTTATAGTTTAGGGTTTAGTGTTTGGGGTTTTAGGGTTTAGGGTTTAGGTTTAGGGTTTTTAGTGTTTAGGGATTAGGGTTTAGTGTTTAAGTTTTAGGTTTAGGTTAGTTTTAGTTTTGGGTTTTAGGTTTTTTTTAAGCAGAGATGAGATCAACATTTCTTCTTTTGATTTCATCAACTATGTAACACACAAGTTTTCTAAGACAAAGTAATAACATAGATAAAAGTGAGCATGCATGAGCAAATCAAAACCCTTAATACTGTATCTACTATAAAGATATCTGGTTCCATAAAGTATCGGTCATTCTTCAATTTCTCCAGTTCTCATCAGAACCACCCCGACCTCTCAAATAGTGGGATCCACCATCATATCCCCGATCTCTCCCTCCGCCACAACCATGGCTGTGACCTCCTCGCTCCTCACCCATAACCACCACTACTCCGACCACCACCTCCATATCTGACAGCACCTCGAGACCCCCCACCACCTTGATGCTACTCACCTCACCTTCACCTCCACCAGATCTTGAGCTGGGTTGACGATGTTCTCGTCGTCAAGATTCTACCCATTCTTAGGGATTAGGTTTAGGTTTTAGTTTTTAGGTTTATTTTTTAATTTATTTAGTTACTTTAGGTTTAGGTTTAGGGTTTCAAATTTAGGGTTTAGGTCTTAAGGTTAGGGGTTTAAGGCTTAGGGTTTAGGATTTAGGGTTTAAAGTTTAAGGATTTATGCTTTTAGGGTTTAGGGTTTAGGGCTTAAAGTTTAGTGTTTAAGCTTTAGGGTTTAGGGTTGGTTTAGGGTTTAAGGTTTAGGGTTTCAGGTTTAGAGTTAAGGGCTTTAGGGTTTAAGGTTTATGGTTTAAAGTTTAGGGTTTAGGGTTTAGGGTTTGGGTTTAGGGTTTAAGGTTTAGGATTGTTTAGGGTTTTGGGTTTAGGGTTTTTTTTTGGGAAAGTTAGAATTTTATTACCATAAAGGGAAAAGATAAAATGTCCTTAAAAGGGCTAAAGCTCTAAAATTCTACTATTCTCACAGCTACAAAATACTTAAAGAGCTAAACTCCCATCTAAGTACATTAGAAAAAAGAAAAGAAAACAAAATAGAAAATAGAATAGCTAAAAAACATAATAGTAAAAGACATAGAGTAAGACTAAAACAAATCTTGAAAATAGTAAAGAGATGAGTCATCAGTAGTTCTTGATATCTTTGAGAAAGCAAGATAAGCAAGATCCACAATATCAATGCTTGGGTTGACTTAGTAATGACCATTCCCTTTGTAAAAGATCCAGCCTGTAAAAGAAATCTATAAAACACTACAATGGAAAAAGTCATAGCTAAAAAGGATAAGCATAAAGAGAGGAAAAGGAGCGAGCTAAGAAAGAGAATGCTCAGGCTCAATTAGGATCATCTCAAGGGGCAACCATACATATGAGCATCCAAACTTTATAAAGAAGGGTTACAATCATGTGTAAAGTTACCAACCAAATAGAAGATGTAAGTAACATCAAAACCATCATAGCCAGGATACCTGATACAAGCAAACATCCAAGGCCAACAGTTCATAGAGTTTCAGATCTTGCACCATTAAATAAAGAGCAATCGACAACCGAAGCTAGCAAAAAACCAAACAAAAAATTACAAGAGAATAATCTAACCAGAGAGGTTAGAATAAAGTCAAAACACCAACATCAACCATTATCCAAATACCCATCGAAGCTCCAAACTAGGAAAACCAAACATCATCAGCAGCAGGGCCAATTGAGAGAAACAACCAAACCAAGATAAGATTCTCAAGACAAAGTCCAATAAGTAGTAGTCACCAAAACAAACCGGTGAGCAAAATAAAATGACTAAACAACTTAAAATGAAATAATCAACCAACAAAAGTAATTCGAGTTCAAGAGGAGAGCTAATAAACTAACTAATGTAGAAAATAGAATAAAGGCAGAGCAAAAACCATCTCATCCACCAGAAACCAGAGTAAGGGGTATTTTTTTAAGTTTAGGTTTTTATTTTAAGTTAATTATTAGGTTTTATTTTTTTAGTTTAGCTTTAAGTTTATTTTTAGTTTATTTTATTTTATTAAGTTTAGGGTTTAGGTTTAGGTTTTCTTTATTTTAGTTTAGTTTATTTTAGATTCGATTTACATTTACTTTATTTTCTTTATTTTAGGTTTAGGGTTTTTTTTTAGTTTAGGGTTTAGGTTTTATTTTTAAATTTTTTTAGGTTTACATTATTATTAAGTTTTTATTTTATTTAAATTTTTTATTTTTAGGTTTATTTTATTTTTTTAGTTTAGTTTAGGTTTTTATATATTTTATTTTATTTAGGTTTTTATTTTTTTAATTTATTTTATTTTCAAGTTTAGGTTTAGGTTTAGGTTTTAGTTTAGGTTTTTATTTTATTTTATTTTTTATTTTATTTAGTTTTTAGTTTTTTTAGGTTTTATTTACTTTATGTTCAGATTTTTAAGTTTTTAGGGTTTAGGGTTTTTTTCTTAGGGAAACCCCATGTAAGGGGTATTTTATTGCCACAAAAAGAGGGTTATAAGGTCTTAAAGGGGATAAACTCCAGAACTACTACTCAAAGAGCTACAATCAGCCTAAGGAGTAAATCCCCTATCTAAGTACATCCAAAAGCAAAGAAGACATTATCAAGATACAAATTGATTAACATAATAAGCCAATGGAAGATTAGGGCCAATGCTCTGTAGTACGTGAGAATGCTTGACACTATGGAGCAAACCTGCAAGAGGACAAGAGAGAAGCACCTGTGAAATTGTAAACATAAAGAGATTAGAGTAGTTAAGGTAATACAGACAAAAAGATAAATGAAAACAAAGATAATAGAATGATAGTAAAGAATTATGATAGAGAATCAGCTCAGTCACCAAGATGGGGGATGCAAATATGAGCATCCAAACTTAACAGAAGGGTTACATCACAAGAGCTACTACCAAACCAAAAGGGTGAAATCATCACGCCAACATAACAAACACGTGAGAAGATAGCAAAGTTGTTGAAAGTCTTATGGGCTTTATTACAGCAAACCTAAACAAAACCATATAATATAGAGAGGAAATTACAAAGGGTAGAAGGATAAGGGTCCCATGCGGAAAAGTATCATCAATATAGTCACCACGACGGAGAATACTTATACATATGAGAATGAGCCATCTTTGCCAAACCTCATGAAAAGTCATATCCAAGAAGAGAAATAGGGATATAAACTCTCCACAAGAAAATAGGAGGAGATCAAATTCGCTAAAGTTAATGAGCCTATAAATAACACCATCCCAAATATTTGATATATATATATGAATCTTTCGGAGGAGGACACAAGTAAAGGCCAAAAAATGAATCATAATAATGAATGCAGGTGAACAACCCCATTATTAATATCCATATCAGTAGTTGGCAAATAGCAATTGTATAGGTAGGCAGCATAAACATAGGAAATACACTGCAACCTACCAAAAACAACACCAAATAAAGATAGTACACTCCGATAGCGGATTGGACCAAAATTGGATAATCCAGATCAACAAACAACCAAGATAAAAAGACAAAAGGCAGATGTTCCAGTAAACCCATTCGAATAGACAGTGCATACCAAGAAGATAGCTGTACAAACCTAACCGAACTCAGATGGGAATAGAGACAACAACAGATAATGTAGATCACAACTATCAGGAGATAAACAGTAGCCCAGACATAAACAAAAAGGGCAATCAGAAAGCCAACCCCAATAACAAAATAGTTAATGCAACATTGGAACCCACCAGAAGATAAATCAAAAAGGGGATTCAAATGAGGGTCAACATTTGAGTCCAAAAAAAATAAGACAGTAGATAACCAAGACAAAAAAATAACCAAGATAGTAACAACCAAGACAATAATAGCCAAGATAGCAAGGGACAACAAGTTGGCCATAAAACCTCTCAATCAGAGTAGACATTGCAGTAGTTAGTAACCAAATAGACAGAGCATAAAAATAGGGTTCTAGAAGGTAGCGGCACCAATCATAACCACAATAATGCAATAAACTGGCATAGGACCAAGTCCTACAATAACAAAGATGGAGCCAACATAAGAATCCTGAAAAACCAAGACAACAAATATCCAAGACAACAAACAACCAAGACAACAAAAATTAGCTAGCTAGCTATAAAGCTACCCATCCAAAATAAATAGTGCAATAGATACAAGTTTAATTGAAAGAGGATGGAGAAAATTAGGTAAAGTAGACCAATGAATTCAGATGATATGCATATAATAAATAAATAAGGGGGTTCAAAGCAAAAGCCACCAAGCAATCAACAACTTCAGAAGAGGCTTGTTGAACAAACCAAACCAAAACCACCAGAGACAACATGTAGAGTATTAATCCAGTTCAGCTAACAACCAAGACAGTTAATACCAAGAGGCAAGAGTCCAATTAAACAAAGCATATGTAAAGATCCAAATAATCAGATGGATAATCACAGAGATCTACACAATATTAATAGAACCAAGTGGGATAAAATAGCTGCAGGAGAAATCAACAGTTGCCCAATTATTAATAATAAAACCAGTGGTCTGGCAAAGACTAGCTGAACCAAAAAGGCGGGAAATAGATAATAACCACAAAGACAACCTGTAGGACAAAGGACCCTAAAATCCAAAAACCAACAGTGGTAGCAATAAAACAAAAATTACACCCACCATATAAGACTCCAATAAAAAGTAGAGATGTAAAATAGTAATAGAAAGGGTTCAAAGGATAATCAAAACCTTCCAGATAAAAGATCAAGCAGTTAAACCCACAACCACAGTAAAGGCAAACTGAGAAGCCATTAAGGAAGTCCAAACCTGCAAGGAAATAATAAAATTGAACAGGAAATTGTAAAATCTCTCTTGGCAGATAGGGAAAATCAGGTTATCAAAGATAATCACCAAGATAACACCAAAAGCACCCTGCTGAACTAGATAAATAACCCCAACAACAGCTTGTTGGATATAAGACTCAATTATCCTGACCATCCAACAAATAAGAAAGAAAATAATAGTAAGTTGTCCATAAAACCAACCATTCAAATTATACAATGCATAAGTTAAATCTCAGATAGTTAAAGAAGTGGTCTGGCAAAGATTAGCTGAACCAGGAAGTAAAAAATAGCAATAGGTGAAAACAACATCACCCCAGATGTTAATAACAAACATTGAATGAGAGGTAAGAAAGCGCCAAGCGGAAAAATAAAAGCCATCATGCGTCCACAACCTCAAGAGAGGCCAACTGAACAAAATAAAACAAACCCCCAGAAGCAGCATGAAGAGCAATAGGACAGTAATTACCAATAGGATGGATCTGCACAATTATAATAGAGCCAAAAGTTAAAAAACAATAGGTAAAATGATCGTAGCGGATGAGAATCACAAAACATTCGAAGAACACCGACAACAAATAGCTAACAAACACAAGGTTAGCAGGATGAATCAATCTACGACCATAGATTAAAACAACACTACAATTATTGCAACCATAGGATAAGCTAATAAAAAGCAATGGGGCAACAGAGCCACAATAGGGGTTCAAAAGGTTCTCATCAATGAAATCCTTTAGGACAAAGGAAAATAGGCTAGTAGAACTATCATCCTCAAAGAAATCATACTGAAAGGAAGTCATTAAACAATTCCAAACATGTAAAGAACCATTAATAATAACAAGGGTATTGCATTCTTTCCCTGTATGCAAGCGGGTTTAATGACATACATCAAATACATTAGACTAACTCCAAGTGCAGCCTGGTGGACAAAAGGCCCAAAAGTCCAACAACCAATAATTAAACCTTCAACATAGGTGTTGCATCCAACATAAGATAAACCATTAAAGAGCAAAGGAACATAAAGAATCAGACTAGTAGCTAGTCTGACAGCATCAGGAATATTGGAATTCAAGTAATAATTCCAAATCTGCAGAGAAAATGTTATAGCCAAGATATTGCAAGATCTCTCCTTACAGGTTGTGAAGGTAAGGTTATGGAGCATAAGAGAGGCAGAAACAGCGAGACCCCAAACAAGGTTGGGATAATTAAACCAACAATAGATGCCACTTAGCTCAGCAAAGGACCATCAAGGAGTAATTTGATGATGCATCAGTAAATTCCAAAGGAGCAACAGCACATAAACAATAAAAATAATAGAAGCAGTAATCTCCCAATTAAAGCTAGGACAATTATACCAACAACACATGCCACAAAGATCGACAAGTAAACAACAAAGGATATCAGGTTGATGCATCAGTAAAGACCAAAGAAGTAACAACAATAAATAGAAAATGATCATGCAGTAAAAGAGGTATTGAAACAGGTGAATCCAATAGATTAGATTAATTTTGAGATAAGGAAGCTCAGTATTGTCCAGATTAACCAAGCCACATAAATGTTTAGAAAGGGTTAGTTGATCAAAGAATTTTATACCATCATTAACAGATTGTCGGATAATCGACACATGCATTACTGCCATACATGAGTGATTTTAAAGTAGAGTTGGGCAAGGAGAGCTCTAGTTTGCTTAAGAAGGTAATACAATTCTATATTTCCCATATTCGTGGAAGTCAAAAGATCAATCAACAGAAGGGCATCCATTTCAATCCAAATATTGAGCCAACTTTTTTGAAGGCAAATTTCAAGAGCTTTGTACACTACCATGAGCTCAAAGAAAGAATAGAGTAAGGATTAAGGGGGTATGCAAAAGAACATAGGACTTTTCCATTAAGATTTTTGAAAATGCCACCACAGCTTGAACCATCAATGTTAGCTTTAATAGTGTTGGCATGAGGTTTTACCCAATAAATAATATGGTCATCTTTACAGATGGGTTGATCCGACAAGTTAAAACCCAATTTATTGGCCATAAATTTGCACCCTTTGAATTGTTTGTATTTAATTAATTTGGCATTAAACAATTTTGATTTTTTTAGTTCTAGCAATTATCCTATGTGGTTCTTAGGGATCCGATATTTTGAATCATTTGGTCCATCCATATGAACCAAATAAGAGTGATATATTATGACTTTAATGTGACCTTTAGTAGTGTTGTCAAAATAAACTTCAAGGAGTTGGTATAAATTTAAGGAGCCATTGAAAATGACAATGTTAAAGAGGTCATCATACCAAATCCAAAGCTTAGAAGCAATGACCCTGTTAACAAAAACATGGTTCACATTCTCAATGTGGAAACAACATTGGCATTTTGAAGGTAATTGAAAACCTTTACCCAGCAACAACGAGTCAATAGGGATGAAGTTTTTCAAAATATGCCAAGTAAGAATAGAATAATAAGTAAGGATATTGTTATTCCAAAGTTTACATAGGAAAAATCATGAGCTTCTTTAATGTGAATCTAAACATTTTTAAAGTTGAAATCACCATTATGTGAAAGCTTAAAAAGGATCTGATCTTGATTGGTAGGAATGATAGGAATAGTAGTAAGCTTATTTAAAAGAGAGTGAGGAATATAATCAATAAGCTTATTATTATTCCACATATTTTTCTACCAGAAGGAGTTCACTATAATAGCAGCAGTGGAATGAGTAGAAAGTAATTCGTCAATGGACCCACCTCCAGTCCAGTTATCTTGCCAAAAGAAAGAGGATCCAGAGTTAATCCCCCAGGAAATTAAAGATTCAAAATTAAAGATTTGATATCCCATTTGATGGAACAAAGTCTTTTCTAAATCAGAGAATCTCCCGCTTTATAGGGGCAGATGAGAGGGTGCTTACCCTGGTAGTATTTAGTAGTCATGAAATTAGCCCATAGACTATTTTTTTTCCTAAAATTCCACCAAAGTTTATAAGAAAAAGCAGTGATAGTTTCCTTGATTGGTTTACATCCAAGAACACCTTCAACAAAAGTGCCACAGGTTTTATACCAAGAGGTCCAATGCATTTCTTTAGAGGAATTGTTAGATCCTTAGAAAAATTTGTTAATGAGCTGCTCAATTTTGTTAATGGTAGAGTTGGTCATAATGGTTTGAATGAGTTACAAAGGCATGGAGTTAAGGGTGCTCTTAATCAAAGTGAGCCTACCACCAAATGAAAGTAAATGAAATTCCCAAATAAAAATTTTATTAAAGATTTTTTGGATTAGCTCATCAAAAAGTTGAGATCTTTTCTGGCCTTTAAAAAGTGGAGCAACAAGATATTTAATAGCAAAGTTGTTGTTGTTGAAAATTAGTAATTCTCAAGATTTGGTTGGTCCTATTGCTCGGGATTTTAGAAGAAGGAATCATACAACTTTTGCCTTCGTTGAGAAAAAGATCGCTTTCATTGACAAATTTATTTAAAAGATTCTTAATAGTTTTAATTTGAGGAATTGAGGCATTGATTATGAAGTCATCAACAAAACTAAGATGAGAGACAGGAAGACCACCTTGAGTTCTATAAAACATCCAAGGATTATTGTAAAAAAGATCATTCAGATTCCTAGATAGATATTCAATAGAAATAATAAAAAGAGAGGGGGATAGGGGATCCCCTTGTCTCAAACCATGCTTCAAAGGGAAAAAACCTAGGGATTCACCATTCATGATAACAGAAAAGCAAACATTTGTAATGCAATTTTTGATGAGATGAATAAAATAATCAGAGAACCCAAGCAGATGAAGAATTTGAATAAGGAAATCCCAAGCGAGGTTGTCGAAAGCTTTAGTGATGTCCTATTTAAAAAGGATGTTACAACCTCTGATAGGAATGTCAATGTCATAAATCAGCTCTTGTGCTAGAAGTATGTTATCAGATATAGCTCTACCTTTAATGAAGCCAGTTTGTTTAGGGGAAATAATTTTAGGTAGCACCAAACTAATTTTATTAGCAATCAATTTAGCAATGAGTTTATGAAATAATGTGCAAAGGATGATAGGTCTGAAATCACCCCAAGATTCAAAATTATTAATTTTGGGAATGAGAATAATGAAAGTGCTAGAAAAATATCTAGGTAAAGGGTTTCCCTCAAAAAAATCAACAACAGCATCAACAAGGTTAGTCTTAATAATAGGCCAGCAATGTTAAAAGAATTGAGTCATGTAACCTTCAGGGGCAGCAACAGAATCAGTGTTCATGCTATTTAGAATATTACCAATCTCATCTTCTGTAGGATGCAAACTGAGCAAGTGGTTTTCATCATTAGAGATCGTAGAGGGGATCAAGTGTGTGTTGGAGAGGGCTTCTAAGGAGGGGTTGTTGTTTAATAAATTTTGAAAATGATGTATGATAGAATATTTAATATCATTATTATCAATAATCCAGGTGTCATTATCATTTTTGATTTTTTAATAGAGTTTAAGGCTTTTTTTTAAAAAAAAAGCATGGAAGTACTTTGTGTTTCTGTCACCATTAGTAATATGTTTGCTAGCAGCCTTTTGGCCCCACTAGGTTTTCTACATATTTTGATAATTAATCAAGTTATCTTTAGTTACATTCAATTCATCAAGCTTATTAGAGTCAGTCAAAATAGCATCTTCAAGAGAGCAAACAAGTTGTTCCATATTTTTGAGATTAGCAAAAAGATTTTTAAAATGATGCTTGTTCCACCAATTTAGAATTTGTTTAAGCCATTTTAGCTTAAGCCAAAGGTGAATCATGCCTTTAACAGAATTATCAGGATGAATAAGGGCCTGCCAATTAATGGAAACAACATTAATGAATTTGCTATGATGGATCCACATATTTTGGAATATAAGGGAGTAGGTGAGGATGGTTGAGCATGGTTAGTTCGAATAAAGTTAGCAAGTAAGAGGCCATTGATTGGTCTAAATGGGAGGGTCCTATCAAGCGCCAAAGTCTAGAATGCCACGTGTAGTCGAGCAAAAGCCAATATCAATAAGATTACAATCAAGAATCATATTAGAAAAGTCTTCCATGGAATGAATGTTAGGAGAGAAACTTCCCCCTTCTTTTTGAGGAAGAGAGAATAGTATTGAAATCACCACCAACCAACTAAGGTTTGTTGACAGAGAAGGCAAAGGTTCTTAAGTTATCCCAAAGGATGCTCTTACCAGTTCTATTACAAGATGCATAAATAAATGAACCAAGAGCAAAAAATTCACCCAATGAGATTTGAACATTAACCAATTGATGAAGGTCATCAAGGATAGAGATGTTGACTAAATTATTCCAAAAATACCAAATTCTATTACAAATATTATAAAAGAAGTTTTGAAAGCCAAGCATTCTTGGAACCTGTGTAATCTTAGAGGAGTGTATGAATGGTTCAATAATAACAAGTAAGGCTATATTTTGAGTACGATAAAGGCTTATAACAGTTCTGGGACAACGAGTCCCAATACCTAACATTTCAAATAAGAAAATTAATCATAATAAATAAGAAGAAAAAAAGGAAAGATAACAAAAGGATAAAAAACAAGAAGAAGAAAGACACATGATGTAATCATTTATGGGATGTTAGAGAAGATTTAGTGGTTCTAGTGGAGCTATTAGTGAACATTCTAGCTTTAAAGGATTTTTTCTTAGTAACTATTTGAAAAGGTCTATCTATGTCCAAAGTATCTCCATTCGAGAGAGAGTGATTTATGAAATTTAGAGTAGGTCTATCAAAACATTCTAATTGTAATTTCCCCTTCTTGATATCGAGAATTAAGATGAGAATTGGGTTAGCTTTAAATAGGGTTCGACATTTTTAGATTTTGTTCTTTCATCAAATGGGCACAAGAATTAGTTTTCAGATTTTTATTCACCTAAAGTTCCCATTCAAGTCATCACTAGTGTTCATATGAGCCTCATTTCACCAGCCAAAATGGGTAAGGTAGAATGAATCAAGGTATTATCTAGAGGAACCAAATTATTATAATTAGAAGCGATAATAGGTAAATTATCATTTGCCTCCTTATAAACCTCATGAGCCTTATTATTAACCTACTCAGAATGCTCTCCAATAGACAAATCAGTAGATAGTAATCCCTTTTGAGTGACTTTTGGCACATAAGCCAATTTATTGATTTTTTCATTTTTTACAGTGGGATTAGGATCTGACAGTTTAATCTTTTTAAGATGAGGATGCAACACAAAGCATTCAGAATGATCATGACCATGAATCTTATAGTGAGTGCAAAAAATAGGGAAATTTTTAAATTCCAATTTTTGATTATAACCAAATTTCTCAGAGACAATCCATACTTCTTTAGGATACTTTTTGATAATATTAATCTCAACTAAAATATGAGCAACTGATGGTCATGATCTCACAACGGTGGCCTGATCAATTTGAAGGGATCGACCAAAGAGAGCCCCAACCGCAAAGAGAACTTGATGGGTAATGTAATGTATTCTCATGTTTGGAAAAGCTAGTCATAAAGGAACAATTGGGGATTCTTCTTTGACATCAAAAAGAGGAGACCATTTCAAAAGTATCATTTGACAATTATACACAAAGTAGGAGCGACGAGCAAAAACTCTTGAGTAATCTAAGTCATTAGATAGCTAAATAAGGATATGCCTAGGATCAATCAATCTAATAATGAATATGAAAGAGAGCTTTAGGCTATGAAAAATGGATCGGATGTTATCAAGAGTCAGGCGATGTAAGGACAATTTACCAACTAAAGAGAATTCAAAAGGCTTCGCCAATTTTTCCACATCAAGATCCGAGCACATTACAGCAGGCATTCCATGAAAAGATGTTGAAATCAAATTGATCGAAGCATTAGAGGAAGTGTTCTTACCAGATAATGCATCCTTGAAGGACTTAACAACAGACAGAGTAACGGATGGAGTCAGATCCATGATACCTTATAAATCGGAAGCCCTAGCTGACGCCTCCAAGTTCGAAGAGCTTGGCTATGCGAAAAGCAGTGCCTCCGCCATTGAAAGAGCAAGGGACACTCACATTAGCGGCTAAACAGAGACCAAAAATCTAGAAATTATGATCGAGGAGGATTAAAAATTGGCCAAGCCGCATGGAAAATGCAAGGGAACACGAAAGCACTAGAGAGCACCGCGGCCTAGGAGTTTAGGGTTTAGGGGTCCAGTTTTTAGGGTTTAGGGTTTAGGGACTAGGATTTAGAGTTTTGGGTTATAGATTTTAGGGTTTTAGGTTTAGAGTTTAGGGTTTAGGGTTTAGGGTTTAGGGTTTAGTGTTTTATAGTTTAGAGTTTAAGGTTTAAGGTTAGGGTTTATTTTTGTTTTTATTTTTATATTTTTAATTTTCTTTATTTTTATAAATTAAGTAAACTGGTAGGTATAGGTTTAGTTAGTTTATTTAGTTTATTTATTTGTTTTAGTTTATTTTGAATTTTAATTTTTATTTAGGTTTATTTTTATTTTTATTTAGTTGAGTTTATTTATTTTAGTTGATTTTTTTATTTTAGTTTATTTTTTAAGTTTAGGTTTAGGTTTAGTTTTTTTTTTTAGTTTAGTTTTATTTTTATTTTATTTTTTAGGTTTAGGATTTATTTTTTATTTTTACGTTTAGGTTTAGGTTTTTATTTTAGTTTTAGGTTTAGGTTTTAGGTTTTAATTTTAGGTTTATTTTAAGGATTTATTTTTTTAGTTTAAGTTTAGGTTTATTTTTATTTAATTTTGTTTTATGTAGTTTAGGATTAGGTTTAGTTTATTTTAGTTTAGGTTTAGGTTTATTTTTTTTATTTTAGGTTTAGGTTTTTTTTAGTTTAGGGATTAAGTTAAATTTTTTATTTATTTTTAGGTTTATTTTTATTTAATTTTATTTTTATTTTAGGTTTAGTTTTTATTCTATTTAGGTCTTTTATTTTATAGTTTAGGTTAAGATTTTATTTATTTTATTTTCTTTTTCTGTGTAGGTTTAGGTTTTGTTTTTGGTTTAAGTTTTAGTTTAAGTTTTTATTTTTTTTGTTTAGGTTTAATAATTTAATTTATTTTTATTTTTTATTTAGTTTAGGTTTAGGTTTTTTGCTTTTTAGGTTTTAGGGTTTAGGGTTTAGTGTTTGGGGTTAGGATTTAGGGTTTATGATTTAAAGTTTAGGTTTTAGGGTTTAGGGTTTAGGGTTTAGGGTTTTAGGGTTTAGGGTTTAGACTTTAGGATTTAGTGTTTAGGTTTTAGGTTTAGGGTTCAAGTTTTAGTTTAGGTTTAAGAGTTTTTTTTAAAAAAATAGAGAATAAAGTTAGATTCAACATTTCTTCTTTTTGATTTCATCAACCAAGTAACACAACATGTTTTCTAAGACATAAGAGACAACATAGATAAAAATTGAGCACGCATAGAGGAAATCCAAAACCTTAGATAACTAGAATCATCTCTACTATAAAGACAGTTCCATAAGTAGCAGATCAGATCGATCATTCTTCAATTTCTCCAGTTTCCATCTGAACCACACCGGCCTCTCGAATAGCAGGATCCCCCATCATATTCCAGATCTCTCCCTCTGCCACCATCATGGCTGTAACCTCGGTCGCTCTTCTCACCTCCATAACCACCACTGTACTTACCACCACCTCCATATCAACCATCTCCTCTAGATTTAGGGTTTAGGATTTAGGAATTAGGATTTAGAGTTCAGGGTTTAGGGTTTTAGGTTTTGTGCTTTTAAGTTTTAAGGTTTACAGTTAGGGTTTAGGGTTTAGGGTATATTGTTTAGGCTTTAGGGTTTAAGATTTTTAGGCTTTAGGGTTAGATTAGGGTTTAGGGTTTATGGTTTAGTGTTTAGAGTTTTAAGGTTTAGGGTTTAGGGATTATGGTTTAGGGTTTAGGGTTTGGGTTTAGGGTTTAGGGTTTAGGATTTTAGGGTTTGGCATTATTTAGGGTTTAGGGTTTAGGGTTTAGAGTTTACGATTTTTTTAGGGGGGGGGGGAGGAATTTTATTACCATAGAAGGTAAAGATATAATGTCCTTAAAATGGGTAAAGCTATAAAATTTTTCTCCACTTAGAGGTACAAGAAACTTAGAGATCTAAAGTCCCATCTAAGTACATTAATAAAAGAAAACAAAACAAAAGAACAAATCCAATAGATAAAAAGCATAAGAGAAAAGATACAGAGTAGGACTAAAAGAAATCCTGAAAATAGTATGAATGAGTCGGCTTCAAGATTTCTTTGAAAGCATGATAAGCAAGATCCACAACAACATCACTTGGGTTGGAGTAATGACCATTACTTCTGTAAAGTTCCAATCTATAAAAGAAATCTAAAACTCACTACAAAGTCATGTCATAGCAAAAGTATAAGGATAAAAGAGGAGAGAGAGAGAGAAGTCTCATGCTCATTTAGAATCATCTCAAGGGGCAAAAATACATATGAGCATCCAAAAGAAGGTTTATAAAGGAAATAACCAACAATAATTCCCACTAAGAAGGCCATCCAACCAACCCTAAAAATAAGTAAAATTAATTCAATTTCAAGAGGAGAGGAAATAAACCAACTAGTGCAAAAAATAGAATAAAGCGAGCAAAATCATTCCATCCACTAGAAACAAGAGTAACAATGTAGAGAAAGTACCACTAGGTTGAAAAATCAAAATAGCGAAAGACAGACCCACCGGTAGCAAATAAAAGCTAGAAGTCAAAAACCACCAAGCCAAAAGTCAAAATAAGTTTAGTGTTTAAGTTTACAATTTAGGGTTTATGGTTTAGGTTTAAGGTTTAGGGTTTAGTGTTTAGGCTTTATGGTTTAAGGTTTTAAGGGTTTAGGGTTTAGGGCTTAGGGTTTAGGGTTTAGGGTTTATTGTTTAGGGTTTAGAGTTTAGGGTTTAGGGTTTAGGGTTTCTAGTTGTACCCAGGTTTAGGGTTTAGTGTTTAGCATAGCTTAAGGTTTAGGGTTTATGGTTTCTTTGCGTTTAGAGTTTAGGGTTTAGGGTTTATGGTTTAAGGATTTTGGGTTTAAGGATTATTTTAGGTTTAGGGTTTTTTTAATTAAGTAAACTGGTAGGTTTAGTTTTATTTAGTTTATTTAGTTTACTTTTTTATTTATTTTAGTTTATTTTATTTTTTATTTTTATTTAGGTTTATTTTTTATTTTTATTTAGTTTAGTTTGTTTATTTTTTGTTTATTTATTTTAGTTTATGTTTTTTATTTGACTTTATTTTTTAGGTTTAGGTTTACGTTTAGGTTTATTTTTTAGTCTGGTTTTATTTTTATTTTATCTTTTACGTTTAGGCTTTATTTTTTATTTTTAGGATTAGGTTTAAGTTTTAATTGTATTTCTTAGGTTTAAGTTTTAGATTTATTTTAAGGTTTTATTTTTTAGTTTAAGTTTAGGTTTATTTTTATATATTTAGTTTAGGTTTAGGTTTAGGTTTAGTTTGTTTTAGGTTTAGCTTTAGGTTTTATTTATTTTAGTTTAGTTTATTTTAGTTTAGGTTTAGGTTTATTTTATTTTTATTTTAGGTTTAGTTTTTTTTGTTTGATTAGGGTTTAGGTTTTAATTTTTATTTTTTTTTAGATTTATTTTTTAGGTTTAGGTTTTTATTTAGTTTTTATTTTATTTTATATTAGTTTTATTTTATTTTTATTTTAGGTTTAGTTTATATTTTATTTAGGTTTTTTATTTTTTAATTTAGTTCAGGTTTTCATTTCTTTTATTTTAGTTTTGTTTTTATTTTATTATTTTATTTTCCTTTTAGGTTTAGGTTTAAGTTTATGTTTTAGTTTAGGTTTTTTATTTTATTTTATTTTTTCATTTTATTTTGGTTTAGGTATGTTTATTTATTTTATATTTAGGTTTTATTTAGTTTAGGTTTAGGTTTTTAGCTTTTTAGGATTTAGGTTCTGGCATTTAGTGTTTAGGGTTTTCTTTCTTTTAGGGAGAGTTTGAATTTTATTACCATAAAGATAAAGGGTACAATTTCCTTAAATTGGGTAAAGCACAAAGTTGTACTCCGCACAGAGCTACAAGAAACCTAAAGAGCTAAACCCCCATATAAGTATAATATAAAAAAAATTAAAGAGCAAATACAACAGCTTAAAAGCAAATGAGAAAAGACCCAAAATAAGAGTAATATAACTCAAGAAAGCAGTTAAAAGAGTAGTCAGCAGTAGCTCATGATCCCTTTGAGAAGTCAAGATAAGCAAGGTCCACATCAACAGTACTTGGGTTGACTGAGTAAAGATCATTCCATCTGTGAAGTTCCAACCTGGAAAAGAGATCTGTAAAATACTAGAAAGGTACTGGTCATAGCTCAAGGGAAAAGATAGTGTAAACAATTTAGAAAGAGCTAAGAAAGAGAAGGCTCGGGCTTAGTTAAGATCATATCAAGGGGCAACAATACATATGATAATCCAAACATCATGAGAAGGGTTATAATTATATGCATGTTACCAACCAGAGAGAAGATGTGAGGAAAAATCAAGGCCATCATAGAAGATACCGATATAAGCAACCATCCAAGGCAAAATAGTCCATAGTGATCTAATTCCTCTACCAAACAACAGAAAAACATCCGTGGTAGCGCCTAGCATCCAATCCATAACCAAAACCCACAACAAACCAATCACTTAAAGCCAACATTCGTTACACCGTGATCAATGGCCTAAAATAAACCAAGAATCCACCAAGCACCACCAAGGAAAACCTCCACCCAAATAGCATAATAGTTGGAGATAAGCAAAGACCGTGATAGGAAGTCTATAATAGAGAGCCCAAGAGGGCATCCAAAAATTACCATGAAATCCACCACCAAGGCACAAAAAAAAAAAATCCACAGCCAACCAAGAGTAAAATATAAAGGAACAAGGAGAGCCAATTAAATTAAATACCAATAGCCAACATAAATCCCAAAACACCAAGCCACAATACAAGCATCAAAGGAAGATAGCCATAAAAAAAACCCTAAAGCAAAACCAACAACAAGAAAGTCAAATAGAAAACCACATGAGCTCTTATGCTCCACCAACAAAACAACCAATAAAACCACAGACAATAGATAAAAGAAGAGAAATCAGGACGTAAAATTGACACCCAAACTAGAACAAAATAAAGGAAAAGCACCACAGAGAGGATAACCAACCTGAGTAGACCAAACCAACCCAAGAACCCAACCAAAAGCACCTAAACCAACCATCAAATATAGCCAACACATCCACCCAACAAATCAACCCAACCAAAATAAAATACACAACCAACAAAACTAATCAGCCGAAAAAGCCAATACAGAGCCCAAATAAGAGGGAAAGAACAAAAGCAGACAAAGCCACAACCCACCTGGAGATCTCCAAAATAACCAAGAAACAAAAATGGTATTCACATAGCTAGACAAATGCCAAGGAGGACCACCCAACCACAAGCAAAGAAATGAAAAGGAAAGGAACAAGGCTAGAGGCAAACAAAACCCCTTCCAAATCCCAAAGAGAAGATAGTCACCACAAAGGAGAAAATAAGAGGACAATAACCCTAGAACAACTACCTCTAATCCAGAAGGCATAGGGAAAAACCAACCAGTAGAAGCCCCCAAGCCAAACCAGGGAAGGAGAATATCAACCACCAAAAAACCCAAAACTAAACCAAGCTAGAAGAGGTCAACAACAAGCATCAAAAAATAACCACCCAAAATAACTAGGCAGATGGAAGAAGAGAATAGTAGGAACCATTATAACCAAACATAGCACATAAAAACCAATTTGAAAAAGGCCATAATAAGCCAAAAAACTAGAGGCAAAACCCAACATCCTTTAATAAAAGAGGTAGGCCAAAAAAATGGGCACAGCCACAACCCAACAAAACCCTCAAAATATCACTATGTGGACAAAGAAAAGCCACCTTAGAGGATGGAAACTAATTAAAATCACTATGACCCAAAAAAAGAGTCAATCAAGTATAGAATGTGGTTAAGAGGAAGGGGATTAAGTATAGAAATAAACTTAGCAAAAACCACTTCTTGGTGAGGGAAGCACAAAATAAACAACCAAAAAATAATCTGAATAAAACCACCATAACAAAAAAACTCAACAAAATAGCAGAAGGTTAAAATCTGAGGTAAGGCAGTCCAGTGTTATCCAAATTGACCAAACCACGCAGATGCTTAGGTAAGTTATGGTTATCAAAAAAAGTGAGCTCATTTAATTCCCCTCCCAAATTATCAAAGAAATTAGCAAAAGCTTTTCCTTCATGAAGAATTTGAAAAATTTTATAGCAAACTTAAGAAAGAAGCTTTTTAGTGTGATTAAGAAGATAAAATAAGTCAACATTCCCCATTTTTTATTATTGAGCATATCAAGTAAAAGAAGAGCATCAACTTCAATCCAAATATTAAAGAGGCCTTTGCTTAAATAAATATCAATAGCTTTGTTAACATCCATGAGCTTAGCAAAAATAATAGAACAAGCTTTGAGGGGGTAGGATAAAGCACAAATGACAGTACCTTTAGAATCTCTAGGAATTCCACCACAACCATATTTATTTAGGAAACAAAACCATCAATATTGATCTTAATAAAATTTTATTTAGGCTTAATCCAATGTATAATCCTAATACTCTTGTAGGAAGGATCATCATGCAAAGTGATACCCAGTTTTTAGCCACAAATTTATAACCTCTAAAGTGAAGATTACTAATTAAATTTGCATTAAACAAAGCATGAATTTTTCTTTAGTTCTAGCAAGGAACCTTTATGGTTCATAGGATATCACCATGTTTAGCATCATTTATCCATCCAAATAAACCAAATAAGGGTAATAGCAATTAAAACTTTCATAAGACCTTTAACAATTTTATGGAAACAAACTTCAAGAAGTTGATATAAGGAAAGAGACTTGTTAAAATAGTTAGTGTTAAATAAAAAATCACACTATATCCAAAGTTTGGAAGTAATAGCACCATTAACAAAAACATGATTAACATTTTCATTATGAAATCAATAATATCACTTAGAAGGTAAATAAAACACTTTAAACTAGAGCAAGGAATCAATAGGGATGAAGTTATTCAAAATCCTCCAAGCTAAAATAGAATAAAAAATGGGAATGATATTGTTCCAAAGTTTAATAAAAATATTAGAGGTGTTGTAATAAAATTCCAAACCTCTTTAAGAAAAAAATCATCATTGTAAGAGAGCTTGAATAGAATTTGATCTGATTTATTAGAAAAGATAACGATGTTGCAAAACTTATCAATAAAGGAAATAGAATGTTGTTCTCAAGTTTGTTTTCATTCCAATTTTTATTAAGATAAATAGTTAACTTTGATAGCAGAAAGATAATGTAGATAAAAGAGAAATTTTATTAAAGATTTTTGGATTAGCTCATCAAAAAGGTGAGATCTTTTGACCTTTAAAAGGGAGCACCAAGATATTTAAAAAGTTGTTGTTGTTGAAAATTAGTAATTCTCAAGATTTGGTTGGTCCTATTGCTCTGGATTTTAGAAGGAATGAAACAACTTTTGCCTTCGCTGAGAAAAAGATCGCTTTCATTGACAAATTTATTTAAAAGATTCTTAATAGTTTTAATGTGGAATTGAGGCATACAAGATTATAAAGTCATCAAGAAACTAAGATGAGAGACAGAAGACCACCTTGAGTTCTATAAAACATCCAAGGATTATTGTAAAAAAGATCATTCCTAGATAGATATTCAGAAATAATAAAAAAGAGAGGGGGATAGGGATCCCCTTGTCTCAAACCATGCTTCAAAGGGAAAAAACCTAGGGATTCACCATTCATGATAACAGAAAAGAAAACATTTGTAATGCAATTTTTGATGAGACAGATAAAATAATCAGAGAACCCAAGCAAATGAAGAATTTGAATAAGGAAATCCCAAGAGAGGTTGTCGAAGGCTTTAGTGATGTCCAGTTTAAAAAAGATGTTACCAGCTCTGATAGGAATGTCAATGTCATAAATCAGCTCTTGTGCTAGAAGTATGTTATCGATATAGCTCTACCTTTAATGAAGCTTTGGTTGGGGAAATAATTTTAGGCACAAACTAATTCTAATTAGCAATCAATTTAGCAATGAGTTTATGAAAGAATGCAAAGGATGATAGGTCTAAATCACCCCAAGATTCAAGATTATTAATTTTGGGAATGAGAATAATGAAGTGCTAGAAAAATATCTAAAAGGGTTTCCCTCAAAAAAATCAACAAATATCAACAAGGTTAGTCTTAATAATAGGCCAAGAATGTTAAAAGAATTGAGTCATGTAGCCTTCGAGTAATCGTGTTCATACTATTTAGAATATTACCAATCTCATCTTGTAGATGCAAACGAGCAAGTGGTTTTCATCATTAGAGATCGTAGAGGATCGTGTGTTGGAGAGGGATTCTAAGGAGGGGTTGTTGTTTAATAAATTTTGAAAATGACATATGATAGAATCTTTAATATCATTATTATCAATAATCCGTGTCATTATCATTTTGATTTTTAATAGAGTTTAAGGCTTTTTTTTTTTTAAAAAAGAGCATGGAAGTACTGTGTTTTTCACCATCATAATATGTTTGCTAGCGCCTTTTGCACTAGGTTTCTCATATTTTGATAATTAATCAAGTTATCTTTAGCTACATTCAATTCATCAAGCTTATTAGAGTCAGTCAAAATAGCATCTTCAAGAGAGCAAACAAGTTGTTCCATATTTTTGAGATTAGCAAAAAGGATTTTAAAATGATGCTTGTTCCACCAATTTAGATTTTGTTTAAGCCTTTTTAGCTTAAGCCAAAGGTGAATCATGCCTTTAATGGAATTATCGGATGAATAAGCCAATTAATGGAAACAACATTAATGAATTTGCTATGATGGATCCACATATTTTGGAAAGGGAGTAGGAGGATGGTCTAGTGGAGGGATTTTGACAAATCAAAAGCGAGCATGGTCGATAAAGTTCGCTTAAATGTTCAACCGAAGTAAGAGGCCATTGATTGGTTTAAATGGAATTAAAGAGGGTCCTATCAAGCTGCTGCCAAAGTCTAGAATTATGCCACGTGTAGTCGAAACCCGAAAAGCCAATATCAATAAGATTACAATCAAGAATCATATTAGAAAAGTCTTCCATGGAATGAATGTTAGGAGAGAAACTTCCCCCTTCTTTTTGAGGAAGAGAGAATAGTATTGAAATCACCACCAACCAACTAAGGTTTGTTGACAGAGAAGGCAAAGGTTCTTAAGTTATCCCAAAGGATGCTCCTACCGCCTATTACAAGATGCATAAATAAATGAACCAAGAGCAAAAAAATTCACCCAATGAGATTTGAACATTAACCAATTGATGAAGGTCATCAAGGATAGAGATGTTGACTAAATTATTCCAAAAATACCAAATTCTATTACAAATATTATAAAAGAAGTTTTGAAAGCCAAGCATTCTTGGAACCTGTGTAATCTTAGAGGAGTGTATGAATGGTTCAATAATAACAAGTAAGGCTATATTTTGAGTACGATAAAGGCTTATAACACAGTTGCGGACAACGAGAGTCCCAATACCCCTAACATTTCAAATAAGAAAATTAATCATAATAAATAAGAAGAAAAAAGGAAAGATAACAAAAGGATAAAAAACAAGAAGAAGAAAGACACATGATGTAATCATTTATGGGATGTTAGAGAAGATTTAGTGGTTCTAGTGGAGCTATTAGTGAACATTCTAGCTTTAAAGGATTTTTTCTTAGTAAAGTTTGA
This sequence comes from Cymbidium sinense, assembly GCA_021442155.1. NCBI lineage: Eukaryota > Viridiplantae > Streptophyta > Magnoliopsida > Asparagales > Orchidaceae > Cymbidium > Cymbidium sinense. The sequence goes on along the minus strand of CM038214.1, from coordinate 365,786,527 downwards.
AAAGGTCTATCTATGTCCAAAGTATCTCCATTGAGAAATTTAGTAGATTCATCAAAACATTCCTAATTGTAATTTCCTTCTTCAAGTCGAATTAAGATGAGGAATTGGGTTAGCTGAGTATCACTAAGGGTAGGAGGTGAGGTTGTGAAACCATTAATAGCACAATTTTCATGTTCGCCAAAAAATACTTTTCAGATTTTGTTCCACTACCAAAGGATCAACATTTTTAGATTTTGTTCTTTCATCAAATGGGCACTTTAGAATTAGTTTCTGATTTTGTCCACCTAAAGTTCCCATTCAAGTCACCACTAGTGTTCATATGAGTGGTTCACTAGCCAAAAGGGTAAGGTAGAATGAATCAAGGTATTATCTAGAGGAACCAAATTATTACAATTGTAGCAGCAATAGCAACTGAACGAAGCAACCTCATGAGCATTATTAACCTATCGAATGCTCTCCAATAGACAAATCAGAGATAGTAATCCCTTTTGAGTGACTTTAGGCACATAAGCAATTTATTGTTTTTTCATTTAAAGAGGGATTAGGATCGCGCTTTAATCTTTTTTTAAGATGAGGATGCAACACAAAATAATGATCATGACCATGAATCTTATGTGTAAAAAAAATAGGAAATTTTCAAATTCCACTTTTGATTATAACCAAATTTCAATCGATCCATACTTCTTTAGGATACTTTTGGTAATATCAATCTCAACTAAAATATGAGCAACTGGTCATGATCTCACAAGGTCGATCAATTTGAAGGGCCACCAAAGAGAGCCCCAACCGCAAAGAGAACTTGATGGGTAATAATGTATTCTCATGTTTGGAAAAGCTAGCCATAAAGGAACAATTGGGGATTCTCTTGACATCAAAGAGGAGACCATTTCAAAAGTCTCATTTGACAATTATACACAAAGTAGAGCGACGAGCAAAAAAAAACTTTGAGTAATCTAAGTCATTAGATAGTAAATAAGGATATGCCTAGGATCAATCAATCCGAAAAGTGAAAGAGAGTTTAAGCTATGAAAAAGGATCGATGTTATCAAGAGTCAGGCGATGTAAGGAAAATTTACCAACTAAAGAGAATTCAAAAGGCTTCGCCAATTTTTCCACATCAAGATCCGAGCACATTACAGTAGGCATTCCATGAAAAGATGTTGAAATCAAATTGACCGAAGCATTAGAGGAAGTGTTCTTACCAGATAATGCATCCTTGAAGGACTTAACAAAGTGCAGAGTAATGGATGGAGTCTGATCCATAATACCTTATAAATCGAAGCCCCTAGCCGATTTCCAAGTTCAAGAGCTCAGAAGAAAAGCACGCCCACCATTGAAAGAGCAAGGGACACTCACATTAGCCAAACAGAGACCAAAACCTAGAAATTATGATCGAGGAATCAAAATTGGCCAAGCCGCATGGAAAATGCAAGGGAACAATTTAAAGGCTGTGAGACGAGGCTAGGGAGTTTGGGGTTTAGGTTTTTTTTGGGTTTAGGTTTAATTTGTGTTTTTAGTTTAGTTTTTAGGTTTAGTTTTGTGGTTTAGGTTTGTGGTTTAGGGTTTTAATAGTTTAGAGTTTAAGGTTTAAGGTTTTATTTTGTTTTATTTTTATATTTTAATTTTCTTTATTTTTATAAATTTAAAACCCAGTAGTATATTTAGTTTATTTAGTTTATTTATTTAGTTTATTTTGAATTTTAATTTTATTTAGGTTTATTTTATTTTATTTAGTTGAGTTTATTTATTTTAGTTGATTTTTATTTTAGTTTATTTAAGTTTAGGTTTAGGTTTAGTTTAGTTTAGTTTATTTTATTTTATTTTTAGGTTTAGATTTATTTTTTATTTTTTACGTTTAAGGTTTTATTTTAGTTTTAGGTTTAAATTAGGTTTAATTTTAGGTTTATTTTAAGGATTTATTTTTTAGTTTAAGTTTAGGTTTATTTTATTTAATTTTGTTTATGTAGTTTAGGATCAGGTTTTATTTATAGGTTTAGGTTTATTTTTTTATTTTAGGTAGGTTTTTTTTTTTTAGGGATTAAATTTATTTATTTTTAGGTTTATTTTTATTTAATTATTTTTATTTTAGGTTTAGTTTTATTCCATTTAGGTCTTTTATTTTATATATAGTTAAGATTTTATTTATTTTATTTTCTTTTAGGTTTAGGTTGTTTGGTTTAAGTTTTAGTTTAAGTTTTATTTTTTTGTTTATTTAATAATTTAATTTATTTTTTATTTTTTATTTAGTTTTTTTTGCTTTTTAGTTTTAGGGTTTAGGTTTAGTTTTGGATTTAGGGTTTATGATTTAAAGTTTAGGTTTAGGGTTTAGGGTTTAGGGTAGGTTTTAGGTAGGGTTTAGACTTTAGGATTTGGTTTAGGTTTTTTAGGTTCAAGTTTTAGTTTTAGGTTTAAGAGTTTTTTTAAAAAAATAGAGAATAAAGTTAGATTCAACATTTCTTCTTTTTGATTTCATCAACCAAGTAACACAACATGTTTTCTAAGACATAAGAGACAACATAGATAAAAATTGAGCACGATAGAAATCCAAAACCTTAGATAACTAGAATCATCTCTACTAATAAAGACAGCCCATAAGCATCAGATCGATCATTCTTCAATTTCTCCGCCATGAACCACACGCCTCTCGAAGGATCCCCATCATATTCCGTGATCTCTCCTCTCGCCACCATCATGGTCAGTAACCCTGGTCTCTTCTCACCTCCATAACCACCACTGCACACCACCACCTCCATATCAACCATCTCCTAGATTTAGGGTTTAGGATTTAGGAATTAGGATTTGTGAGTTCGTGGTTTGGGGTTTTGTGCTTGTTTTAAGTTTTAAGGTTAGCTGAGGTTTAGGGTATATTGTTTAGGCTTTAGGGTTTAAGATTTTATTTGTGGTTAGATTAGGGTTTAGGTTTATGGTTTAGGGAGAGTTTTAGGTTGGGTTTAGTTTTAGGTTTGGGTTTAGGGTTTAGTGTTTTAAGGTTTGGCATTATTAGGGTTTAGGGTTTAGGGTTTAGAGTTTAATTTTTTTTGGGAGGGGGGGTGGGGAGTTAGAATTTTATTACCATAGAAGGTAAAGATATAATGTCCTTAAAATGGGCAAAGCTATAAAATTTTTCTCCACTTAGAGGTACAAGAAACTTAGAGATCTAAACTCCCATCTAAGTACATTAATAAAAGAAAACAAAACAAAAGAACAAATCCAATAGATAAAAAGCATAAGAGAAAAGATACAGAGTAGGACTAAAAGAAATCCTGAAAATAGTATGAATGAGTCAGCAGCAGTTCAAGATTTCTTTGAGAAAGCATGATAAGCAAGATCCACAACAACATCACTTGGGTTGACTGAGTAATGACCATTACTTCTGTAAAGTTCCAATCTATAAAAGAAATCTAAAACTCACTACAAAGTCAGATGTCATAGCTAAAAAGTATAAGGATAAAAAGAGGAAAAGGAGAGAGAGCTGAGAAAAAGAAGTCTCATGCTCATTTAGAATCATCTCAAGGGGCAAAAATACATATGAGCATCCAAAAGAAGGTTTATAAAGGAAATAACCAACAATAATTCCCACTAAGAAGGCCACCCATCCAACCCTAAAAAATAAGTAAAAATTAATTCAATTTCAAGAGGAGAGGAAATAAACCAACTAGTGCAAAAAATAGAATAAAGCCAGAGCAAAAATCATTCCATCCACTAGAAACAAGAGTAACAATGTAGAGAAGACAGTAACCACTAGGTTGAAAAAATCAAGCCAACCTAGGCTGAAAAGACAGGACCCACCAGGTAGCAACCCCCAAGCCAACCTAAAAGCTAGAAGTCAAAAATAAAACCCAGCTCAGGCCAAAAAGTCAAAATAAGTTTAGTGTTTAAGTTTACAATTTAGGGTTTATGGTTTAGTTTAGGGTTTTGGTTTAGTTTTATTTATGGTTTAAGGTTTGGGCTTTTAGGGTTTAGTGCTTAGGTTTAGGGTTTAGTTTTTTAGTTTAGGTTTAGTTTTAGGGTTTTTAGGTTTAGTTTAGTGTTTATGTAAAGCCTAGTTTATTTGTTTTGCTAGAGTTTTTTATGGTTTATGGGATTTTTGGGATTATTTTAGGTTTAGGGTTTTTAATTAAGTAAACCCGGTAGGTTTAGTTTATTTAGTTTATTTAGTTTTTTTTTATTTATTTTATTTATTTTATTTTTATTTAGGTTTATTTTTTATTTTTATTTAGTTTATTTGTTGTTTATTTATTTTAGTTTATGTTTTATTTGACTTTATTTTTTAGGTTTAGTAGTTTATTTAGGTTATTTTTTTTATTTTATTTTATCTTTTACGCTTAGGCTTTATTTTTTATTTTAGGATTAGGTTTAAGTTTTAATTGTATTTTAGGTTTAAGTTTTAGATTTATTTTAAGGTTTTTTTTTAGTTTAAGTTTAGGTTTATTTTACATATTTAGTTTAGGTTTAGGTTTAGGTTTAGTTTATTTTAGGTTTAGCTTTAGGTTTTATTTATTTTAGTTTAGTTTATTTTAGTTTAGGTTTATTTTATTTTATTTTAGGTTTAGTTTTTTTGTTTGATTAGGGTTTAGGTTTTAATTTTTATTTTTTTAGATTTATTTTTAGGTTTAAGTTTATTTATTTTATTTTATTTTATATTAGTTTTATTTTATTTTTATTTTAGGTTTTATATTTTATTTAGGTTTTTTATTTTTAATTTAGTTTTCATTTCTTTTATTTTAGTTTTGTTTTATTTTATTATTTTATTTTCCTTTAGGTTTAAGTTTATGTTTTAGTTTAGGTTTTATTTTATTTTATTTTTTATTTTATTTTGGTTTAGGTATTATTTATTTATTTTATATTTAGGTTTTATTTTGTTTAGGTTTAGGTTTTTAGCTTTTTTAGGATTTAGGTCGCATTTGGGTTTTTTTCTCTTTTAGGAGAGTTTGAATTTTATTACCATAAAGATAAAGGGTACAATTTCTTAAATTGGGTAAAGCACAAAGTTGTACTCAAGCTACAAGAAACCCAAAAAGAGCTAAACCCCATATAAGTATAATATAAAAAAATTAAAGAGAAAATACAATGCCTTAAAAGCAAATGAGAAAAGACCCAAAATAAGAGTAATATAACTCAAGAAAGCAAAAGAGTAGTGGAGCTCATGATCCCTTTGAGAAGTCAAGATAAGCAAGGTCCACATCAACAGATTGGTTGACTGAAAGATCATTCCATCGTGAAGTTCCAACCGAAAAGAGATGTAAAATACTAAAATGGTCATAGCTCAAGGGAAAAGATAGTGTAAACAATTTAGAAAGAGCTAAGAAAGAGAAGGCTCAGCTTAGTTAAGATCATATCAAGGGGCAACAATACATATGATAATCCAAACATCATGAGAAGGGTTATAATTATATGCATGTTACCAACCAGAGAGAAGATGTGAGGAAAAATCAAGGCCATCATAGCTAGCATACCTGATATAAGCAACCATCCAAGGCAAAATAGTCCATAGTGATCTCATTCCTCTACCAAACAAATAGAGAAAAACATCCAGGTAGCAGCCAGCTAGCATCCAATCCATAACCAAAACCCACAACAAACCAATCACTTAAAGCCAACATTCCAGAAGTTACACCAGGATCAATGGCCAAGCTAAAATAAACCAAGCAGTAACTCCACTGAAGCCACCACCGAAGGAAAAACCTCCACCCAAATAGCATAATAGTTGGAGATAAGCAGCACCAGATAGAGGAAGTCTATACTGTAGAGAGCCCAAGAGGGCATCCAAAAATTACCATGAAATCCACCACCAAGGCAGCCAAAAAAATAGTAAATCCACCATTGCCAACCAAGAGGCAAATATAAAGGAACAAGGAGAGCCAATTAAATTAGATACCAATAGCCAACATAAATCCCAAAACACCAAGCCACAATACAAGCATCAAAGGAAGATAGTAGCCATAAAAAACCCCTAAAGCAGCCAACCCTGAACAGTAAGTCCGAAAATAGGGCCAAAAAAACCACATGAGCTCTTATGCCCCACCAACAAAACAACCAATAAAACCACCCAGGCCAGCAGCCAATAGGATAAGCAGCAAGAGAAATCAGAGCGACAGAAAAATTGACACCCAAACTAGGAACAAAAATAAAGGAAAAGCAACTACACCCGAGAGAGGATAACCAACCCAGGAGTAGACCAGAAACCGAACCTAAGAACCCAACCAAAAGCACCTAAACCAACCATCAAATATAGACATCCACAACAAATCAACAAGAAATAGGCAACCACCATCAACCAACAAAACTAATCGGGAAAAAGCCAATCTGAGCCCAAATGGGAAAGAACAAAAGCGGACAAAATACATGAGATCTCAAAATAAAGAAACAAAAATGGTATTCACATAGCTAGACAAAGGAGGACCACCAACCACAAAGAAAGCTGTGAAAGGAACAAGGCTAGAGGCAAACAAAACCCTTCCAAATCCCAAGAGAAGATAGTCACCACAAAGGAGAAAATAAGAGGACAATAACCCTAGAACAACCTCTAATCCCGAGGCAGGAAAAACCAACCAGTAGAAGCCCCCAAGCCAAACCAGGGAAGGAGAATATCAACCACCAAAACCCAAAACTAAACCAAGCTAGAAGAGGTCAACAAGCATCAAAATAACCACCCAAAATAACTAGGCAGATGGAAGAAGAGAATAGTAGGAACCATTATAACTAAACATAGCACATAAAACCAATTTGAAAAAGGCCATAATAAGCCAAAACTAGAGGCAAACCCAACATCCTTTAATAAAAGAGGTAGGCCAAAAATGGGCACAGCCACAACCCAACAAAAACCCTCAAAATATCACTAGTTGTGTGACAGAAAGAAAACTGCCAGTCTTAGAGGATAGGGAAACTAATTAAAATCACTATGACCCAAAAAAAGAGTCAATCAAGTATAGAATGTGGTTAAGAGGAAGGGGATTAAGTATAGAAATAAACTTAGCAAAACCACTTCTTGGTGAAGCACAAAATAAACAACCAAAAATAATCTGAATAAAACCATTACAAAAAACTCAACAAAATAGCAGAAGGTTAAAATCCGAGGTAAGGGTCGGTGTTATCCAAATTGACCAAACCAAGATGCTTAGGTAAGTTATGGTTATCAAAAAAAGTGAGCTCATTTAATTCCCCTCCCAAATTATCAAAGAAATTAGCAAAAGCTTTTCCTTCATGAAGAATTTGAAAAAATTTATAGCAAACTTAAGAAAGAAGCTTTTTAGTGTGATTAAGAAGATAAAATAAGTCAACATTCCCCATTTTTTATTGAGCATATCAAGTAAAAGAAGAGCATCAACTTCAATCCAAATATTAAAGAGGCCTTTGCTTAAATAAATATCAATAGCTTTGTTAACATCCATGAGCTTAGCAAAAATAATAGAACAAGCTTTGAGGGGGTAGGATAAAGCACAAATGACAGTACCTTTAGAATCTCTAGGAATTCCACCACAACCATATTTATTTAGGGAAACAAAACCATCAATATTGATCTTAATAAAATTTTATTTAGGCTTAATCCAATGTATAATCCTAATACTCTTGTAGGAAGGATCATCATGCAAAGTGATACCCAGTTTTTTAGCCACAAATTTATAACCTCTAAAGTGAAGATTACTAATTAAATTTGCATTAAACAAAGCATGAATTTTTTCTTTAGTTCTAGCAAGGAACCTTTTATGGTTCATAGGGATATCATGATGTTTAGCATCATTTCTATCCATCCAAATAAACCAAATAAGGGTAATAGCAATTAAAACTTTCATAAGACCTTTAACAATTTTATGGAAACAAACTTCAAGAAGTTGATATAAGGAAAGAGACTTGTTAAAATAGTTAGTGTTAAATAAAAATCACACTATATCCAAAGTTTGGAAAGCACCATTAACAAAACATGATTAACATTTTCATTATGAAATCAATAATATCAGAAGGTAAATAAAACACTTTAAACTAGAGCAAGGAATCAATAGGGATGAAGTTATTCAAAATCCTCCAAGCTAAAATAGAATAAAAATGGGAATGATATTGTTCCAAAGTTTAATAAAATATTAGAGGTGTTGTAATAAAATTCCAAACCTCTTTAAGAAAAAATCATCATTGTAGAGAGCTTGAATAGAATTTGATCGATTTATTAGAAAAGATAACGATGTTGCAAAACTTATCAATAAAGGAAATAGAATGTTGTTCTCAAGTTTGTTTTCATTCCAATTTTTATTAAGCCATAAATAGTTAACTTTGATAGCAGCAGTATAGCATGTAGATAAAAGAGAGTCAATAAGCTCATAAATAAAAGAGATGAAGGATCCCAATAATAGAGAAGGACATTATTAAGATAATAAATGATCCCCTTAAGCCATGGGAAGAAGGAAAGAAGCCTAAAGATTCCACATTAAGAAAAATAGAGATCCATGCATTATTAATACAATTTTTAATAAGAAAAAAATAAATTTAGCAAAACCCAATTAAATTGAATATAGAAAAGGTAATCCCAAAGAGATATTATCAAAAGCTTTGGTAAAATCTAATTTGAAAAGAATGTTTTTAGTCTTAGCATCTAAATCATGAATTAATTCTAGGAAAGTAAAATGTTATAAATAGATCTACCTTTAACAAAATGAGTTTGGTTGAGAGAATAATCTTATAGAAAGTAAGCTTTGTTAGCAAAATTTTGGATATCCTTATTGAAGAAGCTATAAAAACTAATAGGTCTAAATCACTCAATAGTTGGTTATCTTTCTTAGGTATGAGAATAATAGAGGTGCAAAAGTATCTAGGAAAAGGATTAACATTAAAATTAACCATAGCCTCAATGATCATTTTTAATAATAAACCAACATTTTTAGAAAATTAGGTTATGAAACCCTCAGAGAAACATAATCTATGTTCATGCTATTAAGAACTTTAAAAATTTCATCTTCATTAGGCATAATAGTAAGAAAATTATTATCATCATTAGTAATAATAGTAGGAATTAAGTTCGATTTAGAAATAGATTCATAAGAGCAACTTTTATTAAGCATATTTATAAAGTATTTGTGGAAATCCTTAATATCATTATTCTATAATCCATTCTCCATTGTCATCTTTATTTTTTTTGAATATTATTTAAGGCTCTCTTTTTTTAAAAATGGAAATAGCTAGTATTCTGTACCATCGTAATTTATTTACTAGCATCTTTTGGTACCAATAAGTCTCTTCCATATTTTAAAAATTAAAATGTTTCACCTTAGTCAAGTCCTTAATCTTAGAAGGATGGACATAATAGAGACTTCAATATCACGAACCAATTTTTCCATATATTTGATATTAGCAAAAATATTTTTAAAATAATACTTATTCCACCAATCTTAATTTTTGTTTAAGTATTTTAAGCTTAAACCAAAGTCTATTCATCCCCATAATAGAATTATCAGGATGTAAAGACTTTTTTTAAAATTGTTAAACAACATTAAAAAATTAATATCTTTGAATCCACATGTTCTAAAATCTAAAAGGATAGAAATTCTTTAATCTATTAGAATTATCTTTAATAGAAACCAAAAGAAGAGCATGATTAGAAGGTTAGCTTCAATGATTGATAGAAGTAATAGGACATTGAATAATCCAATGAGTATTAAGAATCTCCAACCTTTGCCAAAGTCTAGAGTTTTGAAGTATAATTAGAACCCTTAAAATAAATATTAATCAAATTACAATCACGGATCATATTGGAAAATTCTTCCATTGTATAAATATTAAGAGCAACCACCACTTTGTTTAGAGAGAACAAAATAGTGTTGAAATCACCACCAACAAAGCAAGGTTTATTGATAGAGGTGGCAAAATTAGTGAAGTTATCACAAGATGATTTCTACCGATCTATTACAAGTTGCATAAACAAAAGAAAAAACACAATAATCACCATAATGATTTGAACATTGACAACTTGATAAAATCATCAAGAATAGAAATGTCTACAAGTTACAAAAACACCAAATCTTATTACTAACATTAGAGAATTTTATTGAAATTGATCATTCTAGCAATGGTTAGTTTTATTAGCATGAATAAGCGACTCAAAATAATAAGTAAATAAATATTATGGATACAAAAGATTTCTAATATAGTTTGAAATAGATGGCGTACCAATCCCTCTAACATTAGAAAATTTAAACAAAAGAAAAGAAAAAGGATTACAGAGTAAATTAATTAAGAGAGGAGGCCACAAAAATCTAGCATTTTAAAATTTAAAGAAAAATGTTTAACAATTTATTTATTTTTTGAATAGAAAGTTTGGAAGCCATTTTCTTTGCTCTTTGAATCATCATCTGAAAAGGATTTAATAATATTAGTCATAGATTTAGGAAAAATCTCTTGATGAGAATTGAATTCTCCTTCTTCCAAGACAATTGAAATTATTAAAGATAAATGAGCTCCGAGAATAGCAAGAATGGGAGAAAAAATTGATTTATTAAGAAGACAAGTGGGAACACCAAACCCTTCCTCATCATTGAAATTATTAGATAAAGTAAATCTTTTGAAGTTAAAACATCTAAATTTTGAATATGGAATCAGTTTATCAAGATTATCATGAGGTATTAAAGCCATATTAGCATTAGAATGATGTGTAATATTAAATTCCTCATTTTTGTTCTCCATTAAAGCTTCAGTTTCATCAATCAAAGCCAACAAGGATGTAAGGATCAAAGTGGAGGAAATAGAATCCTCATTCAAAAGTTTAGAAAAACTATTATTGTTCACATTAGAAGCCTTCTATTGTTCAAAAGAAGTAATTGGTAAATCTGACTCATTAGGAACATTTAAAGAATCTTTTTTTTTCTAAAGTAGTTTTTTAATATTTAATAGTGGCCATCCTAGGGTTAGGAATAGAAGTTCCTTAATAGGGATTATCTTTTTTAGGTGATCATGAAGAATGAAACATTCATAATTATCGAGCCCATGGAATATGTAGTGAGAACAAAAGACAGGGAAGTTTTTAAATTCAATTCTTTGCATATAACCATAATTTTTAGATCCCAACCAGATTTCTTTGGGCTTTTTCTTGGTAATGTCCAATTCAATAGCGATTCAAAGAATGATGAGATATAGCTATTACTTGATCAATTTGAAATAAGACCAAATAAGCACCCATAGTAAAAGAATTCATGGTTTGAAATAGATATTTAGAAATCAAACTAGAACAATTGGAGATTCTTCCTTAATATCAAATAATAGAGTCCATTTCAGCAACCTTACTTGGAAATTTTAAATAAAATAAGAATGATGAGAGAAAACACAAGAGTAATCCAAATCATTTATAAACTGAATCAAAATATGGTAGGGATCAATTAAAGATCATAAAAGATGAAAATTTTCTTCCAAAGTGAATTCAAATAACCTAACAATGTTTTCCACAATCAGATTAGAGCACATAATCACATGCATGCCTTGAAAAGAACTCTAAATAAGTTTTAGAGCTAAAATTATCCAGCGGCCATCAATTCCAAAAGAAATCCATTGAGAATCGCTCAAAATAATTAAAAAAGACATCAAAGCCAAAATGAAGGAAAGGAATTATGAGAACACGAGGAGTGGGCTCGAGTGATGGGGTTTTTTCCCTTTAATTTTTTAATATTATTAGGGTTTAGGGTTTATGGTTTAGGTTTTAGGGTTTAGGGTTTAGGTTTTAGGGTTTACGGTTTAGGGTTTATGGTTGTAGGGTTTAGACTTCAGGGTTTGGGGTTGTTAGGTTGTTTAAGGTTTAGGGTTTTGGGTTTAGGGTTTAGGTTAGTTTAGGGTTTATGGTTTAGGGTTTATGGTCTTTTAGGGTTGAGGGTTTAGGGTTTAGGGTTTAGGATTTAGGGTTTATGGTTTATGATTTTAAGGTTTAAGATTTACAGTTTAGGGTTTATGGTTTTAGAGTTTAAGGTTTAAGTTTTTTAACAGTTTATAGTTTAGGATTTAGGGTTTAGTATTGTATGTTTAGGGTTCAGTTATAGGTTTAGGATTTAGTGTTTAGAGTTTAGGGTTTAGGGTTTTGGATTTAGGGTGTTGGGGTTTTAAGATTTAGGGTTTAGGGATTAGGATTTAAAGATATTTTATGGTTTAGGGTTTAGGGTTTAAGGTTTAGGGTTTATGGTTAGGGTTTAAGGTTTGGCATTTTGGGTTTAGGGTTTAGTGTTTAAGGTTTAGTGGTTATGATTTTTATTATTAGGGTTTAAGGTTTTTAGGGTTAGTTTAGGGTTTGGGGTTTAGCATTTAGGATTTAGGGTTTATGGTTTTTTAGGGTTTAGTGTTTAGGTTTAGGGTTAAGGTTTTAAGGTTTAGGATTTTTTAAAAAAATTAAGTAAACTATTATGTTTAGGTTTATATATTTATGTTTTTATTTATATTATTTTTTATTTTTAATTAAGTTTATTTTAAATTTTAATTTAGTTTAGTTTATTTATTTTACTTTATGTCTTTTATTTAAGTTTATTTTTTTTAGATTTATGTTAATTTAGGGTTTTGGGTTTTAGGGTATAGGGTTTAGAGTTAGGGATTAGTTTAGGTTTAGTTTTAGGTTTAGGGTTTAGGTTTAGGTTAGGGTTTAGGTTTAGTTTAGGTTTATAGTTTAGAGTTTCATTTAGGTTTTAGTTTAGGTTTAAATTAGGTTTAAGTTTAGGGTTTTAGAGTTTAGGTTTTAAGTTTAGGTTTAAGTTTAAATTTAAGGTTTTATTTTAGGATTTAGAGTTTTAGTTTTAGGGTTTAGGAGTTTAAGGTTTAGAGTTTAGGGTTTAGGGTTTAGGGTTTAGTTTAGGTTTAGGTTTTAGTTAGGGTTTAGGTTGGAGTTTAAAATTTAAGTTTAGTTTAGGGTTAATTTTAGATTTAGGTTTTGGTTTAGGGTTTAGGGTTAGTTTGAGTTTAAATTTAGGGTTTAGGGTTTTGGGAGTTTAGGGTTTAACATTTTGTGTTTAGAGTTTAGGTTTAAAATTTAGAGATTTTAGGTTTAGGAGTTTAGGGTTTATGATTTTTTTGGTTTAGGGTTTAGGAGTTTAGGTTTAAGTTTAGGGTTTATAGGGTTTAGGGTTTAGGATGTAGGTTTTAGGTTTAGGGTTTTATGGTTTAGGTTTAGAGCTTGGGGTTCAAGGTTTAAGGTTTAGGACTTAGGGTAGTAGGTTATAAGTTAAGGGTTTATGGTTGGAGGTTTAGGGATTAGGGTTTAGTTTAGGGTTTAGGGTTTGGGTTTAAGATCTTTAGGTTTTAAGGTTTAAGGTTTTTTTTAAGAAAAAATTAAGTAAACTCATAATTTTTTATTTATTTAATTTATTTTTTATTTATTTTAGTTTATTTATTTTTTGTATATTTATTTTAGTTTTGGTTTTCTATTTTAGTTCATTTTTTAGGTTTACGTTTAAGTTTAAGTTTATTTTTTAGTTTAGCTTTATTTTTATTTTTATTTTATTTTTTAGGTTTAGGTTTTATTTTTTATTTTTTAGGTTCAAGATTAGGTTTTTATTTTATTTTTTAGGTTTATTTTATTTTATTTTAGTTTTAGTTTTTATTTTATTTATGTTTTTTATTTTTAGGTTTATTTTAATGTTTTAGTTTAGCTTAGGTTTTTATCTATTTTATTGTTGTTTAGCTTCTATTTTTTATTTTAGTTTTAGGTTTAGGTTTAGGTTTAAGTTTTAGTATAAGTTTTTATTTTATTTTATTATTTTAATTTATTTAGGTTTAGGTTTATTTATTTATTTTATTTTTATAATTTATTTAGTTTAGGTTTTGGTTTTTAGTTTTTTAGGGTTTAGTGTTTAGGGTTTAGGGTTTAGGGTTTAACATTTAGGGTTTAGGGTTTAGTGCTTATGCTTTATGATTTAGGGCTTAGGATTTTTCAGGTTAGTTTAGGGTTTATGGTTTATAATTTATTGTTAATTTAGGGTTTAGGGTTTAGGGTTTAGGGTTTATGGTTTGTAGGTTTAGGGTTTAGGGTTTAGGGTTTAGGGTTTAGGGTTTAGGATTTATAGTTTTAGGGTTTAGGGTTTAGGGTTTAGGGTTTAGGGTTATAGGTTGTAGGTTAGGGTTTAGGATTCTAGGTTTAGTGTTTAGGGTTTTGAATTTAGGGTTTTTTTATTTTATAATTAAGCAAATCGATAGGTTTAGGTTTATTTAGTTCATTTTTTATTTATTTGAGTTTATTATATTTTTTATTTTTATTTAGGTTTATTTTAATTTTTTTTAGTTTAGTTTATTTATTTTAAGTTTATTTATTTTAGTTTATTTTTTAGGTTTCGGTTTACTTTTTAGTTTAGTTTTATTTTTATTTTATTTTTTTAGGTTTAGGTTTATTTTTTTTATTTTTAGGTTTAGGTTTTGGTTTTTATTTTATTTTTTTAGATTTATTTTATTTTTATTTTAGATTTAATTATTATTTAATCTAGGTTTCTTATTTTTAGGTTTATTTTATTTTTAATTTAGTTTAGCTTTTTATTTATTTTATTTTAATTTAGTTTTTACTTTTTATTTTACTTTTAGTTTTAGGTTTAGGTTTATGTTTTACTTTAGGTTTTTATTTTTATTTTATTTTTTATTTTATTTAGGTTAAGGTTTATTTATTTATTTTATTTTGAGGTTTTATTTAATTTATGTTTATTTTAAGTTTTTAGGATTTAAGGTTTAGGGTTTAGGGTTTGGAGTTTAAGGTTTAGGGTTTAGGGTTTAGGGTTTTTAGGGTTTAATTTTTAGTTTAGGTTTTTATTTTATTTTATTTTATTTTTTTGTTTAGGTTTTGGTTTAAAGGTTTAGGGTTTAGGGTTAATGGTTTACAGTTTTATGGTTTAGGGTTTAGGGTTTAAGGTTTAAGATTTAAGGTATAGGGTTTAGTGATTAGGGTTAAGTTTTTCATAGTTTAGGGTTTAGGGTTTAGGGTTTAGGTTTTAGTTTAGTGTTTAGGGTGTAGGGTTTAGGGTTTATGGTTTAGTATTTAAGGTTTTTATTTTATTTTAATATAGAACAAATTCAAATTCAACATTTCTTCTAATCGATTTCATCAACCATGTAACACACAAAGTTTTCTATGACACAAGTGACAATGTAGATAAAAAATGTGCACGCATAGAGCAAATCAAAAAACCTAGATAACTTGAACCATCTCTACTGTAAAGACACAGTTCCATAAGTAGCAGTCAGTTGTGTTCTTGGTTCTCCGGTTCCCATCAGACCACCCCACCTCTCGAGTAGCGGGTTGCCATCAAATACGATCTCTCCCTCACCACCATGGGCTCCTCTATCACTCCTCCAACCTCCATAATCACCCTGCATCACCACCCTCCATCCACACCTCTAGAACCCCCCACCACCACTGTAATACCATGCATACCTCTCCTCCGCCAGATCTAGAATCAACCTAGTTGATGGTGATATTTCTGTCATCAAGGTTATGCCCATTCTTAGGGTTTAGGTTTATTTTTTATTTATTTAGTTACTTTAGGTTTAAGTTTAGGGTTTAAGGTTTAGGATTAGTAATTAGGGTTTCGGGTTTAGGGTTCATGATTCAGGGTTTAGGGTTTAGGGTTTTTTATGGTTTAGGGTTTAGTGTTCGAGTTTAGGGTTTAGCATTTAGGGTTTAGGCCTAATGGTTTAGGATTCATTTAGGGTTTATGGTTTTGTAGGGTATAAGGTTTAGGGTTTAGGGTTTAGGGTTTAGGGTTTAGGGTTTTAGGGTTTAGGATTTAGGGTTTAGGGTTGTAGGTTGTAGGTTTAGAGTTTAGGGTTGTAGGTTTAGAATTTAGGGTTTAAGGTTTAGTATTTAGGGTTTATGGTTTTTAGTATTAGGGTTTAGGGTTTTTTTTTAAATTAAGTAAAATTAAAAGTTTAGATTTATTTAGTTTATTTTTTATTTATTTGAGTTTATTTTATTTTTTATTTATGTTTAGGTTTATTTTTATTTTATTTAGTTTAGTTTATTTATTTTAGTTTATTTTTAGGTTTAGGTTTAGGTTAGGTTTATTTTTTTAGTTTAGTTTTATTTTTGTTTTATTTTTAGGTTTAGGTTTTATTTCTTATTTTAGGTTTAGGTTTTTTTGGTTTTATTTTATTCTTTTAGGTTTATTTTATTTTTATTTTAGGTTTATTTTTCATTTGATTTACATTTTGAAATTTTATGTTTACCTCATTTTTTTAGTTTAGTTTAGGTTTTAATTTATTTTATTTTAGTAGAATTTTTAATTTTAATTTAATTTTACTTTATTTTAGGTTTCGGTATAGGTTTAGGTTTTATTTAATTTAGGTTTAGGTTTTTAGGTTTTTATGGTTTCATGTTCAGGGTTTAGGGTTTACAATTTTGGGTTTGGAGTATAGGGTTTAGGGTTTTTATGGTTTAGGGTTTAGGGTTTTGGATTTTAGTTTTAGTTTTAGGGTTTAGGTTTTAGTTTAGATTTTTATTTTATTTTTTGTTTTGGGTTTATGTTTTAGGGTTTAGGGTTAATGATTTAGAGTTTTATCGATTATGGTTTAGGGCTTAAGGTTTAGGGATATAGGGTTTAGTGTTTAGGGATTAGGGTTTACAGGGTTTAAGGTTTATGGCTTAGGTTTTAGTTTAAAGTTTAGGGTTTAGGGTTTAGAGTTTAAGGTTTAGGGTTTAAGTTTTTTTTAACAGAGAACAAATTCAAATTCAATATTTCTTCTTCTTGATTTCATCAACCAAGTTACACACCAAGTTTTCTAGCACACGAGTGATAACCTAGATCAAATATGAGCACACATAGAGCAAATGTTAAACCCTAGATAACTAGAACCGTAAAAGAAATAATTCCATAGGCAGTAGATCGGATCAACCATTCCTCAATTTCTCTATTTTCCAACAAAACCAGCCCCATCTCTTGAGTAGCGGGATCTGCCATCATATCTATGATCTCTCCCTCCGCCACCCCCATGGCTGTAACCTCCATCGCTCCTCCAACCTCCAACCACCATTGCTGAGACCACCACCTCCATATCCACCAACACCTCTTGATGACCCACCATCAGTGCGATAACTACTGCCTCCACTTTTGCCTCCACCGCCAGGTCTAGATTGAGCTTGGTTCGCAGTGATGTTCTTGCCATCAAAATTTTTTTTTAAAGTTTAGGAATTTTATTTATTTAGTTACTTTTGCTTAGGTTTAGGGTTTAGGGTTTAGGTTAGGGTTTTGGATTAGGGTTAGGTTTAGGGTTTAGGTTTAGGGTTTAGGTTATTTAGGATTTAGGTTTTTGTGTGTTTTGGCTTTAGGGTTTAGTGTTTTAGGGTTTAATTTATGGTTTAGGGTTAGTTTAGGGTTTAGGATTTAGGGTTTATAGTTTTTTGTAGGGTTTAGGGTTTAGGGTTTATGGTTTGTAGGTTTGGGTTTAGGTTTATGGTTTTGGGGTTTGGGTTTAGGTTTATGGTTTGTAGGGTTTAGTGTTTAGGACTTAATTTTAAGTAAAGATAGTTTTGGTTTATTTAGTTTATTTTTTATTTATTTGAGTTTATTTTATTTTTATTTTTATTTTTTTAGTTTAGTTTATTTAATTAGGATTACTTATTTTAGTTTAGGTTTTTAATTTTTGTTTATTTTTAGGTTTAGGTTTAGGTTTAGGTTTATTTTTTAGGTTAGTATTATTTTATTTTATTTTATTTTTTTTTTAGGTTTAGGTTTATTTTTTATTTTTTAGGTTTAGGTTTAAGTTTTTTATTTTTTTAGGTTTATTTTATTTTATTTTGGTTTAGTTTTATTTTATTTAGGTTTTATTTTTTAGGTTTATTTTATTTTATTTTAGTTTAGTTTAGGTTTTATTTTTATTTTAGTTTATTTATATTTTATATTTTATTTTATTTTATTTTTAGTTTTATGTTTAGTTTAGGTTTTATTTTAGGTTTCTAATTTATTTAGGTTTAAGTTTATTTATTTATTTTATTTTAGGTTTTATTTAGTTTAGGTTTAGGTTTTTAGGTTTTAGGTTTAGGGTTTAGGGTTAGTTTAGGGTTTAGGGTTTATGGTTTAGGGTTTTGAGTTTAGGGTTTAGGGTTTTGAGTTTAGGGTTTAGGGTTGTAGGTTTTAGGATTTAGGGTTTAGGATTTAGGGTTTAGAGTTTTAGGGTTTATAGTTTAGGGCTTTGGGTTTGGGATTTTAGGGTTTAAGGAGGGTTTATTGTTTTGGGGTTTAGGGTATAGAGTTTAGAGTTTAGGTTTTAGGTTTATGATTTAGGTTTTAGTTTAGGTTTTTATTTTGTTTTACTTTATTTTATTATTTAGGTTTAGGTTTTAGGGTTTAGAATTTAGGGTTTATGGTTTAGGGTTTAGTGTTAAGGGTTTAGGGTTCTTAGGGTTTATTATTTAGGGTTTAGGTTGTAGTTTCGGGTTTATAATTTTTTTTGGGAAAATTAGGGGAATTTTATTGCCACAAATTAAGGAGTACAAAGTCTTTAAAGGGGATAAATCTCTAAACTAATGGTCATAGAGCTTTATTAAAACCTAAAGAGATGAATCCCCAAACTATTACAATATTAAATAAAGAGAAGCTAAAGAAAAACCAAATTAGTAACAACAGAAGATCCATATGAGAACATCAAAATCCACTTGATTTCTTTGATAACAGCAAAATCAACCGGTTAGACTACCAACCTATAAAAGAAATCTATCACATTCTAAGGAAAGGATGAGTACAATTAAGTAGGCAAAAAGAGAAAGAGCAAAGAGAACAAAAGGCTCAGGCTCAGTCGCAATCATCTCAAGGAGAAACACTATATGTAAGCATCCAAACTTTAGAAGAAGGGTTACAATTACATCTAGTGCTACCAGCCAAAACAAGAAATAGAGGGAAACGTCAAGGCCATCATAACCAGCATACCTCATGTAGGTAGTCATCCAGAGATCATCATCCAACAATGTTGCAAAGTCTTCCAACTAGCAAACAGAACATCCAAGCACAAAGCCACCAAAACAACCAAGCCTAGTAAGGCAAACCAATAGCCATCCATCAGGGACAGTAGCAATACAGGAAGAAAACCACCAAAGCCAACACCAAAAGGGAAGCATCATTAATAGGGATAACAACACAGTCCAGAAAAGACAGTCCCAATGCCAAAGAACCATCCCAAGATTGTCCCCAAAGCAAGAACCAATATAAATAGGGGACTAACACCAACAAATATCCAATCGCATGGGATAAAGCGACAAGCAAAAGATAAAATGGGGAGCTACACCTCCACCAAGATAGATAAACAAAAGACCTAAGGAGCATCCAACAAGGCTACCACCAAAATATATGTAATAACAAAACCACCACAAACCAAGAGGCGATGAAACAAGGAGAGAAAAGTACACCAAAAAGAGGTAATACTCATAGCTAAAATACAAACCAAGACACCAAACCAAGTGACCAGCACCCAAAGCAAAATAACAACCACTAAATAGCCTTCAAGCAGCCAATCCAAAATGACATCAAACCAAAAATGAATACAACAAAAAACCACAAGATCTTACCAGTAATAAAACAGAAGCAAACGATGAATAAAGTCACCTAGCCCACTAGCAAATAACATTTATGCTAGGAGAAAATAGACCCACAACTAAGCTGCCACCCAAATAAGAAAAAAGCAAAAGATAAGCAGTTGCAGCTAAGAGAGGAAGACCATTATAGGAGGAGGCTGAAAACATAACCAACTTAACCAAACCAAAACTTGCAAAATTGATCATCAAGGCCCAATCAATAAAACATAAAATATAATAGCCAACAAATAGCCTCCACCAGGCCAAATCCAAACCAAAGATAAACTACCAATAAACCCCCAGATCTGCCACCAATAGAGGAGGTAAAACCAGCCAACATAGCCACCCAATCAACCAACCTAGCCAACCAACATAGCAAATCAACCCAGCCAGACAATAAGGCACCCAACCAGTCACCATAATAGCAGAAGATCCAACTCAGATAAGAAAGAAACCATCCCAGATATGAGGAAAACCTCATTCAAAGGGAAATATTGATAGTAGGAATAACCAGAACCCAATTGGATGCCACCAAAAATAACCAAGAAATAATTGTGATAATCACCCAGTAGGCAAATAACCAAGGAAAAGCAAACCTAGGAGGACCACCAACCCACCACAACCAGAGGAAAGGAACTTGACCTGAGAAAAATAAGGTCCCTTCCAAACCCCAGAGAACAAACAACCACAATTAAAGAGAAAATAGGAAAGGAATAACCATAAAACATCAAGCTTCAAGCCACAAGCCAGAGGGAACAACCAACAATCAGTAGCCATTGAGCCAAAATAGGAAAGGAAAGTAGTAACCACCAAAAATCCCAACACTAAGATAGAAATGACAAGACTAACAACAACCTTCAAACAAACACCACCAAAGACAACTAGGCAGAGGGTAGAAATAAATAGCAACATCCACCAAACAAGGTAACACTCATAGAAAATGAGGTTAGCCAAGACCTTAAAGGAGAACAATAAGGAGCAATCCTAATATGGGAAAGCATAAAAGTAACAATCAATAAAAAGGTTCAAAGAAAACACCATAGCTAAAGACCAACAAAAAAGCCACAAGTTAAAGTCTGAAGTCAGGTAATCAGAGTTTTCCAGATTAACCAAGCCTCTTAGTAGCTTAGGTAAGTTTTGATTATCTAATATAGTGAGCTCATTTAATTCAGCACCAAAATTGGCTAGAAAATCTGCACAAGCATTACCTTCACGAAGAATATGAGAAATTTTGTAGCAAACTTGAGAGATGAGGGTTTTAGTGTGATTAAGGAGATAAAATAAATCAGCATTCCCCATTTTATTAGAAGTGAGCATATTAAGTAAAAGAAGAGTGTCAACTTCAATCCAAATATTAAAGAGGCCTATGTTCAAAAATATATCAATAGTTTTATTAATAGCCATAAGCTCAGCATAAATAATAGAACATGCTTTAAGGGGATAATAAAAAGCACAAATGACAGTACCATTGGAATCCCTAATAATACCACCACAACCATATTTATTAGGTGAAACTGAACCATCAGTATTGATTTTAAAAAAGTTTTCATTAGGTTTGATCCAATGGATAATCTTAATAAGCTTATTGAAAGAAATGATAGGAAAAATGACACCTAATTTTTAGCCACAAATTTGTAACCTCTAAAATGGATGTTGCTAATTAAATTAGCATTAAACAAACCATGAATTTTTTTCTTTAGTTCTAGCCAGGATCCTTTTATGATTCATAGGAATACCACAATATTTAGCATCATTTCTATCCATCCAAATGAACCAACTAAAGGTAATACCAATTAATATTTTGATATGACCTTTCATAGTTTTTTGGAAACAAGCTTCAAAAAGTTGATATAAAGAAAGGAATCCATAAAAATAGTTAGTGTTAAATAAATCATCATACCATATCCATAATTTGGAAGCAATGGCACCATTGATAAAAACATGATTAACATTTTCAATATGAAAGCAACAATAGAACTTAGAAGGTAAATAAAACCCTTTATTCTAGAGCAAGAAATCTGCAAGAATAAAGTTATTCAAAATTCTCCAAGCTAAAATTGAATAAGAAATGGGAATGATATTGTTCCAAAGTTTAACAAAAACATTAGAGGTGTTTTGCTTATCTCTATTAAAATTCAAAACCTCTTTAAGAATGAATTCACCATTATAAGATAACTAAAAAAGAATTTGATCAGGTTTGTTAGAAAAAATAGGGACATTTCTAAAGTTATCAAAAAGAGAAATAGAGATAATAATTTCAAGTTTGTTTTCATTCCAATTGTTATTAAGCCAAAAAGAGTTAACTTTGATAGCAGCATTAGAGTGCATAGATAAAAGGGAGTCAATAGATCCATTGCCAATCCAATTGTCTTGCTAAAAGAAGGATGAGCCATAATGAATACCCTAAGATATTAAAGACTCAGCAACCCATTTAGTGGAGCAAAGCCATTTTGAAACTGGAAAGTCACCAACTTTATAAGCATAGATAAGAGGGTGTCTATATTGGCAGTATTTTCCCATCATAAAATTAGCCCAAAGGCTATAACTCTTTCTAAAATTTCACTAGAGCGCATGAGAGAAGGAAATAATAGCTTCACGAAGTTTGCAAATAAGACCACCTTCACCCAAAGGATAATAACATTTATGCCTCCAATGCATTCTTTTAATTGAATTATTGGATCCCAAAAAAAATTTATTAAGCAAGTGATGAATTTTGATAAGAGTTGAATTAGTAGGAATATTAGTGTGAATCAAATATAGAGGCATTGAATTGAGAGTGATTTTAAGAATAGTGACCCTACCACCAAAGGAGAGTAAATGAATTCCCAAATATAAATTTTATTTAAAATGTTTTGAATTAACTCATCAAAAAGATGGGATCATTTTGGACCTTTGAAAAGAGGAGCACCCAAGTACTTAAGAGGTAAATGTTGATGTTTAACCTTAGTGATATGCAAGATGTGATTGATTTTATTATTGGAGATACTGGAAGAAGTAATTGAAATAGCTTTTGTTATCATTGATAGTAAGACCACTTTCTCTATGAGATGTATTTAAAAGATTTTTAAGATTCTTGATATGATGAATAGAAGCATTACAAAAAAATAATGAAATCATCTACAAAATGGAAAATAGGAAAACCACCAAGAGTTTTGTAATACATACTAGGATTATTTAAGAATAAATCATTGATGCTCGTAGATAAGTATTCAATAGCAATGATAAATAAAGTAGAAGATAAAGGATCCCCTTTGTTAAGCCATGGGAGGAAGGAAACCCAAAGCTTCCCATTAAGCAAAATAGAAAATGAGGCATTATTAATATAATTTTAATAGGAAAAATAAATTTATCAGAAAACCCAAATAAATTCATAATGTGAAAAAGGAAATCCCAAGAGATATTATCAAAAGATTTGGTAATATCTAATTTGAAAAGAATGTTTCCTCCTCTATTCCTAGTATCTAAATCATAAATTAATTCTTGGGCAAGGAAAATACTATAAGAAATAGATTTACCTCTAGTAAAACTAGTTTGTTTGAGAGAGATCTTATGAAGAAGAGGACTAAGCCTATTGGAAATAATTTTGAAAATTAGCTTATTGAAGAAGGTGCAAAGACTTATAGGTATAAACTCACTCCAATAGTCCATATTATTTTCTTAGGTATCAGAATAATAGAAGTGCTAAAAAAATATCTAGGAAAAGGATTACCATTAACGAAATCAACCACAACATCAATCAAATCATTTTTAATAATAAACTAACATTTTTGAAAACATTGAGTAGTGAAACCCACCAGTCCAGCAACAGAATTTATGTTCATGCTATTAAGAACTTTAAAATTTTCATACTCATTCAAAAAAATAGTAAACAAAGCATTATTATCATTCGTAATAATAGAAAGAATCAAGTGTGATTTAGAAATAACTTCATAAGAGAAACTCTTATTAAGCATATTTCTAAAATAATTAATAATCGAATCCTTAATATCACTATTCTCTATAATCCATTCTCCATTATCATTTTTAATTTTTGGAATATTATTTAAAGCTCTCTTTTACTTAACTAATTCATGTAAATACTTAGTATTCCTGCCACCATCTACAGTATGTTTACTAATAGGTTTTTGACACCAATAAATTTCTTCCATATTTTGAAAATTAATAAGTTTATCCTTCTTCTCATTCACGTCCATAGTCTTGGAAGGTTTTGTCATAATAGAAACTTCAAGATCACAAACAAAATTTTCCATATCCTTCATATTAGCAAAAAGATTTTTAAATTAATGCTTGTTCCACCAAACCAAATTTTGTTTAAGTCATTTTAGTTTAAATTAGAGTCTATTCATCCCCCTAATTGAATTATCAAGATGTAAAGGAGCTTTTTAATTGTTAGCAACAACATTAAAAAAAATTAATTGTGGTGTTTATTTTTGAGATGCAAGACACCATGCAGATCTTAGGGGGTACTTATTGAAGTGATCTAGTATGACATTAAAGAATGATGCACTATCTCAAAAGATAGAAATCATCACCCTGAAATGGACCTAATCACCTAATAAGGACTCCTAAGGTATGATGGGTTTTTGAATATACTAGAGATTTTTCCCCTACTTTACATAGAAAAGTAAAGTAGGGTTTATTTTAAGCCAGGTTCATTAAGTTTCCTATAGAGGCAAGCCCTCATAGTTAATTACATCCTAAGGAATGTGAATTCCTTAGGAATACTCTTGATTAAAGTAGAAATTAAAGTCTCCAAAGATTTCAAGGTGAGATTATGAAAGGATTATTTGTATTGGAAAATTAAATGGGATTGTTCAAGGAGAAGACTTATTATTGAAGCCAAAGGGAATGTGTAGGAAATGCTCATGATACTAGGAAGCCTAGTGAATATTTTAATATATTCTATGGTTGGATTTTATATGTTTGAAGTTTAAGAGATTAATTTTATTGAAGTTAACATTTTATTAGAAAGCTAGGACTTATAATCCAACAACACAAGGTTGTGAAAATGCCTAAGAGTTGAAGATTTATGCTAGTAACCTGAAGAAAATAGCAACTTCAGACCTTATATCTAGAGAGCTTTGGCATAAGCCAAAGAATGACCTAAGTCTAAGTGAAAATGGGCATAAGGTTTACCTATTTAAGAGAGAATAAACCACTCTACTGCTGGGCTTATAACAGCCTGGAGTGGCTAACTCCTCATACAATTTTAAAACCATGTAGGAAGTCTTATGCATTTGCAAGATAGTTGGGTTGTTATTAATTTAAAAAGAGGCAAAAGTCCTTAAACCCACTCCCTAAGAGACTAAAGCATGAGTGGTATGAGTAATGACTTAATCTATAAATGAAAATATATTCAAATTTTATTTGATTTTGGACACTTCATTTTGACAAAGGTTTTGGGATTTGGCATGCCTATATGCATGATGAAGTTAGATTATTGGCTAAATCAACTCGAAAGAGGTGTTTTCCACCATAGATGAGGCCCTTAAAGGTCAAGCCTTCCCCTATCATGCAAGGATGGAAACCTTCTTAGTAAGAGTAAAGCAATATGCATACATGAAGTGAGACATACAACATTCAGCTAAGGGCTACTAAATCTTTTAATTAACTTAATTTAATTCCTAGGCTTTATGTGAGGTTATGAATTATTTAAAACTTTAGTTTTGTGTTGTAGTTGGGTAAAAGATTTATTTTTTCCTAAGAGCCTAATCGCATCCAAGCCACACATTCAAACATCAATTATTTAAGAAACTAAGAAAAGCATTACATTTCTAGTACATATCATAGACAAATCATGAACCAATTTCTATAACTAATGTGAAATAATAAATGGCGATGCGGTCGGGTACCGCTGTACAACCGAAAAGAAAAAGATGGGTAGCCGATCTCTACCTTTATACAACCCATAATTATAAAATAATAATTACAATTTATAATGAATGAATGTTATGGGGGTCTTCATTCTTCATTGTTCATGTCTTCATTTCTTTCCTTTAATTTAATTTGCTCCACTTCAAAGGCATCACATGGCCTCCCAGGACAAAGCCTTCTAGCCAATGCTCATCCTTATCCCCAATAGCACTAATTTTAGTTCTTAATTGCAAAATTATATTAAAAATAGAAAAAGTAAATCTAACTATACTTGCAAAATAAAGGTTAGTTAAACATCATACAATCCCAAGCAGTTATATCATAATTTAGACTTAACACCCTGCACATGGGTATCCAAGCCCACCTGTCCTAACTTGGATTATGTAGGGGCTTAACAACCTGTAAAGAGAGCATTTGTATTTATTTTTAACTGGCCCATTAAACATAATCCCCTACAAAATAGATGATTAAGCTAATCATGACCTACCATCCAGTCTACGAGGCATACACCCTAACATCCAATTTACAATGATACATCACAAACCAAAATATACATTATACTAAGCACCGCCCTGACATAAAACTAGAAGTAGTGACCAATTCTAATGTGTGTGTTGGGGCTTGTGTGGTATGTCTTGCGAGGAATTAAAATTGTAGTTCTCTAGGTTTAGAAAGATTTAATTTAACATGAAGGGTTGGTTTCACTTGAAGTTATTTAATTGATTTGAGAATTTTAATTTGTGTTTTCTTTTGTTTCATTTTATTACACTTAGCAACTAAGTGTTATAAAGAGAAGGAAAGAGGATAGCCCTCTTTTTAAGCCACTTTCTAAAGCATGTAAATTTGATTTAGTTCTCCTTGGTGATTGGCTTATTACAAATTTTAACTTAATCTTAAGTTTAGGCTCACTTTAATAATCTTATTTAATATGAAAGGAATCTTAAGATTAATTCAATTGAATTACTATCACATGACATATGTTCAATCATTCCTTTCCATCACATGTAACATGCATATGATATTAATATTAAATATACCTACACATACAATAAGTTTTAGCACACTTAGATGATGAATGAAGATGTGTATATTTGTAGAAAAGGATATTTTAATTCATTAGGTAAATGCACATACAAGTGTATCAATGTTTTAAGCGGATACTTTGCCATTGTTAAACCAAGGGAATGAGGTAAAGACCTCCTTGGGACCACCGAAAGTCTCACATCCCCAGAATTTTTAGATTAGATATACCCATTATTCTTGAATACACATGAATGTACAAATTACTACAAGAATGGAAAATTATGCAAAAGTTGTATTTCTTTCAATTGAATTATTTATACATGTGAGCTAAAGTTGAAAAAAGGATTTTCATTCATTAGCTAAATGCACATACAAGTGTATATAAGCTTTAAAAAAATAATTCTCCATTGTTAAACTAGGGGAGTGAGGTAAAGACCTCCTTAGGGCTACTTAAAGCCTTGCATCCCCGAAATGTTCGGACTAGATATACCAACTATTCTTGAATACACATGAATGTACAAGTGACTACAAGAATATAAAATCATGAAAAGTTGTATTTCTTTTAATTGAATTATTTATACATGTGAGCTAAAGTTGAAAAGAAGATTTTCCTTCATTAGCTAAATGTACATACAAGTGCATAGTTTATTTTAAGTTCAATTTAGGTTTTATTTATTTTAGTTTAGTATAGTTTAGTTTATGTTTAGGTATATTTTGTTTTGCTTATTTTAAGTTTAAGTTTTTTTTAGTTTAAGGTTTAGGTTTTATTTTATATTTATTTTAATTTTATTTTAAAGTCTATTTTTTAGGTTTAGGTTTTTATTTAGTTTTTATTTAATTTTATTTTATGTTTATTTTATTTTTAAATTTAGTTTAGGTTTTTATTCATTTTATTTTAGTTTAGGTTTTTTTAGTTTATTTTTTAGGTTTAGGTTTAGGTTTTGGTTTAGGCTTTAGTTTATGTTTTTATTTGATTTCTTTTTAAATTTTATTTTGTTGAGGTTCAGGTCTTTTATTTATATTATTTTTAGGTGTTATTTTGTTTATGTTTAGGTTCTTAGGTTTTTAAGGTTTAGCATTTTGTGTTTAGGGTTTAGGGTTTTGGGTTTTGGGTTTGGGGTTTTGGGTTTAAGTTTTAGGGTTGTAGGGGGGTTTAGGGTTTAACGTTTAGGGTTTAGGGTTTAGGGTTTAGCATTATAGGTTTTGGGTTTAGGGTTTAGGGTTAGTTTTAAGGTTTAGGGATTAGGGTTAAGATTTTTTTATTTATTTAGGGTTTAGTATTAGGGTTGTTGGTTTAGGGTTTTGGGTTTAGGGCCAGTTTTAGTGTTTACATTTTAGGGTTTAAGTTTTAGTGTTTAGTATTTTTTTAATTAAGTAAACTAATAAGCTTAGGTTTATTTATTTATTTAGTTAATTTTTTATTTATTTTTGTTTATTTAATATTTTATTTAGTTTTATTTTTTATTTTAATTTAATTTAATTTATTTATTTTTTGTTTGTTTCTTTTTAGTTTAGGTTTTTTATTTTAGTTTATTTTTTAGGTTTAGGTTTAGGTTTATGTTAATTTTTTTAGTTTTATTTTTATTTTATTTTTTTAGGTTTAGGTTTTTTTTTTAATTTGGGGGTTTAGGTTTAGGTTTTTATTTTTATTTTTTAGGTTTAGGTTTTAGTTTTTTTTGGTTTATTTTTAGGTTTTATTTTTTAGTTTAGGTTTACATTTCTTTTTAGTTTATTTTATTTATTTAGTTTAGGGTTTAGGTTTAGTATTTTTTAGGTTAAGGTTTAGGTTTTATTTATTTAGTTTAGTTTATTTTACTTTAGTTTAAGGTTTATTTTATTTGTTTATTTTATGTTTAAGAATTTTTTTTTAGCTTAGGGTTTAGGTATTATTTTTATTTATTTTTAAGGTTTTTTTAGGTTTATTTTTCAGGTTTAAGTCTTTATTTAGTTTTATTCTATTTTATTTTAGGTTTTTTTTATTTTATGTTTAATTTTTTTTGTATTTAAGTAAACCCATAGGTTTAGGTTTATCTAGTATATTAAGTTTATTTTTAATTTTTATTTAGGTTTATCTTTTATTTTTATTTAATTTAGTTTATTTATTTTATGATTAATTATTTTTGTTTAAGTTTTTTATTTTAGTTTAATTTTTAGGTTTAGGTTTAGGTTTAACTTTATTTTTAGTTGATTTTATTTTCATTTTATTTTATAGGTTTAGGTTTTAATTTTATTTTTTTAGGTTTAGGTTTTAGGAGTTTATTTTATGTTTATTTTTAGGTTTTATTTTTTAGTTTATGTTTAGGTTTATTTTTAGCTTATTTTATTTTATTTAGTTTAAGTTTAGGTTTAGTTTATTTTAGGTTTATGTTTTATTTATTTATGTTTAGTTTATTTTAGTTTTGGCTTAGGTTTATTTTATTTTGTTTATTTCATTTTTATTTTATGTTTAGGTTTTTTTTTAGTTTCTGATTTATATTTTAGTTTTTATTTATTTTTGGGTTTATATTTTTGGTTTAGGTTTTTATTTAGTTTTGATTTTACTTTAGGTTTACTTTATTTTTATTTTAAGTTTAGTTGTTATTTTATTTAGGTTTTTATTCTTAGGTTTATTTTATTTTTTAGTTTAGTTTAGGTTTTTATTTATTTTATTTTATTTTTACTTTTTTTATTTTATTTATAAATTTAGGTTTAAGTTTTAGGATGTTTTTATTTTATTTATTTTTATTATTTTATTTAGGTTTAGGTTTATTTATTTATTTTATTTTTAGGTTTTATTTAGTTTTAGATTAGGTTTTATAATATTTAGGGTTTAGGGTTTAGGTATTAGGGTTTAGGGTTTATGGTTTTAGCATTTTGGGTTTTAGGGTTTAGGGTTTAAGGTTTACTGTTTAGTGTTTAGGCTTTAGGGTTTAGGTTTTATAGGGCATAGGGTTAGTGTTTAGTTTAGGGTTAACAGAGTTTAGTGTTAGTTTAGGGTTTAGGTTTAAGGTTTTGAGCCTTTAGGTTTAGGGTTTTAGTTTGGTTTAGGGTTTAGGGTTAGTTTAGAGATTGGGTTTAGGGTCTTAGGTTTAGTTTAGGGTTTAGGGTTAGGAGGAGTTTAGTATTTATGATTTAGGGTTTAAGTTTAGTTTTAGGGGAGTTTAAGTTTAAGTGTTTTAGGGTTTAGGGTTGTAGGATGTAGGTTTATGGTTTATGGTTTAGGGTTAGTTTTAGGGTTTAGGGTTTAGGGTTTAGGATTTAGGGTTTAGGATTTAGAGTTTAGGGTTTAGGGTTTAGAGCTTAAGGTCTCGGGTTTTTTTTTTTCTAATTTAAGTAAGCTAGTAGGTTTAGGTTTATTTAGTTTTTATTTTTATTTTTTATTTTTATTTAGGTTTATTTTTTATTTCTATTTTATTTAGTTTATTTGTTTTAGGTTTATTTATTTTAGTTTAAGTTTTTTATTTTAGTTTATTTTTCTATTTTATGTGTAGGTTAATGCTTATTTTATAGTCTAGTTTTATTTACATTTTTATTTTTTAGGTTTAGGTTTTATTTTTTATTTTTTGGTTTAGGTTTAGGTTTTTATTTTATTTTTTTTAGGTTTAGGTTTTAAGTTTTTATTTTAAGTTTTATTTTAAGATTTTATTTTATTGTTTAGGTTTAGGTTTTCCTTTGGTTTATTTTTTTTAGTAGTTTCAGGGTTTAGGTTTATTTTCATTTATGTTTAGGTTTAGGTTTTATTTATTTTAGTTTTGTTTATTTTAGTATAGGTTTAGTTCTTTTTATTTATTTTAGGTTTAGGTTTGTTTTTAAAGTTTAAGGTTTAAGTATTTATTTTATTTTATTTTATGTTTATTTATTTTGTTTTAGGTTTTTTGTATTAATTTATTTTTTAAGTTTAGGTTTAGGTTTAAGTTTATTTTTTAGTTGAGTTTTATTTTTATTTTATTTTTTTTAGGTTTGGTTTTATTTTTTTTAGTTTTAGTTGGGTTTATGTTTTTATTTTATTTTTTAAGTTTAGGTTTTAGGTTTTCATTTTAAGTTTATTTTTAGGTTTTATTTTTTAGTTTAGGTTTAGTTTATTTTTGTTTATTTTATTTCATTTAGTTTAGGTTTAGGTTTAGTTTATTTTAGGTTTAGGTTGAGGTTGTATTTATTTTAGTTTAGTTTATTTTAGTTTAGGTTTAGGTTGAGGTTTTATTTATTTTAATTTAGGTTTAGGTTTATTTTATTTTCATTTTAGGTTTAGTTTTTTTTAGTTTGGGGTTGAGGTTTTATTTTTTTATTTTTAAGTTTAGGTTTTTATTTTATTTTATTTTTGATTTATTTTATTTTTATTATAGGTTTAGTTTTAGTTTTATTTAGGTTTTTATTCTGAGGTTTATTTTATTTTTTTTAGTTTAGTTTTATTTTTATTTATTTTTATTTTATTTTATTTTATTTATTTTAGGTTTAGGAGGTTTAGTTTAGGTTTTTATTTTATTTTATTTTATGATTTTATTTAGGTTTATGACTTTTTTTATTTTATTTTTAGGTTTTATTTTGTTTAGGTTTAGGTTTTTAGGTTTTTGGGGTTTAGGGTTTTAAGGTTTAGGGTTTTAGTGCTTAGGGTTTAGGGTTAAGGTTTAGAGTTTAGGGTTTAGCGTTTAGTGTTTAGGCTTCTGATTTGGGGTTTTAGGGTTAAGGTTTATTAGGTTAGTGGTTAGGGTTTAGTTAAGGTTTAGGGTTTAAGTTTTAGGGTTTAGAGTTTTTAGGGTTTAGGGTTTAGGGTTTAGGATTAGTTTAGAGTTTAGGGTTTAGGGTTTTAGGGTTTAGGTTTAGGGTTTAGGGTTAGAGTTAGTGCTTCGTGTTTATAGTTTAGGGTTTATGGTTAGTTTAGGATTTAGGGTTTTGGGGTTTTTAGGGTTTAGTGTTTAGGGTTTAGTGTTATAGGTTTAGGGTTTTAGGTTTATGGTTTAGTGTTTAGGGTTTAGGATTTGGAATTTTGGGTTTAGTATTTTTTTAAATTAGTTAAACTAGTAAGTTTAGGTTTATTTAGTTTAATTAGTTTATTTTTTATTTATTTTAAATTATTTTATTTTTTATTTTTATTTAGGCTTATTCTTTATTTATATTTAGTTTAGTTTATTTGTTAATTTTATTCAAGTTTTTTATTTTAATTTATTGTCTAGGTTTATGTGTAGGTTTATGCTTATTTTTTAGTTTATTTTATATTTATTTTATTTTTTAGGTTTTAATTTTATTTTTATTTTTAGGTTTAGGTTTAGGTTTTTATTTTATTTTTTTAGGTTTAGGTTTTGAGTTTTTAAATTAGGTTTATTTTCAGGTTTTATTTTTTAATTTAGGTTTAGGTTTATTTTTAGTTTATTTTATTTTATTTAGTTTAGGTTTAAGTTTTATTCATTTTAGGTTTAGGTTTTTTTTTATTTTATTTTACATTTTTTTTATGTTTGGTTTTCATTTTATTTAGGTTTTTATTTTTAAGTTTATTTTTTTAGTTTTGTTAAGTTTTTATTTATTTTATTTTAGTTTAGTTTTTATTTGTTATTTTATTTTCTCTTTAGGTTTAGGTTTTGGTTTATGTTTTTAATTTTTTTTAATTTTTTTTAATTTTTTTTAAATTTTTAGGTTTTATTTAGTTTAGGTTTAGATTTTTAAGTTTTTAGGGTTTAAGGTTTAGGGTTTAGAGTTTGGGGTTTAGGGTTTAGGGTTAAGTGGTTAGGATTATAGGTTTAGGGTTTAAGGTTTAGGCTTTTAGGTTTAGGTTTAGTTTGAGGGTTTAGTGTTAAGGTTTATGGTTTAGAGTTTAACATTTAGGGTTTGGGGTTTAGGATTTAGAATTTAGGGTTGTATCTTTTAGGGTTTAGGGTTTAGGGTTTAGGTTTTAGGGTTTTATGGCTTAGGGTTTAGGGCTTAGGGTTGCAGGTTGAGGGTTTATGGTTTAGGGTTTAGGGTTTAAGCTTAGGTTTTTTTTTAATTTTTAATTATATTTTCTTATTTAGGGTTTAGAGTTGTAGCTTTAGGGTTTAGGGTTTAGGGTTTAGTGTTAGTTTTATGGTTAGGGTTTAGGATTTTGAGTTTAGGGTTTAGGGTTTAGGGTTCAAGATTTTTTTTTTTAAATTAAGTAAACTATGTTTATTTAGTTTATTTTGTTGATTTTTTTATTTTGTTTAGTTTATTTATTTTAGGGTTTAGCTTTTAAGGTTTAGGGTTTAGGGTTTAGAGTTTAGGAAACTAAAAAATTATGCCTAAAAATTAACCTAAAATAAAAACCTAAAAAAATAAAATAAAATTCTATACCTAAACCTAAAAATAAAAAATAAAATTGAAACCTAAAAAATAAAGAATAAAGTATTATATTATGTCTACTATTTAAGAATTACTTGAAGTTATCAATATTAAATCAAGAATAAAGTATTTTAAATAATTTGTTCTAATTTATCAAGTGTAAAAATGATAATTATATGTTTGAATATTCTTTTCAATACTTAATATTTTTAAGGATATAATGGAAATGAATTTATGTCTAACTATTATTGATAGTGGATCTGATATTGTACTTAGAGATTATTGATTATAAAAAAGATACATATTCATTACCATCAACTTTTAAGAGTAATATCACTTCCTTTATTTTGGTTGATGTATTTTTTCCTTCTATTTAGTTTAGGTTTATGTTGTATTTGTAGGTTTATTTTTTAGGTTTAGGTTTTTCTAGTTTTTATTTTATTTTATTTTTATTTTTGGTTTAGTTTTTATTATATTTAGGTTTTTAATATTTTAGTTTAGTTTAGGTTTTAATTATTTTATTTTTTATTTTATTTTCTTTTTAGGTTTAGGTTTAGGTTTAGGATTTAGCTTGTTTTTTATTTTATTTTAAATTTTTATTTTATTTTTGTTTAGGTTTCCTTATTTATTTTATTTTTAGGTTTTATTTAGTTTAGGTGTAGGATTTTAGCTTTTTAGGGTTTAGGTTTTAGGTTTCTATTTTAAGTTTATTTTTAGGTTTTATTTTTAGTTTAGGTTTATTTTTATTTTAGTTTATTTTATTTTATTTAGTTTAGGTTTAGGTTTAGGTTTAAGTTTTATTTATTCTAGTTTAGTTTATATTATAATATGTTTAGGATTATTTTATTTTTATTTTAGGTTTAGATTTTTTTATTTTTTATTTAATTTTAGGTTTATTTTTTATGTTTAGGTTTTTATTTAGTTTTTATTTTATTTTATTTAGGTTTTTTACACTTAAGTTTATTTTATTTTATAGTTTAGTTTAGGTTTTTAATTATTTTATTTTAGTTTCTTTTTACTTTTTTATTTTATTTAATTTTTAGGTTTAGGTTTAGGTTTTAGTTTAGGTTTGTTATATTATTTTTAGGTTTTACTTTGTTTAGGTTAAGGTTTTTAGGTTTTAAAGGTTTAGGGTTTACGATTTAGGGTTTGGGGTTTAGGGTTTAGGGTTTTAGGGTTTAGGGTTTTAAAGTTTAGCATTTAGGTATAGGGTTTAGGGTTTAGTGTTTAGGGTTTAGGGTTTAGGATTTTTAGGATTTACGATTTAGGGAAAGACATAGTTCCACACCAAGTTTTTTAAGACACAATTGATGACATAAATCAAAAATGAGCACACATAGGGCAAATCAAAAACCCTAGATAACTAGAACCATCTCTACTGTAAAGACATTATTCCACAAGCAGTTGATCTGATTGGAAGTTCTTTAGTTTCTCCAGTTACCATCAGCACCACTCCCGGCCTCTCGAGTACTGGGATACACCATCATATCCTTGATCTCTCCCTCTACCACCAATAGGGTTGTAACCTTCATCGCTCCTCCCGCCTCCCTAACCACCACTACTCCGACCACCACCTCCATATCCACCAGCACCTCCAAATCCCCCACCACCACTGTGATAACTGCCACCTCCACCTTCACCTCCACTGCTAGATCTAGACTGAGTCTGGTTGACAGTGATGTTCCTGCAGTCAAGGTTCTGCCCATTCTTAGTGTTTTGGTTTAGATTTATTAGGTTTTAAGGTTTAGGTTTATATTTTAATATATTTAGTTACTTTAAGTTTAGATTTAGAGTTTTGGGTTTATGGTTTATGGTTTAAGGTTAGGGTTTAGAGTTTAGGGTTTTAAGGTTTAGGGTTTAGGGTTTAGGGTTTTAGTATTTAGGGTCTAGGATTTAGGGTTTAGGATTGTAGATTTAGGGTTAGGTTTAGGGTTTAAGGTTAGGGTTTCATTTTTTATTTTTTTTTAAATTAAGTAAATTTATAGGTTTAGTTTTATTTAATTTATTTACTTTATTTTTTATTTTATTTAATTTATTTTATTTTTTATTTTATTTAATTTATTTTTATTTTTATTTAATTTTATTTATTTATTTTAAGTTTGTTTATTATAGTTTAGGTTTTTTATTTTAGTTTATTTTAAGGTTTAAATTTAGGTTTAGGTTTATTTTTTAGTTTAATTTTATTTTTATTTTCTTTTTTAGGTTTAGGTTTAATTTTTTATTTTTAGGTTTAGGTTTAGGTTTTTATTTTATTTTTTTAAGTTTATGTTTTAGGTTTTTATTTTAAGTTTATCTTTAGGTTTTATTTTTTTGTTTAGGTTTAGGTTAATTTTTAATTTATTATTATTTTTTAGTTTAGGGTTTTGGTTTAGTTTATTTTAGGTTTAGGTTTAGGTTTTATTTATTTTAGTTTATGTTGAGGTTTATTTTATTTTATTTATTTTATTTTTAGTTTAGGTTTAGGTTTTTATTAGTTTAGAGTGTAGGTTTTATTTTTTATTTATTTTTAAGTTTTATTTTTAGGTTTATTTTTTAGGTTTAGGTTTTATTTATTTACATTCAGGGATGAAGACTTACTCCTAGGGACAACCGAGCACAACTGCCTCTTTATATTATAATGAATGTTGGCAGATACAGGCTATCCAGAGTTTTGGTTGACCCAAGTGTATTAGTCAACATTATGAGTCTAAGAACCCTTGCCTATTTGAGGATAGAAATCTCCAAACTCTAAAAAGAATGGATGATGTTAAGTGGATTCAATGGACAAGGCGAGAGGGCTTTGTGATGTTTATTTTTGGATGTATGAGTAGGGGGGTACTTTTTGTGGTGATCGGGTACAATATTGAGGTATAATGTACTATCTCGAAAGATAGAGGCATCACCTTACAATGAACCTAATCACATAATAAGGACTCCTAAAGCATGATGGGTCTTTAAATGTACCTAACATTTTTCCCATACTTTACATGGACAAATAAAGTAGCGTTTATATTAAACTAGGTTCTTAAGTTCCCTATGGAGGTAAGCCTCCATAGTTAATTACATCTTAGGAAATGAAATTTCCTAAGAATACTTTCATTAAAGTAGACAATTATCATCTTCAACGATTTCATGGTTAGACTATCTAAGGATTTGTTGTATTTGGAAAATCAATTGGGAAAAGTTCAAGGAGAAGACTTATTTCTAGAATCCAAATGAAATAAGTAGGAAATGCTCATGATACTAGGAAGCCTAGTGATAATTCCAATTTATCTTATGGTTGGGCTTTATAATTTTGAAGTTGAGGAGATTTATATGTTTTGAGTTGAAATTTAACTAGATAGGGCTTATAATCCACCAACACAAGGCAGGAATGCCTAAGATGTGGATTTATGATTATAGGGAAATAGCTACCTGATCCTAAATCTTAGAGCTTTAGTACTAGCAAGCATCCTAAATCTAAGCTAGTGGACATAAGGGTTTTACCTCCACAAGAGAGAATAAATTGTCTAACTTCTAGATTTATAACCACCTAGAGGGGCTGCCAGCTAACTCCCCCTATGGTTATATAACTATGTAGTCTGGACTTATGAATTATAAGATAGCTAGGGTAGTTATTTAATTAGAAAGAGACTAAAGTCCTAAACACACTCCCTAAGAGATTAGGGCATGAGTGGTATAAGCATATGACTTAATCTATAGAAGCAAAATCTTTTCAAATTTTATTTCATTTTAGACACATTATTTTGACAGAGACTTTAAGATTGTTTATGCCTAAATGCATGCAAAAATAGGTTATGGGTCAAATCAGCTAGAAATGGTGTTCTCCACCATAAGGGAGGCCCTCACAGGTCAAGCATTTTTTTTTTGTGCAAGGATGGAGATCCTTCATGTTCAAGAGAGAAAGAATATGAATGCATGATGTTAAATATTTTAATTATCTTATTTATGTCTTAGGGTTTATGATGAGGTTATAAATTGTTTACAATTTAGTTATGAGTGATTAGTTGGGTAGAAATATTATTTTTATCCTAAGAGCCTAATCATATCCAAGACACACATTAAAGCATCAATCATTTAAGAAACTATGAAAAGCATGCCATCTAATGCACAATGTAAACATAACATCAAACAATTATATAAACTATCATAAAAGAATAAAAGGTCGGTGCAATCGGGTACCACCATACAACCCAAAGAAGGAAAAGATGGGTTGCCAAGCTCTACCCTTATACAACATGGAAAATATGAAAGAATAATTATAATTGTATTAAATGATATGGGGAGTCTTCTTTCTTCATATCTCTATTTCGATGTTCTTCTTTGATTTGGATGATGCTTGCTAAAGGCATCACAGTGGCACCCTAGACAAAGCCTTGCCAACTCATCCTAATCTCCCATAACACTAATCCTAACTCCTATTACAAAAATTACATTTATGTGGAAAAAGTAATTCTAAGTACACCTGCAAAAT
The DNA here is from genome assembly GCA_021442155.1 of Cymbidium sinense. NCBI lineage: Eukaryota > Viridiplantae > Streptophyta > Magnoliopsida > Asparagales > Orchidaceae > Cymbidium > Cymbidium sinense. Next base: position 365,749,415 of record CM038214.1, on the reverse strand, counting down.
AGAGGTTAGCTAAATATACATATAATCCTAAGCAATTGTATTTATAATTTGGACTTAGCACCCTACACATGGGTAACTAAGCCCACCTGTCCTAACTTGGATTATTTTTGAGGATTTAAGCAACCTACAAAAAGAGCATTCACATTTATTTTTAAGCATCCCTTAAGCATAATCCCCTATAGAAAACATGATTATGCAAATATTCTATCATCTAGTCATGCATACACCCTAACATCCAATCTAAAATAATACATTATAAAAAAATCATATATCACATCATACACCATCCTAACTTTGAGCTAAAAGTGGTGACTTAATTCTAATGTGTGTATTAAAGCTTCTGTCGTAAGTCTTGTTAGGCATTAGTGTTGTATTTTCTAAGTGTAGAAGGATTCAATTTAACATGAAAGGTTGATTTCACTTGAAGTAGTTTAATTGATTTAAGAATTTTAATTTTTGTTAAATAACTTTCTAAAGTATAATAAATTAATTTAGTTCTCTTTAGTGAATGACTTATTAAATGATTTAATTCATATTAAGTTTAGGTTCGCTTTAAATAACCCTATTCAAAATGAAAGGCATCTTAAGATTAATTTAATTCAATTACTACCACATGACATATATTAAATCATTCCTTTCCATCACATGTAACATGCATATTATTTAATCCTAAGTGTATCTATACATGCAACATATTTTAGCACACTTAAATGATGAATGTATGTGTATGTTTAGAATTTATATTTTATTTGATTGAATTATTTAAACAGATTAATTTAAAACTTTATCCAAATTCTTATACAAAATGGACATAAGAATGAAATTAAATAGGCATGTTTCATTGTTAAGCTAGGGAAGTGAGGTAATCAAATGACCTCCTTGGAGCTAGCTAAAGTTTCATATTCTCAGGATGTCCAGACTATATACCCATTTGCATTCAAACATATGTAAATTCATATACATGAACATAATAAGTAAACTCCAAATCATATGGCTAATTAATTCAACCACTTAGTCAATTATGAATGCATGCAATTTTAATGTAAAATGAATTTTTCATTCACTAATCACATATACATATTCATGTACAAAGATATAAGCAAGTACATGTTATTGTTAAACTAGGAAAGTGCGGTAATCAATTGACCTCCTCGGGGCTAACTAAAGACTCATATTCTCGAGATGTCCATACTATAGACTTGCTTTTCTTGGACACACATGGATGTATACATAAACGAGGGAAAGAAAACCATGCAAAGATTATATTTTTTTAGTGAATCATTTATATATATGAATTAAAGCTCAAACCAAATTCTAATGTTGAAATAAATAAGAATTAAATCAAATAGCTATGTGGCATTGTTAAACAAGAAAAGTGAGGTAATCAAATGATCTCCTTGAGGCTAGCTAAAGCCTCATGTTCCCAGGATGTTCAGACTATATACCAATTACCATTCAATCTTATATAAATCAACACATGAATAGAGGATAGAGAACTTAAAATTCATAGACTCAAGCTATAAACATACATTTCTTATGTATTTATAACTAGCATCATAACATTTATTATTATTCATTTATAAGCTTTTGAAAAATACATTGCCATGCATAAATTAATTAAAATCAACACATGCAAGCTTACATAAAATAAATTCATTTTATTTTACTTGATTTTGAAAAGATGGATGCATGAATTCAAATGACATACCAAATTTAACATGATTGGAAAGAGGATAATCAAATATAAGCATGTGATTCATTCAACCAAATTAGTTCTTAATGATAATCAAATCAAATAATATTATTTAAAGCAAACCAAAGCTTCTTTATTAATTAAGTTTTGGATTTGATTTGATTTAAAGAGGAGAAGAGAAATCATCACTTGGTGTTTTAAACCCATTCACATTAGTGATTTGATTTAATTTAAGGAAATGTAATTAAGTTGATTTTATGGGTTAATTATGTTGAACCCTTAATTAAATGAATTAATTACCTTACCTATGTCACCTTAAAGTAATTAACTAAATAATTATGAGCCAACATGATATGCATGAAAATAAACTTGCAATGATCCTAGGAAATTAAAGGGCCTAATGCTTGGCTCATTATTAATAGTTAATTAGATTAAGGGACTTAATTAATTACTCTTATGGTTTTCCCACATGTGGACTAACCATAATTTCATTAAACTCCTTTAGGTTATTAAACACCTAAAGATTTACCCCATGATTTAATTAATTAAGGTTTGATGTGATTATGATTTCAATTTGATTAAGTGGTTTAAATAATTAATTAAATCTTAATTGATTTCATTTAAAAAAGGGTGAAATGAACTTAGGGAAAGGAGTCACAACCCTATTCCTTAGTTCACTTACTATTGAACAATGATTAATAAACTTAATTAACTAATTTATTACTATTCATGGGATTAATTAATCAATAGTTAAGGTTTAATTTGTCAATTTTCATAATTAAGTGAGCAATAAATCTGAAGAACATTATGGGAGGTAGAGGTCCTCCCATTAAATTAACCCAAAAAATTTTGAATTAATTGCTAAAGTAATTAAGGAGTAATTAAGCTAATTAATTTTGCAATTAAACCTTAATTACTGTTCAAAATTAGTTAAGATCATTGTTAATTCTCCTCAAAATACCTTAAAATGAGTATTTATTTACATTTTTTATTTCCCTATGATTTTTTATGAGTCATAGAAGTTTCAGCCATTAAAAATTATTAATTAAGCCTAATTAAAGCTTAATCCTATTCATGCCATGTGGCATGCTGATGTGTTTCACTTTCCATGTGGTGCCGTGAGATTGGCTACTTAAAGCTTATCCAACTTAACACCTACGTGGTGGAGATGAATGTCCTTCCTCATTTGCCAGCTGATCTAAGATTGGATGGCTAAGATTAATCTCTTAGGTTAATAGGATTAAATCAAATTGATCTAGTGGATCTAATCACGACCATCCATTTCAATCACACAGAACAAACAGTGCGTTATCCAACATCATGGGAGTGAGGGAGAATGGAGTCCGTCCACCATTGCTCACTTGATCAGAGCTTACCCGAGCTTAGATCAACTCCGAAAGGATCCCACACCTTCATGACATTGATCGAAGGGGATCCAACAGGCAAGCTCACATGAGATGCAAGTTTTCTTTAAAAAGCTCCAACCCATTTTTGCCTAAGGATCAATTTTGGAAGCATACCTCACCGAAGCTCAAGACTGGCAGCTTGAACGATTGAGGAAGCTTTATCTAGTGAGACGAAGCCCTGTTGAGCAGTAATTAGATCAATTCCTTGATGTAAACTCAGAAGGCCATGATCTGATGTTTTGGATCTCAACTTTGATCAAAGTCCTACCTCCGGTGCTCGGGAAGCTTGGGAGATGATTTGTTCTTCCTCGATGATGCCTAGGGAAGGTGCATGCAAAGTTAATTTGAGTTTGATGGAGAAATGGGGATGTTAGGTCAGCAATGGGAGTGTCCTATTTTAAGATGGATGGGAATGGAATTTTTTGATTGAGGAACGAGCTTGAGAGCTTAGGGAATGGCTCTAGCGGCTTATCTTGGGTAGTTGGTGCTCTAAGGAATGACTTTTGTGTGTGTTTAAATGAAAAAAGGGGGTGTATACCCCCGTTAATCTTAATCGGATGGTGGGATCAGGTTTGGTTTGTAGTGGCCATCCGACCAACTCGGGGAGTCATGGGTGGCAAGGAGACGGTGAGTTGGCTTGGCTTGGTTGGTTGAAAGTGTGGAGGTGGCTGCCAAGAAGGAATCATGGGTGTCTAATGGGTTTCAAATGCTCCACTAAGGAGGGTGAAGTGATTTCTCCTCCCATGGTTCATGGCCGACCCAACCACAGGTCATGGGCAATGTCCTAGGTGCCTAAGTGGACCATTGGGAGAGTACCAAGTGGCCAATGAATGGAAATGATCACTTACATGGGTGATTTGTCTCATGTGATGCCCTTGACCCAAGGGTAGAATGATAATCTAGCATTGGATTTAATTTGTAAGATTTAAAATGAGACTAAAGTGGGTTAGCCAAAATTTCAAGTCAATTGGGGTTGATTTGGTTAGGTTTGGCTCAATTTGACTCATTTAGGTCAAATTAGGTTAGGTTAGTTGACCAATTGGTCAAATCAAACCAAGGGTTGGCTAAGTTCATATGATCATTTGGGATGTTTTGGTTCAATTGGTTTGGTTTAGTTTGGCTTAGATTTGATTTTGGCTCATTTGAATTCATTTGGGTCAAATGGATTAGGTTGATCAATTTGACCAAATTGGCCAAATTAGCTTGGGTTGGGTGTTGGTTTGTGTTTAATTAACCATTTGAAGATGATTGTATGCTTTAGTTTCAATCAATTTATATTTGGTTTTGATTTAGGCCAACTTGACCACTTAGGTCAATTGGGCCTAAGTAGGTCAATTGGGCTCCATTGGGTCCAATCATGGCTTTGGTCAAGTTCAATAATCAATTTGGAGTGAACTTGAGCCATTGGTTGAAATCAATTTGGTTTATATTTTGATTTGACCAAATTTGGTCTTTTAGGTCAATTTGGGTCAACTTGGGGTGATCAAATTGGGTTTGGTTTGACTCAATTGAAAGTCAAGTCATATTCAAATATTGATTTTGATTTGGTATGAATCATTGGTTTCAAGGATTTGGCTTTGCAAATTGCTAGTTTGGATTCATATGGGTTAAGGGGTTGACTTGGTCAAATGACCAAGTTGACTTGGTTTAATTTAATTTATGATAATTGATCAACCTAGGGTGATCAACAATCATGATGAGGTTTTGATGGCTTGGTTCAATCCAATTTGGGTAGGATTAAAAGTTGGCTCAAATAGGTCAAATTGGCCACTTTGGGTCAAGTGGAATAATTGGGTTTAGTTGGCTTAATTTTTGGTTGAGTTTGATTTAGTTGAGTTTATATATGTATTTAGGATTGATATATAAATTCAATTGCAATTGGCTTGGGTTCAAATGGGTTTTGGTTCATTTGAACATTTCAAGTCAAAAGGGTCAAGTTGGATTTGACTTGGGTTGATTTTGGTTTGGCTTAATGATTGTAGATTTCATTTATATTTTTGAATATGATTGAAGTTATGATTGATTCATGAGAAAATCAATTGAATTTTGGTTTTGGAATGAAGGAATTTGGCTAAGTCCATGGAGTTGGGTCATGTGGGTTTGATTTTTTGATTTAGTTTAGTTTTGATGATTAAATGTATATTTCATTTAAATTTGTGAAGATGATTGAAAATATGATTGATATATGAGAAAATCAATTGAGTTTGATTTGATTTGATTAAGATTTGCTAAGTCCATGGATAGGTCATATGGCTTGGAAGGGTTTTGATTTAATTTGATTTAGTTTGATTTAGTTTTGATCATTTGAATGTAGATTTGATTTATATTTAGAAGATGATTGAAGATATAAATTGATTATGAGAAAATAAATTGATTTTGGATTGATTTGATTAAGATTTGGCTAAGTCCAGGATAGGTCATATGGCTTAGGAAGGTTTCAAGTTTGGATTTGATCATGGGCATCAATCATTTGGTTTTGGAATTTGGGTTTAGATTAGGATTTGAATTGAATTTGAGGTTGAATTGAACTTGAGGTTTGGTTTGAGAAGGTGAACATGGATTGGATTTGGGTTGTATGGTAGGTGGATTATCCTAGTCCCTAAGGCATAACCTAATCCTATGGTTAACTCTTCTAAGTCTTTAGGCTTAAGTTTTTTACCTAATTATTAGAAGTGTCTTATGACTAGGGAAGTCTTATAGAAGACTCCTAAGTCTAAGATGGAAGATTGAATCCACACTCCAAAAGTGAGGTCAACAGCCTTAGGCTCCATAGTGTTGCCCTTGGAGATAGATGATTGGAAGACCAAGCAAGTTTCACATTATAAACTCGATACATCTTTCAATGCTTTGCTTGGGAGACCATGGATACATGACAACAACATAGTTCCATCCTCTCTATCATTGTATGAAGTTGAGAGGGATCATCTATGTGTCAAAGGAGATCTCAAGCCATTTATAATTCATGAGGTCGAGATATATGAGGATGCTTACTTCCTCCCTCAAAATCAACAAGTTTATTCTTTCAAACTTGGCCAAAGTTTAAAAATAAAAGAAAAATAAAAAGGAAAGAAAAAAAAGAGAAAAAAAAAAAGAAAAGAAAAGATAAAATGAAAAAGAAAATAAAAGGAAGTGGAAATAGACTTGGAGGAGGAAGTGGAGCCTAACATTAGATTCCACCCATAGTTCATTACTTCATTCAAACATATGGGTAAGATGACCCGACCTCCACGAGAGGAAGAGGCTAGTTCGTGAGGCAATCCTGTGGAAAACCTCCTTATTGGCCACCCAATAAAAAGATATGTCCCAACTACCAAGAGTACACTACCATCCATATAGACTTAGAATCTAGTTCATGATGAGTCTTATATGGTTAGCAACAGCCTCTTCTAGTAGATTCCCTTGAGGTGACACTTGAGATAGATAGAAGAATGAAGATTGGGATCCAAAGCAAAGCATAAGTGTATCCAAGTATATATGAAATAGTTAGGCATCGCTTGGGAACCTTAGCTCTAACCCCACTTTCCTCAAAAAAGCTAAGGGTTTGGTAGTTAAGAAAGCCCCTAAGTCATCCACATGTGAAGACTGTGAGGTTCTTTCGGGAGCATCATCCTCAAGTCAAGAAGTTGATGTAGAACTTGGATGATTCATATAAAGATTTAATAGAATTACCTTTTGATTGTACTTGCCTTGTGTTCATAATTTAGCAAAGAAAGGGTTAATCCCACATACTTGTCAAAGCAAAGGTCGACTACTTTGAAAGAATATGGAAGAACAAATGCAAAAGCTCTCAATCAAGATAGACTAGGATTCATTATAGTGGGTCCAATGATGATGATTAATGCTAGTCATCCAATCATTTGGAATGACAGGTTCTTTCAAATCACATTAACTCATATGATGAGATGTGCTAGAAACTTTAGATGATCCGATGCACCACCGAGTTCAAGAAGAGATCAAGTCAACCATCGATGAGTTCAAGGAAATCAACTTAGAATCAAGAAGATCCACGCCATACATACATCGCTTCTTTATTGAATGAAATTGAAACCAATGACTTAGTTAGGCTATTGATTGAGTTTAAGGACCGCTTGCATGGAGTTATGAAGAGATGCTGATTGGCTCTGATGTAGTGGTCCATAAATTAGCAATATATCCTACTATTAACCCTATCAAGCAAGCTCCTGAGATGCGACATTAGACATAGAACAATAAGTCATTTATGAAGTCAAGAAATTGATCGATGCCGCTTCATCCAAGAAGAAAAATACCCTACGGTTAGCCATCATCTAAGAAGAAAAGAATGGCCAAATTCATATATGCATCAATTTTAGGGATTTATGTAAGGCATGTCCAAAAGATGAATTTCCACTATCAATCCTAGAGTTGATGGTGGACATTGTCTCATCTCATGCAAACTTCTCTTTCATGGATGGCTCATTTGGATATAACCAAATAAAGATGGCTCTTGAAGATGAAAGAAACACTACTTTAGAACCCCATTTAGAATCTATTACTATAAGGTCATGTCTTTCAGCCTTAAAAATTTCAGTGCTACATACCAGCGGTCTATGACTCAAATCTTCGAAGAACCCATTCATCATCAAGTCGAGTGCTATGTCGAAGATCTTATTCTTAAGAGTAGAGAAAAGGAAGACCATCTCTTTGACTTAAGAGTAGTTTTCAAACATTTAAGAAAATTTAACCTCAAAATGAACCCCCTAAAGTGTGCATTTGGAGTAGCTTCATGGAAATTCCTTGGGTTTGTTATTCGATGCCAGGGAATCAAAATTTATCTAGAGAAGATCAAGGCAATATTATAATTTTCACCCCCTAAAAGTTTAACACAACTCAAATCATTCCAAGGGCAATTGGCATATTTAAGATGATTAATATCCAACTTATCAAGAAGATGTTAGCCATTCCCATCACTGGCCAAAAAGGATGCCAAGTTCAAGTGGGAAGACATGTGAGCATGCCTTTGAAGACATCAAGCATTACCTAATGATGTCACCAGTTCTAGCAGCCTCTATCCTGAGCAAGCCACTCATACTTTACACTACTGCGTTAGATGACTACCTTGGTGCTTTATTAGCCCAAGCCAATGATGAAGGGAAGGAATACACACTCTACTACCTCATCCAAATATGAGGCTTTGATTGCCGGTCTAGAAGTAGTTGTTACTCTAAGCATCCAGAACATCAACATCTTTGGAGATTCTCTAGTTATCAACCAAATTGCTGGGTTCTATAAGGTTATAAAGCCCAAACTCCATCACTACCATAAGTACACAATGGAGTTGTTGGCATAAATCTCAGAGGTTACCATTTATAAGATTCCTCGAGGAGAGAACATCATAGCATATGCTTTAGCCAAGCTTGCCAAAGAGTTGGCATGTCTAGAGGATGAGTCCATATCAATAAAGGTCAAAAATAGATAAATCTTATCCCTTATGATATAGAACTCATCAAAAAGTACTCTCTTGAAGGGGCAGTTTCCATTGCTAACAAAGATGAGGAGTTAGATTGGAGGCAACCATTCATGGATTATCTAAATAATGGCTAACTACCTCAGGAGAAGTCCTAGGCCCATTATATTAAGCAGAAGCACTTTCCTATGCTCTCGTGGGTGGTGTCTTATGCCGACAGATATGTGGTTACGTTGTTTAGACAAGCACAAAGCCTGTAATATCATGATTGAGGTACACTTAGGATTATGTAGAGCTAGCCAATCCGGTCTAAAGATGAATTCTGATATCAAGAGACTAGGATAGTACTGGTCTTAGATGAACAAAGCTTGCATGGATACAGCTAGATAAAGCCACCAATGCCAAATACACGGTGTGGTCCTACACCAACCACCGAACATTCTGCATCCTACATTGGCCTCATGGCCATTCAGTGTTGGGGTATTGACATAGTGGGTCCAATTGATCCTCTTTATTCTAAGGGTCATCAGTTCATCTTAGCAAAGGCAATTCTTCTTCAAGAGGTTACAACTCAGCATGTGCTCCAATTTTTAAGAAACCATATTGTATATAGGTTTGAAGGGCCTCATGAAATATATCTGATAATGGTACTGCATTCAAGAGCACTGAGATTAACAACTTTGTCAGGAGACACAATATAGATTGGAGATATACTACCATCAACTACATGAGGGCAAATGGCTTAGTAGAAGCCTTCAATAAAACCCACATCCAAATACTGAAGAAGACACTTGACAACAACAAGCAATAGTGGCATGAGTAGTTATTTAAAGCTTTGTGGGATTACTACACCACATATAGAACTCCAACTCAATATACTCCTTTCTCCTTAGTGTATGGGTCTAAAGCTGTTGTACCATTAGAAGTCCAACTCCAATCACTAAGGATAGCTATGAGTAGCAAGATCTCAATAGAGAGGACCACCAAGTTATGGTTAGAAGAACTTGAAGATTTGGAGGAGAGATGTCTGTGGGCTTGCTAAAATCTCAAGTTGTACAAAGCTAAAATTATTCAAGCTCACAACAAGTTGGTCCATCCTAGAGCTTTTTAAGTATGAGAGCTTATTTTAGTTCTAAGGAGACTGATTGTTGCCCGTCACAAGATGGGAGGCAAGTTTGAACCCACTTGGAAAGGCCCTTTCGCCATAGAGAAGGCCTACCAAGGATGGTTTTATTAGCTTATTAATCATAAGGGAGAAAGCCCAATGCTTCCAATCAACGGGCTCTACTTAAAGAAATATTATAAATCATGTTTAAAAATAATTATCATCAATGCAAATTTCATTTCGAATTCAATCTCTTCCATGTTGAAAGTATTCTTGTTTGCGAATCTGGCATGATGTGTTTAGGGTAGGTGTAAGGAACCCGAGCGGGTGGTTATGGAACCCGAGCGGGTGGTCAAAATCAAACTAAACCAAACAAGCCATATAAAATCACATGAAATTAAGATATAATTAATCCTGACTACTTTCTAGTTGACATAAGTCATCAGTGGCATTCACTCTGTAGTTGCCCTAGGCCAGGTTCGATTTGTTGTTCATCCAACAAGTCACCCCAGCAGTTGTTCCTCACTTTGGAAGATGTAAATCTACTTTGCCTTCTTCCTAGCATAGTTGTTGCACACAGAAAGGCAACCCCTTAGATTGGCTAGCTCTACCCCACAGCCGGTAGACTATCCCTTTGGATTTGTAAACTTAAAGTAGGTCAAGACTGATATAGCCCCATCTCAGTGGGCTCATCGCTCACCGACAGGGTCCATACATTAACTCAGATAAAATTAAACCCAATCTAATTTTCCCCAGTGGAGTTAAATTACACCCTTCTCCCCAGTGGAGCCCTAAATCATATGTATATAAGTTAGGCAAACAAATCAAATTCAAAACCAACCTCCTTAGTGGATCCAAATTAAACAAACTCCCCCTGTAGAGTCTAAATCAAAAAAATCCAACCAAACTATTATTCCCAGGGAATATATCCTCAAACAAATCTATGAAATTAAACTCAAATTCTAATCCCCACCGGATAACCTAAACCTGCTTCCCTAGTGGAAGGTTCATATACCCGATCCCCATCAGACTTGAGCCCATATCTTTAGTAGATATGCCTCCACATCAATTAAAATAAAACAAATTAAAGTCAATTTGATCTTAATCATTGGTGGATTATAAATTTTTATCCCCAATGGATCTTCTTTCCACAAATCATACAATCAAATCTGATTCAAACCTTATCCCAAACAAATTTTCTTCTTTTATGCCCTCGAGATAGACACCTCACATGTCATGTCCAATGCATGGGTGATCCCCTAGCGGATCTCCCTTCATGTTCTTGACATGGAATTCTCATCAAATCTTATTTCTTTTCTTATGCACACCTTTAATACTTCAACCAAAAGTCTAACAATGTATTCATTCAAATTACATCATCTTAACATTGTAATCAATATTTTATGATTTGTGATGGTGCAACTAACTATACAATATCATGCTAAACATATTATAGTGTGAATTAACACACTATATTATATTATAATATATGATGTTTTATTATAATTTGTTATAATATAATATATTGTCTAACATTACACCTCATTTGAATGACTTAAAAGGAACAAATAACAAAATTTTCTCAAAATATGAATAATGTTCATTTTTGATGTAAAATTATTATTTTCTATTAGAAATGGTACAAAATATTATAATTTTGGTGTTGCTTCTAGGTGTGTGCCATGAATTTGGCCAAATTCTTCCATCTCAACCTTCAAATTAACATTTTTTTGAGTTTTGACCCAATGTATTATAACAGAAGTAAAACATTTTGAAATGTACAATAACATTTAATAACACACCACCACATTCATATATATGTGAAGTTATATTATTATGTACATTATATTTTAATATGCTTTCATATATTATATTATCTTACATTACACCTTAAAATGAATCACTTTAAGCAAAAAATTTATAGAATTTTCTTGAAAAATAAACATTTATTTTGGATGCAAAATTTCATTCTTTTATTAAATGACACACCATAGCACACCCCCAATGATGTTCCCTAAAGCTTACCTAAAATTTGGTCAAATCCCACCATCTCACCTGATAAATTAGTATTTTTATAAATTATACCAGTACATAATCTACTCCATCATACTGTAACAATCTAAAATATGCTAAATAATAGGTTGTAATACATGCATGATGCTACACTATGTTATGGCATCCTATATTATAATACACAATAACATATTATATTATATTATATTGCATATCACATCACAAGAGATTTCTTAAGATAAAAAAATCATAAAATTTGTCTAAATAATAAAAAACTATATATTTTAGTCGTATCAGTTATATATTTTAAATTAAAATAATATATTTTGATGCCATGCTCTACCTATTATGAATTTGGCCAAATTCCACCATTTTAAAGTCTAAATCGACATTTTTATAAATAATGCTAGTGTACGCTCGACTACATGATTGTAAAATACTAAAAGAATTTAAAATGCCCAGAATAATATATTGTGATATATGATGCTATACTATGCTACAACATATAATATTTATTTAGAACATAAAATATTACTTTTTAGACTACAAGTGATGTAGCACACCTTTGGTACTACAACCTAATTCCCACTTCAAATTTAACAAACTCCATCATTTGATTTATTAAATCAATATATTATGATATATATTAATATGGACTATAGGGCACAATACCATAATATACTAAAACATTTCATAACATCTTATAACATCCCAAAACACATCACTACATGCTCAAATATATGATGCTACATTATACTATAATATATGGTATTATAATATGATTTAGGGTGAGGTTTAGAGTATTTAAATCTCTAATAATTAAGGGAAATTCTCCTGAAGACATTATCTTTAGCTATCATAACCATGTTAGGATTAGGTCATTCTTTAGATCTATTCCTAATGACATCTTTATTCAAGGTTTAGGGTTTAGGGTTTAGGGTTTAGAGTTAGGGTTTAGGGTTAGTTTAGGGTTTAGGATTTAGGGATAGATTAGGGTTTAGGATTTAAGGTTTAGGGTTTGAGGTTTACAGTTTAGGGTTTAGGGTTCTAGGTTTTGGGGTTTAAGGTTTATTATTTTAGATTTTTGGGTTTAGGGTTTAGGGTTTAGGGTTTAGGATTTTAGGGTTTAGGGTTTAATTCTTAGTATTTAGGCTTTTTAAGATTTAGGGTTTAGGGTTTTTGGTTTTGGTATTTAGTTTAGGGTTTAACTTTTAGTTTAGGGTTTAGGGTTTAAGATTTTTTTAATAAAGAAGAAATTCTGATTCAACATTTCTAATTTTTGATTTCATCAACCAAGTAATAGCCCAAGTTTTCTAAGATAAAAGCAATGACGTAGATCAAAAATGAGCATCCATAGAGAAAATCAAAAACCCAAGATAAGTAAAACCATCTACTATAAAGAGAAAGTTCCATAAGTAGCATATCAGATATGCCATTCTTTAATTTCTCCCATTCCCATAAAAACCACCCTCACCTATCGAGTAGCATGATCTTCCATCATATCCCAGATCCCTCCCTCCGCCACCACCACAACTATAGAGACTATCGCTCCTCCTACCTCCATAACCACTACTGCTCACCATCACCTCCATATCCACCCAGACCTTCATCCCCACCACTATGTGTGGCCTACCTTGCCTTTGCCTCTATCAGATCTAGATTGAGCCTAGTTGATGGTGATGTTCCTGCCATCAAGGCTCTGCCCATTCTTAGGGTTTAGGATTTAGAGTTAGTTTAGGGTTAATTTAGGGCTTATGGTTCAAAGTTTAGGGTTTAGGGTTTAGGTTTTAGAGTTTAGGGTTGTAGGTTTTAGTGTTTAAGGTTTAAGGTTTAAGGTTTTAGGGTTTAAGGCTTAAGTGTCTGAATGTTGTGTTCTCTTTCCTCTATTCATGTGTTGATTTATATAATATTAAATGGTAATGGGTATATAGTGTAGACATCCGGGGAACATGAGGCTTTAACTAGCCCCAAGGAGGTCATTTGATTACCTCACTTCTCTAGTTTAATAATAGCATGTACCCATTTGATTTCGTTCTTATGTATTTCAACATTAGAATTTGGATAGAGCTTTAATTCATATATATAAATGATTCAAAAAAAATATAGAATCTTTTCATGCTTTCTTTCCCTTATTTATGTATACATCCATGTGTGTCCAAGAAAAGCAAGTATATAGTCTGGATATCCTGAGAATACAAGGCTTTAGTTATCCCCAAGGAGGTTACTTGATTACCTCACTTCTTAGGTTTAATAATGACACGTACTTGCCTATATCTTTGTACATGTATATGTATATGTGATTAGTGAATGAAAATACCATTTTACATTAAAATTGCATGCATTCATAATTGACTAAGTTGTTGAATTAATTAGCCATATGACTTGGAGCTTGCTTCTTATGTTCATGTACACAAATTTACATAGTTTGAATGTAAATGGGTATATAGTCTGAAAATCCCGAGAATATGAAGCTTTAGCTAGCTTCAAGGAAGCCATTTGATTACCTTACTTCCCTGGTTTAACAACGACACAAGCCTATTTAATTTCATTCTTATCTCCTTTTTGTATAAGAATTTGGATAAAGTTTTAAATTAATATGTTTAAATAATTCAATTAAATAAAATATAAATTCTAAACATACACATACATTCATCATTTAAGTGTGCTAAAATATGTTGCATGTATAGATACACTTAGGATTAAATCATATGCATGTTACATGTGATGGAAAGGAAAGATTTAATTTATGTCATATGGTAGTAATACAATTAAATTAATCTTAAAATGCCATTAGTTTTGAATAGAATTATTTAAAGTTAATCTAAACCTAGAATTAATTAAATCATTTAATAAGCCATTCATTAAAGAGAACTAAATCAAATTGATATACATTAGAAAGTGACTTAAGGTAGGGATGAAAGAGGGCAATCCTCTTTTCCTCTCTTTATAACACTTAGTTTCTAAGTGTAATCAAATGAAGAAAAAGAAAACACAAATTAAAATTCTCAAATTAATTAAACTGCTTCAAGTGAAATCAACCTTTCATGTTAAATTGAATGCTTCTACACTTAAGAAATACAACACTAATGCCTAACAAGACTTACCACACAAGCCATAATACACACATTATAATTAAGTTACCACTTCTAGCTCTAAGTTAGGACGGTGTATGATATGATGTATATTTTGTTTTATGATGTAGTATTTTAGATTGGATGTTAGGGTGTATGCTTCTTAGACTAGATGATATGCCAATATTAGCCTAATCATATTTTTTGTAGGGGATTATACTTAAGGGATGCTTTAAAATAAATGTGAATGCTCTTTTTGCAGGTTACTTAAATCCATATGCATAATCCAAGTTAGGACAAGTGTGCTTAGTTACCTATGTGTAGGGAGCTAAGTCTAAATTATAAATACAACTGCTTGGGATTATATGTATATTTAGCTAACCTCAATTTTGCAAGTGTAGTTAAATTTACCTTTCCCATATAAATGTAATTTTTTCAATAGGAATTAGGATTAGTGCTATGGAGGATTAGGATGAGTAATGGTCAGAAGGATTTTTCCTAGGGTGCCCTATGATGCTTTGATGTTAGCACCACCCAAATCAAAGAAGGAACCAAATCAAAATGGAAATATGAAGAAGGAAATTTAATACAATTATAATTATTCTTTCTATTCTAAGTTGTATAAGAGTAGAGCTACTGCCCATCTTTTCTCTCTTTGGGTTTGTGCAGAACACCATTTTTTATTCTTTAATATTTTATATAATTGTTTAATGTTATGTATACAATGTGCATTAGGATGACATGCTTTTCATAATTTCTTAAATGATTGATGCTTTAATGTGTGGCTTGGATATGATTAGGCTCTTAGGTTAAAAATAACTTTTCTACCCAACTAATCACTCATAACTAAATTTTAAACAAGAAATAACCTCATCATAAAGTCTAATACATAAATAAGATAATTAAAAGAATTAACAACCCCTTAGCTATATGGTTGTATGTTTCACATCATGCATGCATATTCTTTCTCTCTTGAACATGGAGGATCTCCATCCTTGCACGAAAAAGGAATGCTTAACTTGTGGGAGCATCCCTTGTGGTGAAGAACACCTTCTTCTAGCTGATTTGACCTATAACCTATTTCAACATGCATTTAGGCATAAGAAATCCTAAAGCCTCTATCAAAATGATCTATCTAAAATGAAATAAAATTTGAAAAGATTTTTAATCTATAGATTAAGTCATCAACTCATATCACTCATGCTCTAGTCTTTTTGGGAGTGTGTTTAGGACTCTAGTCTCTTTCTAATTAAATAATTACCCTAGCTATCTTGCAATTCATAAGACCAGACTATATAGCTTTAAAATAGTAGGAGTTAGTTGGTAGCCACTCCAAGTGATTATAAGTCTAAAAGTCGGACAATTTATTCTCTCTTATGGAGGTAAACCCTTACGTCCATCTATTGCTTAGATTTAGGTCATGCTTTAGCTCATAGTAAAGCTCTCTAGATTTAGGATCCAAGGTATTTATTTCCTTCAAGCTACGAGCATAAATCCTCACCTTTTGGGCATTCCCATAACCATGTGTTGGTGGATTATAAGCCCCAGTAATCTAATTAAAT
Source organism: Cymbidium sinense (assembly GCA_021442155.1). Taxonomy (NCBI): domain Eukaryota; kingdom Viridiplantae; phylum Streptophyta; class Magnoliopsida; order Asparagales; family Orchidaceae; genus Cymbidium; species Cymbidium sinense. Next base: position 365,733,140 of record CM038214.1, on the reverse strand, counting down.
TTCAACTCAAAGCATATAATTCTCCTCAACATCAAAATTATAAATCCCAACCATAGGATAGATTGGAATGCTTACTAGGCTTCCTCGTATCATGAGCATTTCCTACTTCTTTCATTTGAATTCCAAAAATAAGTCTTCTCTTTGAACTTTCCCAATTGATTTTCATAATAGAACCAATCTTTTGATAGTCTAATCTTGAAATTTATGGAGATGATAAATGTTTACTTTAATCGAGAGTATTATTAGGAAATTTGATTTCCTAAGATGTAATTAACTATGGAGGCTTGCCTCCATAGGGAACTTAAGAACCTAGTTTAATATAAACCTTGCTTAATTCATCCATGTAAAGTAAGGGAAAAATCTCTAGTATATTCGAATACCCATCTTGCCTTAGGAGTCCTTATTATGTGATTAGGTCCATTGTAAGGTGATGCCTCTATCTTTCGAGATAATATATCATACCTCAATGTTATACCTGATCACCTTGAAAAGTACCCCCTACAATCATGGTGCCCCTCCCCCATACATTTAAAAAATATACACTCTCCTTTTTGGGAGTTTGGAGATGTCAATCCTCAAGTAGGCAAGGGTTATTAGACTATAATATTGACTGATACACCTAGGTCAACCAGAACTATGGATATCCTATATCTGTCAACATCCATTGTAATTTAAAGAGGTGATTGTGGTCGATCATCTCTAAGAGTAAGTCTTCATCGCTAAATGTAACTCTTAAGATGTCCTTTGAGTGGCATGCCTATTCTTTAGTAGTGGTTAGCTGAGGTAAGCATATCTCTAGATCAAGTAAGGCCTTGATTAGATATTCTCTCATCTCTTTGGATAAGACAAGGGCATCGTATATGCTTAACTTAGATGGAAACATTCTAAGGTGAGCTAGGACATTGTAATCAACACCGGCTTGGTCCTCCACAAGAATATTCATGGGTGGAGCATCCTATGGAGGGGCTATTTGCTCACTAGAACCAATGACTTGCTTACCCTTATCTTGAGTTACTACCCAAGGAGGTAAAACTTTACCACTACGTAGGTTGACATTAGTGACTTCAAATGATGAGCTTATGGAAAGTTATACCTTCTCATCGGGCATACCTACAGCTTCTCCTATGGGATCCTTAGAGTCAGTTGACTCCAAGTCAATCTCAAGAGGTAAACTCAATTGATTCAGAGAAGGATAGTCTGACTCTGAATCTACAAGGAAAGGATCAAAACTACTGGAGCTATTTTTTTTATTTATGCTCGAAGAGCTTTCAATAAGAATAAAATCAAGAGCATCAGAAGTAGATAATATATTAATAGAATCAAATTTCTTCATTAATTTCTTTTTGGGTGGAGGTACATGATAAAAATCAAGTAAAGTAAAAGGAGTAAGGGATTTAGGGCCCTTATCCACAGATACAATGCTCTTGCTGGTAGAAGAGGAGTTAGAAGAAGAGGTGGTAGCTGCAACGGTGGAGGGAGTACTAGACTTGGAAGGTGGCTAGACTACTGGACTATCCCTGACAAGTATGGTGAGCTGCTATTGCTGGTGGGCTATCATCCTCCTCGAGTTGTCCATTGTAACTAGCAAACCTTCATTAGTGTTGGAGGTTTGAGCTAATTCAGGAACCTGCAAGGAAATCTTCTTGATCTTAGGAATGATCTTCTTAGAGGTTCGGGAGAGGGAGATATCCTAACCTTCTTTAGTCTTAAGAGGATCATCCCCAAGGATTATAGAACTAGATGGTTGTTCTAGTAAGTATTCCTTAGGGATAACTCAACTTGTAGCTATGCTCAAGCTAGTCCTTAAAATCCACTAAGTCACATAGCCTAACATGCGGTGGTAGGAGCAATAGCTAGGATCAATGTTCTTGACCACTTCCTCCAACTAAATGCGAAAGTCGTTTCTTTGGAGAATCTTAAATATTTTCCTAACTACCTCTCTCTTGAATGAATTTGACTTATCCAATATGTCAGCAAGAGTAGGTGGAAAGTAGCTACCTGGTGATGGATATGAATACAGATGTTGGGTAGACTACTGGGGTGGTGGAAATGGTCATTAGTGGCTGCGGTGGTGATGGCTGAGATGGTTAAAGAGGTGGTGGCAAAGGAGGTTGTTGAGCTCTTAGTCTCGCATATTGAACTCTAGCTGGTTTCTTCCCTCTGTCTATTGACATAATTGTCCCTGGCTTCTTCTCAAACACCTTTTGTGGCTTCGGCCTAGATGATTGGTCGGGAAAGGACAACTATTTGGCTTCCTCTTGTAGGCTAGCCACCTTATAGATTAATTTCTCAAATATTTTGATGGTTAAGCCCTTAAGCATTAAGGCTACTGGGCCATGGATATTCTTGAGAAGAATCTCAATGGCATACTGATCGGACAACAATGGTTTGCATTTCATGGTCAGGTTGCACCACTTGAGAATGTAATCAATAAGGGACTCGTTGAGTTTATGTTTCTCTACAATGAGAACTCCTACAATCACCGACTGCTTAGCTCCAGCAAACCTCTTGATGAAAGGTGTTCAAACTCAGTAAAAGTCATCACCGAATTGTTGGGCAGTTCGGCATATTAATCAAATGCAACACCTGACAGACTTCTAACAAAATGGCGGAAGAGCGTCGTTAACACACGACATTTGCCTAAAGTGTGCAATGTGTTATCGTGGGTTCCCACTGCCATCAAAGATCTTGAAGGATGGGGGCACAAAACCCTAAATAAAATAAAAACTAAAGAAAAACCTAAGCCCTAAACTAAAAAAAAATCCTAAACTTAAAATAAACAAAATAAAATAAACATAAACCTAAACTAAAATAAACTAAACTAAAATAAATAAAACTTAAACCTAAACTCTAAACTAAATAAAACAAAATAAACTGAAAATAAACCTAAACCTAAACGAAAAAGACCTAAAAATAAACCTAGAATAAAAACTAAAAACCTAAACCTAAAAAATAAAACAACAACTCAAACATAAACCTAAAAATGAAAAATAAAACCTAAGCCTAAAAAATAAAATAAAAATAAAACTAAACTAAAAAAATATACATAAACCTAAACCTAAACATAAAAAATAAACTAAAACAAAAAAACCTAAACTAAAATAAATAAAACTTAAATAAATAAACTAAACTAACTAAAAATAAAAAATAAACCTAAATAGAAATAGAAAAAATAAAATAAATAAAATAAAATAAATAATAAATAAATAAACTTAAACCTGGGATAACTTTCTTTTAATAAAAAAACCCTAAACCCTAAATCATAAATCCTAATCTCTAAACCCTAAATCATAAAACTAATCCTAAACCCTAAACCCTAAACGCCAAGCCCTACAAAACCCTAAACCCTAAACTAACCCTAAACCCTAAACCTTAACCCAAACCCTAAACCTTAAACCCTAAACACTAAATCCTAAAACCCTAAATCCTAAAACCTAAACTAACCCTAAACCCTAAACCCTAAAAACCCTAAACCTTAAAGCCTAAACCCTCAACCCTAAACCCTAAACCCTTAACCTAAACCTTAAAAACCTATACTAAATAAAATAAAATAACCTAAAATAAACCTAAACCTAAACTAAAAAACCTAAAATAAAAACTTAAAACCTAAACCTAAAAAAATAAAATAAAAATGTAAACCTAAAACTAACCATAAAAATTAAAACCTAAACCTAAAAAATAAAATAAAAATAAAACTAAACTAACAAATAAACCTAATCCTAAACTTAAACCTAAACTTAAAAAAAAACTCAAAAAAAACCTAAACTAAAATAAATAAACCTGAAATAAATAAACTAAACTAAATAAAAATAAAAATAAAAATAAATCAATATCAAAATAAAAAACAAAATAAACTAAAATAAATAAAAAGAAACTAAATAAACTTAAACATACAAGTTGATTTAATTTAAAAATAAAAAAAATAAAAGTCAATAAAAAACTCCTAACCTTAAACCCTAAATTCTAAACCCGAAACTCTAACCCCTAAACCCTAAAATCCTAAACCATAAATCCTAAACCATAAACCCTAAACCTTAAAGCCCTAAACCTTAAACCCTAAACCCTAAACCAAACTCAAACTACCCTAAACCCCTACCATCCAAACCATAAACCCTAATCCCACCCTAACCTTCCTAAACCCACTCCCTCACCCTAACCACCTTAAACCTAAACCCTAAACTCCCTATCCCAAACTCCTAAACACCTAAACCCCCCAACCCTTAACCTAAGACCCTAAATCCTAAAATAACCACCTAAAGCTCTAACTAACCCTAAACCCTAAAACTGACTCCCAAACAAACCACTCTAAAACCCTAAAAAACCACACCTAATCCTCTCTAAAAAACCTAAAACCTAAAACCTAAACAGCTAAATAAAAAAATAAAATAAATAAATAAAACCTAAACCTAAATAAAATAAAAAATAAAAAAACTAAATTAAAACCTAAAATAAAATAAATATACTAATAAAAATAAATTAAAATAAAATAAATTAAAACCTAAACTAAACTTAAAAATAAAATAAACCTAGGAATAAAAAACCTAAATAAAATAAAAACTAAAAGTAAAAAAAAATAAACCTATAATAAAATAAATTAAAAACTAAATAAAACCCTAAACCTAAAAAAATAAACCTTAAAATAAGATCTAAAAATAAATAAAACATAACACCTAAACCATAAACTAAAAAAAAATGAAAACCTAAAATAAAAATAAAATAAACATAATAAAATCAACCTAAACCTAAACTAAAATAAACTAAACTTAAATAAATAAAACCTAAACATAAACCTAAAATAAACTAAATCTAAACCCTAAACTAAATAAAATAAAATGATCTAAAATAAACCAAAACCTAAAGTAAAAAATAAAACTTAAAAAGAAACCTAAAATATAAACCTAAAAAAATAAAATAAAAACCTAAACCTAAACCTAAAAATAAAAATAAAATGTAAACCTAAAAAATAAAATAGAAATAAAACTCAACTTAAAGATAAACTAATACCTGAACTTAAACCTAAACTTAAAAAATAAACTAAAATAAAAAACCTTAACTAAAATAAATAAACCTAAAATAAATAAACAATACTAAATAAAAATAAAAAATAAACATAAATAAAAATAAAAATAAAATAAACTAAAATAAATAGAAAAATAAATTAAATAAATAAAAGTAGAAATGATGAATTTGAATATGTTCTCTCTTAAAATAAACTAAAAGCTAAAACCTTAATGCTATAGCTAAAATTAAACCCTAAACCTTAAACTCTAAACCCTAAACCATAAACCCTAAACCCTAAACCCTCAAATCCTAAACCTTAAACCCTAAACCCCAAAAAAAGACCTTAAACCCTAAACCCTAAATGCCAAACCTTAAACCCTAAACCATAAATCCTAAACTAACCCTAAACCTTAAATCCTAATAAGCTAGAAACCTAACCCTAAACTAAATAGAACCTAAAAATAAAAAAATAAGAAAAGCTAAAAAAAATAAAACCAAATAAAAGCAAAAACTAAAACCTAAACTTAAACCTAAACCTAAAAGAAAATAACATAAATAATTAAAACTAAACAAAAATAAAATTAATAAAAACCTAAACTAAACAAAAAAATTTAAAACCTAAAGAAAATATAAACTAACCCTAAAATAAAATAAAATAAAATGTAAATTAAAACCTAAACCTAAACAATAAACTCAAAAATGAAACCTAAAAATAAATTAAAAAAAACCTAAATCCCAAACTTTAAAAAAATATGAACTTATAATAAAAATAAAATAAACTTAAACCTAAACCAAAATAAACTAAATTAAAATAAATAAAACCTAAACCAAAAATAAACTAAACCTAAACTTGAACCTAAACTAAATAAAATAAAATAAACTAAAAATAAACCTAAACCTAAAGAAAAAATAAAACCTAACAATAAACTTAAAACCTCAACTTTAAAAAATAAAATAAAAACCTAAACCTAAACCTAAAAAACCTAAACTTAAAAAAAATAAAATAAAATAAAAAAATAGACTAAAAATGAAAACTTAAAAAATAAACTAAATAAAAAACTTAAACTAAGATAAATAAACCTAAAATAAATAAACTAAACTAAATAAAAATAAAATTGAACATAAATAAAAATAATAAATAAAATAAACTAAAAAAATAAAAAATAAACTAAATAATCTTAAACCTACTAGTTTACTTAATTTAAATAAATAAGTAAATAACCCTAAACGTTAAATCCTAAACCCTAAACCCAAAACCTTAAAAATTAAACCAAAGAAACTAAATAAATAAAAAAATAAACCTAAACCCAAAAACCTAAACCTAAACCTAAACCATAATAATGGCCAGAACCTTAACGGCTGGAACGTTAGCATCAACTAGGCTCAATCTAGATATGACGGTGGAGGCAAAGGCAAAGGCGGCGATTATTGTAGTTGTGGTGGGGGATCTCTAGGTGATAGTGGATATGGAGGGGGTGATCAGAGCAATGGTGGTATTGTAAGCGAGAGGAGTGATGTAGGTTACAGCCATGGTGGTCACAGAGGGATATATCGGGGATATGATGATAGATCCTATTGCTCCAGAGGTGATGGTGGTTTGATGGGAAATGGAGAAACTTAAGATCGGACTATCTGATCTACTGTATATGGAACTGTGTCTTTACAGTGATCTATATTATCACTTGTGTCTTAGAAAACTTGGTACGCTACTTGGTTGGTGAAATCAAAAAGAAGAAATATTGAATATGAATTTATTTTCTATTAAAAAAACCTTAAAACACTTAGCCCAAAACTAAAATCTAAACCCTAAACCTAAAAACTAAACCCTAAACCCTAAACCCAAAAAACCATAAACCCTATACCCTAAACCCTAAAACCTTAAACCATAAACCCTAAACCATAAACCCAAAACCTTAAACCCTAAAATCCTAAAACCTAAACCTTAAACCCTAAAACCTAAAACCTTAAATCGCAAACCCTAAACCCTAAACCCTAAACAATAATTAAACCTAAACCTAAACTAAACTAAACAAACCTTTAAACTAAACTAAACCCCTAAACTTAAACTTAAACTCTAAATACTAAAATACTAAACTTAAATCAGAAACCTAAACTTAAACTTAAATTTAAACTACTAAACTAAACCTAAATATAAACCTAAACTTAAACCTAAACTAGCCCTCTAAATCCTAAACCCTAAATCCACTAAACTTAAACTAATTTAAACCTAAACTTAAATCTAAACCTTAAACCTAACTAAATTTAAACCTAAAATCAAATCCCTAAACTTAAACCTAAACTAAACTTAAACTTAAACCCTATAAATATAAGTTTAAACTTAAATCCTAAACTTAAATCACCTAACTTAACTAAACTCTAAATCCTTAAACTTAAGAACCTAACTAAATCTAACCTAAACTTAAACTTAAATCCTTAAACTAAATCCTAACTAAACCTCCTAAACTAAACCTAAACTCTAACTAACTAAAGAAACCTAAATCCTAACTTAAACTTAAACCTAAACTTTAAATCAAATTTAAACTTAATCTAAACCCTAAACTAAACCTAAATAAAACCCTAAACTTAAACTGAGTTTAAATCTTAACCACTTAAAGCCTAAACCTAAATATAAACTCTAAACCTAAATTAAACCTAAACTATAAACTTAAACCTAAACTAAACCTAAACCTAAACTAAATAAACTAAACCAAACCTAACTTAAACCTAAACCTAAACTAAACCCTAAACCCTAAACCCTTAACCCTAAACCTAAAGCTAAACCTAAACTTAAGCCTAAACCTAAACCCTAAACCTAAACCTAAACCTAAACCTAAACATAAACTGAACTAAACCCTAAATTAAACTAAACTTAAACTAAAGCCCAAAACCTAAAACTACTTGAGCCTCATCCTCGTGTTTAGCGATTTCCCTTTCCCCTCTCATTTTAGCTTCGCCACTCTTTATTTTGTGATTCTCACTGGGTTCATTTTTGAATTGATGGCTATTGGCCTATTTCATGCCTTCATTGGAGTGATGTCATGGCTTGGCATCTTCCTCGATGATTCCTTGAGAAAATTGAATGATCCTATGGATCCTACTATGGTATCAACTAACTTGGCTTTGCTTAAAATCATTCAAAGACATTCCAGTTTGGATTTCTCTCCCCAATATGCAAACTCATTTCATTAACCATCAATTCCATTTTGTTGTGGGTGCTTTATTTGGTCGACCATTACAAATTGATCATGAAATGACTATGAAATCTTGTACTTTAGTAGCTAGAATCCATGTTGAATTGCACATTACCAAGAAATACCCCAAAGAAATCTGGTTGGGATCTAGAGATTATTGTTATGTGCAAAGAATTGAATTTGAAAATTTCCTTGTCTTTTGTTCTCACTGTAAAATCCATAGGCATGATAATTCTGAATGTTTCATTCTTCATCCTCACCTAAAAAAGAAAATCCATGTTAAGAAAACTTTTATTCCTAACCCTAGGCCGATCACTATTAAATATAAAAAAGCTACTTCAAAAAAAAGGAATTTTTGAATGTTATTAATAAGGTTGTTTTACCTCTTACTTCTTCTGTACAATTAAAGGCTTCTAATGTGAATAATAATAGTTAAACTAAACTTTTGGATGACGATTATGTTTCCATCGATTCAATCCCAACATCTTTGCCAGCTTTGATTGATAAAAATGAAGCTTTGACTGAGAATATAAATGAGGATATTAATGTTATGCATCATTCAAATTCAATGCAAAATATGGCTTTAATACCTCCTAATAATCAGGTTGAAAAACTAAATCTATTTTCCATATTCAGGATGATTTAAATTCTCATAAAGATTTGGCTTTGTCAAATAATTTTGGTGATGAAGAGGAAGGGCTTTGTGTTCACACTTGCCTTTAAATAAATATGTTTCTGCTCCCTTTCTTACTATTCTTGATGCTCATTTGGCTTTAATTAACTCTAAGGTCTTGGAAGAAGGAGAACTCATTTCTAATCAGGAGATTTCTCTTAAATTTGTGACTAATGTTGTTAAATCCTTCTCAGATGATGAATATATGCGAAAAGAAAATTGTTTCCAAACTTTTCATGCTAAAAAGAGAAAAAATGTTAAAACTTTCCCTCCCAAATTGCCAAGAAACACTAGATCGGCTATGGCCTCCCTCTCCTCTCTTAATTAACCTTTTCTTAACCCCTTTTATTTTTTTATGTTTAATTTTATTATTTGGAATGTTAGAGGGATCGATACCCTCTCTATTCATAATCATATTAGAAATCTTTGTGGTATACATAATATTTCTTTACTTATTATTTCTAGAGCCTCTTATTCATGCTAACAAAATTAATCATGTTGCTAGAATGATGGATTTGAATAAATTTTTCTCTAATGTCAGTAATTGATTTGGTGTTTTTGGAATAACATTATAGAGGTTTCTATTCTTTATGGTTTTTAACAAGTTGTCAGTGCTCAAATCTCTTATGGTGATTATTGTGTTTTGGGCTTAGATCTAATAGAAATCTTCTTTGGGATAATTTGAGGAATTTTACTACCTCTGTATATAAACCATATTTTGTTGGTGGTGATTTCAACACTATTTTATTCACTTCTGCATGAAGTGGTGGTTGCTCTCCTAATATTCATTCCATGGAAGAATTTTCTAATATGATCCTTGATTGTAATTTGATTGATATTGGTTTTAAGGGTTCTAATTATACTTGGCAAAACTCTAGACTTTGATAAAGGTTGGATCAGATTCTTTTTAATACTCATTAGATTACTCAATGGCATATTACTATCGATCATTTAAGAAGAACCTTGTTTGATCATGCTCTTCTTTTGGTTTCTATTAAATAGAATTCTAATAGATTAAAAAGTTTCTCTCCTTTTAGATTTTAGAACATGTGGATTCAATATTTTGATTTTTTTAATGTTGTGGCTACAATTGGAAAGCACTTTTACATCTTGATAATTTGATTATGGGGTTGACTAGACTTTGGTTTAAGCTTAAAAGTCTTAAGACAAATTTTGATTGTTGGAATAAGCATTGTTTTAGAAACCTTTTTGCAAATATCAAAGATACAAAAAAAAATGGTTTGTGATCTTGAGGTCTCTATTATGTCTAATCCTTCTAAGATTAAGGACTTGACTAAGGCAAAAGATAAACTTGTTAATTTTTAGAATATGTAAGAGACTTATTGGCATAAAAAAGATGATAGTAAACATATTGTAGATGGCAACAAGAATACTAGGTATTTCCCTGCTTTAGTTAATAAAAAGAGAGCTTTAAATAATATTCAAAAAAATTAAAGATGAGAATGGAGAATGGATTATGGAGAATAATGATATTAAGAATTTAGTTTTTAATTACTTTAGAAATATGCTTAATAGGAGTTGCTCTTACGGAGCTATTTCTAAATCACACTTGATTCCTTGTATTATTACCAATGATGACAATGATTTGCTTACTATTATGCCTAATGAAGATGAAATTTTTAAAGTTCTTAATAGCATGAACATAGATTCTATTGCAGGTCTCGAGGGTTTCAGTACTTAATTTTTTCAAAATTTTTAGTTTATTATTAAAAATGATTTGATTGAGGCTATGGTTGATTTTTTTAATAGTAATCCTTTTCCTAGATATTTTACTAGCACTTCTATTATTCTCATACCTAAGAAAGATAATTCAGACTGTTGGAGTGATTTTAGACCTATTAGTCTTTGCACCTTCTTTAGTAAGTTGATTTCCAAAATTCTTTCAAACAAGATTAGTCCTTTCCTTATTAAGATTATCTCTCTCAACCAAACTAGTTTTGTTAGACGTAGATCTATTAATGATAACATTTTACTAGCCCAGGAATTAATTCATGACTTAGATGCTAATACTAGAGGTGGAAATATTCTTTTCAAATTAGATATTACCAATATTTATGATAATATCTCTTCAAATTTCCTTTTCCATATTTTGAATATATTTGTGTTTTATGATAAATTTACTTTTCTTAGTAAAAATTATATTAATAATGTCTAGATTTCTATTTTGCATAATGGGGAAGCATTGGGCTTCTTTCCTTCTTCCCATGGCTTAAGACAAGGGGATCCTTTATCTCCTACTTTATTTATTATTGCTGTTGAGTACTTATCTAGGAGCATCAATGAGTTATTTTTAAACAATTGTAGTTTGTACAACAGAACACTTGGTGGTCTTCCTGTCTCCCACTTAAGCTTTGTAGATGATTTCATTATCTTTTGCAATGCTTCTATTCAACATATCAAGAAAATCAAGAATTTTTTAAATAAATTTGGTTAACAAAGTGGTCTTTCTATCAATGATAACAAAAGCTATTTTATTATTTCTTTAAGTATCTCTAATAATAAAATCAATCAAATATGGCATATCACTAATTTTAAACATCAACACTTACCTCTTAAGTACTTGGGTGCTCCTCTATTTAAAGTTCCAAAATTACCCCATCTTTTTGATGAGTTAATTCAAAATATTTTAAATAAAATTTTTGTTTAGGTATTCCATTTACTGTCCTTTGGTGGCATGCTCACTATTCATAAAAGCACTCTCAATTCTATGTTGTTTTATTTGATTCAAACTATTATTCCCAATAATTCTACTCATATTATAATTGATCACTTGCTTAATAATTTTTTTGGGATCCAATAATTCTATTACAAAAATGCATTGGACATCTTGGCATAAATGTTGTGGTCCTTTGGGTGAAGGTGGTCTTGGTTGCAAACCTATTTGTGAAGCAATGATTGCCTTCTTCCATATGCTCTAGTGGAATTTAGAAAGAATGATAGCCTTTGGGCTAATTTTATAATGGAAAAATATTGCCAAGGTAAACACCCTCTTATCTGTGCTTAGAAATTCGGTGACTCTTCAATTTGGGAAAGGCTTTGCTCCATTAAATAGGTTGTTGAATCCTTAATATCTTGGGGTATTCATTTGGGTTCTTCTTTCTTTTGGAAAGACAATTGGATTGGCAATGGATCTATTGACTCCCTTTTATCTACACACTCTACTACTACTATCAAAGTTAACTCTTTTTGGCTTAGTAACAATTGGAATGAAAACAAACTTGAGAACTACATTGCTATTTCTATTTTTGACAAGTTTTGCAACATCACTAACTTTTCTAATAAACCTGATAAAATTATTTTCAAGCTCTCTTACAATGGCGATTTCATTCTTAAAGAGGTTTGGAATTTTATCATAGATAAACAAAACACCTCTAATGTTTTCATTAAACTTTGGAACAATATCATTCCCATTTCTTATTATGTTTTAGCTTTGAAGATTTTGAATAACTTCATTCCTGTAGATTCCTTGATATGGCTTAAAGCATTTTATATACCTTCCAAGTGCTATTGTTGCTTTCATATTGAAAATTTTAATCATGTTTTTTGTCAATGGTGTTATTGCTTACATTGGATTTGGTATGTTGATTTATTTAACACTAATTATTTTCATGGCTCTCTTTCATTATATCAACTTCTTAAAGTTTGTTTCCATAAAACTGTGAAAGGTCATTTGAAAGTTTTAATTACTATTACCCTTATTTGGTTCATTTGGATGGAAAGAAATGATGCTAAATATTAAGGCATCCCTATGAACCATAAAGGGATCCTTTCTAGAACTAAAGAAAAAATTGATGCTTTGTTTAATGCATATTTAACTAGTAATCTTCATTTTGGAGGTTATAAATTTGTGGCTAAAAAATTGGGCATCACTTTGCATGATGACCATTCCTACAAGAGTATTAGGATTGTACCGTGGATTAAGCCTAAAGATAATTTTATTAAATCAATAATAATGGTTATGTTTCCCCAAACAAATATGGTTGTGGTGGAATTCTTAGGGATTCTAACGGTACTGTCATTTGTGCTTTTGCCTACCCCATCAAAGCTTTTTCTGTTATTTATGCTGAGCTCATGGATGTTAATAATGCTATTGATATTTGTTTAAGCAAAGGCCTCTTTAATATTTGGATTGAAGTTGATGCTCTTCTTTTTCTTCTTATGCTCAATACTAATAAAATGGGGGATGCTAACTTATTTTATCTTCTTAATCACACTAAAAGGCTTCTTTCTCAAGCTTGCTACAAAATTTCTCACATTCTTCGTGAAGGTAATGCTTGTACTGATTTCCTAGTAATTTGGGAGTTGAATTAAATGAGCTCACTTTATTTGATAGCCATAGCTTACTTAAGCATCTGCATGGTCTGGTCAATCTGGATAACACTAGACTGCCTTACCTTAGATTTTAACTTTCAGCTATTTTGTAGATCATATTGCCATAGTGGTTTAATTCAGTCTATTTTTGGTTGTTTTTTTCTCATTCCCTCACAACAAAGTGGTTTCACTTTAAATGAAAGCTGCCTTATTGGTTTTAGTTTATTTATAAACTTAAAACCCCTTCCTCTTTACCCCATTGTATACTTGACTAACCCTTATTTGGGTCATAGTGGTGCTATTTTTAATTGGTCTTCAATCCTCTGACATTGGTGGTTTTCTTTCTATGGCTCATGCTATGCTTCTTTTGTCACACAACTAGTGATGTTTTGGGGTCTCTGTTGGGGCTATGCTGATTTTGGCCTACCCTATACTAATTGATGTTAGGTTTGCCTCTAGTTTGCTAGTACCTTATTTGAATTGAATTTTTTTAGCTATGGTTGGTTATGTTGGATGCTACTATTTGCTTCTTCCATCTATCTAATTATTTTGAGTGGTCATTTTTCATTCTTTATTGGTCTCTTCTGGTTTGGCTTAGTTTTAGGCTTTTTGGTGGTTGCTGTTCTCCTTTCCTGGTTTTGCTTGGGGGCTTCTGCTGGTTGGTTTTTCCTTCTGCCTTGTAGATTAGAGGTAGCTTTTTTTCTAGTTATTTTCTACCTATTTTGTCTTTTGTGGTGAATGTCTACTCTATAGGGTTTGGAAGGGGCTTTGTTTGCCTCTAGCCTTATTACTTTCCTCCCTAATTTGTTGCTTATGGTTGGGTGGTTCTCATTGGCCTTCTGTACCTTGGTTTTTTGTCTGACTGAGTGATTACTAATTTTATTTCTTAGTTTTTTTGGAGATCTCCAAGTGGGTTGTAGCTATGCCTGTTGTTGTTCTTTCCCTTTATTTTGGGCTCTGTATTGGGTTAGCCTATTATTTTGGATGGCTGCTCCCTTTACTGAATTGGAACTTATGCTGCTGTGGTTGGTTGTTGGGTGGAAGCTATTGGTCTCTTAAAGATTTGCTTAGCTTTGGTTTTTTTCAATTATTTTTTATTATTTTCCTATTTTAGGTTGGTGTTTTCTTTTTGTTGGTTGTTTTCACAATTGATTGGTATGAGGACAGCTGCTTTTTGGTTCTTTTTTCTTCCATACTTGGGTTTTATTTACTGGAGGAGAGGGTTGTGGCTATTTTTTTGTCTATGCCTACTGGTTTACTGGAAGCTGCTCTGCAGACTGGATTGGTCTAGTGTTTGCTGAGGGCTGGTTGTGGCTCTCTCTAGCTTGGTGTTTTGGGATTGGATGTTGTCTTGCCTTGGATGCTTGTGCCTGGCTAGGTGTCTTGGGATTTAGGTTGGCTATTGGTATTGACTCCCTCTGGTTTATTTTGCTTTCCTTATTTCTTGATATTTGCCTCTTAATTGGTGGTGCTAGATTTGCAATTTTTTCTACTACCTTGGTGGTGGTTTTGATAGTAATTTTTGGATGCCCATTTGGTCTCCCTATGGCTTCCTCTCTCTGGTGCTGCTTATCTTCTACTATTTTGTTATTTGGGTGGAGGTTTTGCCTTTGGATTTTGAATTCTAGTGCTTTGGAGATAGTCGTGGGTTGTTGCTATGCCTTTGGGACTATTTTGCTGGGTTGTGTTGTTACCCCTATTCATGCTAATTGCTCCTTTTTTGGGTTTGTCTTCCTTTTGGTGGTGGCTTTAGTGGAGTTACTACTTGGTTTTTCTAGCTTGGCCACTGATCCTACTTCTAAGTTGCTGGCTTTATGTAATTGGTCTATTGTGGGTTTTGGTTGGTGGGTTGCCTACTGGCTAGCTCTTTTCTCTATTTGTTTGGTGCAAGACCTAGATCACTATGGACTATTTTTACTTGGATGATTTGCTTATATCAAGTATGCTGGCTATGACAACCTTGATGTTCCCCATATCTTCTCTCTAGTTGGTAGCATTACATATGACTGTAACCCTTCTCAGGATGTTTGGATGCTCATATGTATTGTTGCCACTTGAGATGATCTTAACTTGAGCCCGAGCCTTCTCTTTCTCAACTCTCTCTAAATTGTTTACTTTATCCTTTTCCCTTTTGCTATGATTATTGCCTTTGTAGTGTTTTGCAAAATTCTTTTGTAGGTTGGAACTTTATAGATGGAATGACCTCTACTCAGTCAACTCAAGTGTTGTTGCTACGGATCTTGCTTATATTGCTTTCTCAATGGGATCAAGAGCTACTGCTGACTAGTCCTTTTATTGCTTTCATGAGCTGTATTAGTCTTATTCTGTGTCTTTTTCTCATATGCTTTTTAGCTATTATATTTTTTTTTATTTTTGTTTTGTTTTCTTTTCCTTTTCTATTATACTTAGATGGGGGTTTAGCTTTTTATGTTTCTTGTAGCTTTGAGAGTAGAACTTTGAGCTATACCCCTATTAAAAACATTCTATCTTTTCCTTTTATGGTAATAAAATTCTAACTTTTCCCAATAAAAAACCCTAAACCCTAAAAAGCTAAAAATCGAAACCTAAAAAAAGAAAATAAATAAATAAAGTAAAATCCTAAACCCAAACCTAAACCTATTAAAAAATAAATACAAAAAAATAAAAACTAAACTAAACTAAAATAAAATAAAATAAACTAAGCTAAACTAAAAAAGAAAATAAAGCTAAAAATAAAAAACCTTAATAAAATAAAAACTAAACCGAAAATAAACATAAAATAAACGTAAAATAAAATAAAATAAAAACTAAACAAAAACCTAAACATAAAAAACAAACCTAAAAACAAAACCTAAAAATAAATAAAAAATAAAAATTAAATAAACTAAAAATAAAAACATAAACTTAAAATAAAAAATAAAAATAACAAAATGAAATACACCTAAACTAAAATAAACTAAACTAAAATAAATAAACCTAAACCTAAACCTAAAATAAACTAAACCTAAACATAAACCTAAACTAAATAAAATAAAATAAACTAAATTAACCTAAACCTATAAAAATAAAAAAAAATAAACCTAAAATAAATAAAACTTAAACAAAAAAAATAAAATAAAACCTAAACTAATAAAAAATAAAACCTAAACCTAAAAACTAAAATAAAAATAAAACTAAACTAAAAATTAAACCTACACCTAAATTGAAAAAATAATCTAAATTTAATAACCAAAATTAAAATAAATAACCTAAACTAAATAAAAATAAAAATAAACCTAAATAAAAATAAAAAATAAAATAAACTAAAATAAATAAAATAAAGAAAACTAAATAAACCTAGGCTATGGGTTTGCTTAATTTAAATAAATTTAAAATAAATGATTAAATAAAACTACCCTGATTCTAAACCCTAGCCCTAACCTACTAAAACCACTGCCCCTGACCTGAGCCTAAACCCCACCATGGGCCACACTGACCCCCAAACCCTAGCCACAGGCCCAGACCCTGGGCCATATCCTGGCCTTGCACAGGCCCTAAAACCTGGGAAAGACTGAGCTGACTCAAACCCTAGCCCATAGGCCCCAGACCCACAGGCTGGGCCCAGGCCTAAAAAGGCCCCTTACCACTACCACACCCTGGGCCCTAAACCCTGAAACCCTAGGCCCCCAAACCTTGGGCCATGACCTGACCTGGGCCTAAGATAAGATAATAAGACTAAAATAAAGCTACTTAAAAATTGAAAATAAACTAAAGGCCTAAACTAATAAATAAATGTAAATAAATCTAAACTAAATAAATAAAAAACTTAAATAAATGATAAATAAAATAATCTAAGATAAATAAAATAAATGGAATGACTAAATAAACCTGGGCCCTGACTACCATAAACTATACCAGAATGCTGATCCACAAATCTTTGGGCCTAAAGGCCCAGGCTCTAAAGCCTACTACAAGTATGGAGTCTCCCTAGGCCACACTGGGCCCTCTAAAGATCATGGGCTTTTAACCACCTATACCCTGGTGCTGCCCTGATCATACCATATGCTTTGGGCCCTGGGCCTACCACAAACTGAGCCATGGGCCCTAAACAGGCCCTAGGCCACAAACCCTGACCCTGGGCCCTGGGCCCTGAGGCCCTGAGCCCAAAGACCATAGGCTGAGGCTGAGCCATGACCCAGGCCATGGGCCTTAAACCCACAATGACCCAAACCTGACCTAAACCACAATCTAACCACTGACTAAACCTAAATGACCCTAAACCTCCAAAACTCCCTAAACTTTAAATGCTAAATTTTAAAACCCAAATCCTAACTAAACCCTAAAAACCCAAACTGACTAGCCTAAACCACAACTAAACATAACAATACCCTAAACCCTCAAATCCTAAACCCCAGCCTTAAACCCTAAAACAAACCTAAATCCAAAACCCAAAACCTAAAACCCAAACCTAATCCCTAAACCCTAACACTAAATCCCAAATGGCTAACTAAATAAATAAATAAATAAAAAAACCTAAACCCTAAAAGCAAATAAACCTAAACCTAAACCCTATGAATGGGTAGAAATATAACAGGAACATCACCATCAGCTAGGCTTAGCCTATATCAGGCCGTGGAGGTGAAGGTGGAGGCGACAGTTATCGCAGTGGTGGTGGGAGATCTAGAGGTGTTGGTGGATATGGTGGTGGAAATTATGGTCGTGGGATGAGGGACGGAGGTTACATTTGTGGTGGTGGTAGAGAGAGAGATCAGGGATATCATGGCGGATCCCACTAGCTTGAGAGGCAGAGGTGGTTATGATGTGAACTAGAGAATCTAAGGAACGGTCGATCTGATCTACTACTTATTGAACTGTGTCTTTACATTAGAGACGGTTCTAATTATGTAGGGTTTTTGATTTTCTCTATGCATGCTCATTATTGATCTATATCATCGATTGTCTCTTAGAAAACTTGGTGCTACTCTAGATGAAATCAAAATGAAGAAATGTTGAATCTGAATTTGTTCTCTGTTAAAAAAAATCATAAACCCAAACCCCTATACCCTAAACCAAAAGCTAAAACATAAACCCACAAACCTAAACCACCCTAAACCTTAAACCCTAACCCTAAATCCTAAATCCACCCTATAAACCTCTACCCACCCATAAAAACCCTAAACTATAAACCACCTAAACTCAACTACCCTAAACCCTAAACACTAAACTTACCACCTACCACAACCTAAACATAAACCTACTAAATAAAACCTAAAAATAAACCCTAAATAAATAAAATAAAATAAAACCTTAAATAAACCTAAATATAATAAAATAAATAAAAAATAAACTTAAATAAAATAAACTTGTAAAATAAATAAATAAAATAAAATAAACCTAATAAAATAAAATAAAATAAATAAATAAAAATAAACAAACTAAATAAAATAAATAAAAATAAAATCTAAACCAATTAAAACTTAAACCTAAAATAAAAATAAAATAAACTAAACCAAATTAAAATAAACTAAACTAAAATAAATAAAATAAAATAAACTAAACCTAAATAAATCTAAACTAAAATAAAAAATAAACCTAAAATAAAATCTAAAACCTAAAATAAACTAAAATAAAATAAAACTAAACTAAATAGATAAACCTAAAATAAATAAACTAAACTAAAAAAAAATAAAAATAAACCTAAATAAAATAAAATAAAAATAAACTAAAATAAATAAAAAAACTAAAATAAACCCTAAACTTATGCTTAATTTAGAATAAAACCCCACCCTAAACCATAAACCCCAAACCATGAGACCCTAAACCCTACTTTAAACTCTAACCTGACCCTAGGCCTCACCATACTGCATGACCCTAAATGCTGGGCCTTACCGGACCCTAAACATCATGGGCATAAACCTAAACCACTGACACCTGGAGTCCAGGCCTAAACTGAACCACAGGCCTAAACTAATCAGGCCATCTAATGATGTTTGACCCTAACTACTCTCTATACCACCTTGGGCCACAGGCCCAGCCACTGGGTTTTGGGCCACTAACCCAGATGTTGGGCCTGACTAGGCCCTGACCACAGGCCCTAAACCTAGGCCCTGAGCCATGAGTCTGACCTGAGTCTGAGTCACAGTCCTGATCTCTCTAGGCCCTACTGGGCTAAGCCACTTGGATCTGGATCACTACCAAACCAACCTGATCACTCCCAGGCCTCCATCCTTGGGCCAACCATGACACTAAACCCTAAAATGGGTGAGTCATTAAACATTAAACCACCTAAACCCTAAATCCTCACTACCCACCACACTCCCTAAACCCAACCACAAACCCTAAACCCTAAAACCACAAACCACAAAACCAAACCCAAAACCCAAAACCCAAAACCCTAAACCATAATCCCTAAACACTAACCTTAAACCCTAAACCTAAAAATAAACCTAAAGTAACTAAAAAAAAAAAGAAAATAAACCTAAACCCTAAAAGCTAACAAACTTAAACCTAAACTCAAAGAATGGGATGAAACTTGTTGACAGGAACATCACCATCAACTAGACTTAGTTTAGATATGGTCGTGGAGGTGAAGGCGGAGGTGGTGGTTATCGCAGTGGTGGTGAGGGATCTGGAGGTGATGGTGGATATGGAGGTGGCGTTTATGGTGGCAGGACGAGCGACGGTGGTTACAACTGTGCTGGTGGCGGAGGGAGAGATGTGGGATATGATGGCGATCCCGTTACATGAGAGGCGGGGTGGTTCTGATGGAAACTAGAGAAATTGAAGAACGATCGATCCGATCAGGTGCTTATGCAACTATGTCTTTACAGAAGAGACGAATCTAGTTATGTAGAGCTTTTGAATTGCTCTATGCATGCTCATTTTTATTTATGTCATCGCTTATGTCTTAGAAAACTTGGTGTCCCACTTGATTGACAAAATTGAAAACAATAAATGTTGAATCTGAATTTATTCTTTGTTAAAAAAAATATTAACCCTTAACGCTAAACCCTAAACCCTAAACTAAAATAAAAATCCTAAACTTAAAACCTAAAACCTAAACCCTAAACCATAAACCCTAAACCTAAAACCCTAAAAACCCTAAATCATAAATCCTATACTAAAAAAAACTAAAAAAAAACTAAACAAAAACCCTAAACCCTAAACCCTAAACCCTAAATCCTAAAACCTGCAACCCTATACCCTAAACCCTAAAACCCAAATCCTTAACCCTAAAGTAACCCTAAACCCTAAAAACTTTAAAACCTAAACCTACTTTAAATAAAAATTAAATGAAATAAACCCTTAAAATAAAATAAAATAAAATTAAAATAAAATAAAACCTAAACTAAGCTTAACCTACAAAGATAAAATAAATAATAAAATAAATTAATGTAATAAAATAAAACACCTAAACTAAACTAATAAAACAAAGATAAACCTAAGAATAAAACCTAAAATAGATAAAACTAAACATAAAATAAAAATAAAATAAATCTAAAATAAAGAAATAAAACTAAATAAAAGTTAAACCTACTAAAAGCTAAACCCTAAAAATAAAAACCCCTGACTCTAAACTAAAATAAATCCTAAAATACCTGAGCACTAGGCAACCCTAAAACCCACCTAAACCCTAAACCCACAACCATACCTAAACCCTAAACTATAAACCCTAAACCCTAATCCATAAATGCTAACCCTAAACCCAAAACCATAATCCTAAATTTAAAGTAACTAAATAAATAAATAAAATAAACCTAAACCCTAACAGCTAATAAACCTAAACCTAAACCTAAACCCTAAGAATGGAACCTTGGCAGACATCTAATAATTGATAGATCTGGTCATAAATGAAAGGATATGATTATCGAGTGGTGGGGGATCTGGTGGTGCTAGTGGATATGGAGGTGGCATTTATGGAGGCAAAATGAGCGACGGAGGTTACAACCATGGTGGTGGTAGAGGGAGAGATCAAGGATAAGATGGCAGACCCTCTGGGCTGGGGTGATAATGAGCTAGAAATAAGAATGGCCAATTCGATATGCAATTTATGGAACTATGTTTTTACATTAGAGATGGTTCTAGTTATCTAGGGTTTTATTTTATATGCTCATTTTTATCTATGTCACCCTATAGAAAACTGTGCTACTTGATGAAATCAAAGAAGAAATGTTGAATATGAATTTGTTCTTTGTTAAAAAGAAACCATTAACCCAAACTAAACCAATCATAAACCCTAAACCTAAACTAAAACTAAACTTAAACCTTAAACCTAAACCCTAAAAACCTAAAATATCCTATACATAAAAACTACAAAACTAAGCCCAAATCACTAAACCCTAAACATTAAAATAAACCTGACCTAAAACCCAACCCTAAAAAACCCTAACCCAAACCTAAACCCTAAACTAACCAAAAGAACCAAAAAAACTAAACTAAATAAAACATAAAATAAAATAAACCCTAACGATAAACCTAAATAAAATGAAATAAATAAAATAAAAAAAAACCAACTAAAAACCAACAAAATAAAATAAAATAAACTAATAATAAAATAAATAAAATAAATAAAATCTTAACTAATGTAAAAAAATACCTAAGAATAAAACCTAAAATAAAATCTACATAATAATAAAATAAACCTAAAATAGAAAATAAAATGAAATAAAATGAGCCACAAAAATAAATCATAATTCTAAAATAATAATCTGAGCTAAACCTACCACAGGCTCTAAACCCTGGGCCTGCAACCCTGGGCCTCACCCTGGGCCTAAACCCTACACACTGTACTAAACCTCACCATGGGCCCCCAAACAGGCCACAACACACCTGGATCCTCTCCCAGGCCTCCAAATCCTGATCTCAGACCTGACCTAAATCCCAGATCCTGGGCCCTGAGCCCTGATCCTAACTAAACTGAAACAAAAAAACATAAACTATAAAACTAAGACTTAAATAAAATAATAAATAAAATAAATGTAAAACTAAAATCAAAACCTAAACTAAAAATAAAATAAAATAAACTAAAATAAAAAATAAAATAAAACAAACTAATTAAAAAAAAATAAAATAAACCTAAGAATAAAAACCTAAATAAAAAATAAAAGTAAACCTAAAATAAAAAATAAATTAAACCTAAAATAAAGAAAATAAAAAACTAAAATAAAGCTAAACTTAAAATAATAAACCCAAATAAATTCTAAAAATAAATAAAAAATAATACCTACACCCTAAACTAAATAAAAACCTAAACTTAAAATAAAAATAATATAAACCTATTCCTAAACTAAACTAATATAAAAAAACCTAAACCTAAACCTTAGCTAAATAAAATAAATTAAAAATAAACCTAAAACGTAAAATGTAAACCAAAATATATAATAAACATCAAAATCCTAAACCTAAAAATAAAAAAATTAAAAAATAAAAACTAACCTAAAAAATAAAATAAAAATAAAACTAAACAAAAATAAATAAACTTGTTTTAAATATAAATAAATTAATAAAATAAATAAATAAGCTAAATAAACTTAATAAACCTAATCCTGTCACTTAATTTAAGAAACATAAAATAAACCCCACTAAATAGTAAAACTAACCAACCTAATCACGGAAACCCTCCACAGGCCCCAAAACCCTAAACCTAAACCTCTGACCCTACTTTCGGCCCTAAATCCACCTAAACCCAGGCCCTCCACAAACCATAACCCAGGCCCTAGGCCCAGGCCACAGGCCACAGGCCCTAGACCCAGCCAATCTGATGATCCCAACCCAATGTTGAGCTCCCTCTTGTCAAAAGAGGACTCATGGGTTTAGGCCAAGACTGGATCTTGAATGCAAACATAGATAAAGATAATTAAAACTAAAACCCAAAAACTGACTGGCTTGACTACTAAACTAAACTCTGAACTATCTGGGCTTTCCCAATGGTAATGAAAAAACTAACTATGAAAAACTAAACCAAACTGAAAAAACAACTAAATACTACTAAAACTAAAAACCAAAAGGCCAATTACTGGGCTACTAATGACTGGGCTAAGCCCTTAACCCTTTAATCCAAAACCCTACATCATATAACTTGGGCTAAACTCCCAGGCCCTGGGCCCTAACCACCCACTCTGGGCCAGGCCCACTCTCTAAAACCTATCTGGGCCCTTAAAAGGCACTGAAAAAACCCCAGGCCATACATACTTAACCCTACCTGCCACTAAATACAGCCCACAGGCCCTCAGGCCCTGGGCCCTAGGCCCTGAGTCCTGGGCTTTCCCAGGCCAGATACAACTAAACCTGGGCCACAGGCCAACCCCGCCACTGATACAGGCCACTGAGCCTTCCTACCAAACTAACTTGGGCACTGGGCTAAACCCCACCTAAACTGACCCATACCACACTTAAGCCTTTCCTTACCTCCACTCCACTAAGCCATAAACATCCAAATACCCTAAAACCTGACCTGACCCACTAACCCTCTAAAGTAACTAAATAAATAAAAAATAAACTTAAACCTTAAAAGCTAATAGACCTAAATTGAAACTTAAACCCTGAGAATAGGTAGAACCTTGATGGCAGGAACATCACTATCAACCAAGCTCAATCTAGATCTAACATTGGAGGCAAAGGCGGTGGCGGCAGTTATTGCAGTGGTGGTGGGGGATCTGGAGGTGCTGGTGGATATGGTGGTGGAGGTTATGGAGGCAAGAGGAGTGAGAAGGTTACAACCATGGTAGAGGTGGAGGGAGAAAATAGGGATATTATGGCGGATCCCGCTACTCAAGAGGCGAGGGTGGTTCTGATGGGAATTGGAGAGACTGAAGAATGGATAATCTGATATGATGCTTATGGAACTGTGTATTTATAGTAGACACGATTCTAATTATCTAAAGTTTTTATTTACTCTATGCATGCTCATGTTTGATCTATGTCATCACTTGTGTCTTAGAAAACTTGGTGCTACTTGGTTGATGAAATCATAAAAAAGAAATATTAAATTTAAATATATTCTCTTTTAAAAAAAACCATGAACCCTAAACCCTAAACTCTAAAAATCCTAAACCTAAACTATAAACAAAAATAAATAAGTAAAAACCCTAAACCTAAACCCAAAACAAAACACAAACCCAACCTTAATGCCTAAAATCATAACCCTAAACCTTAAACCCTAAATCCTAAACCCTAACCCTAAACCTTAAATCCTATACCCTAAACCCTAAACTTTACACCACAAACTAACCCTAAACCCTAAACCTAAAAAACCTAAAACTTAAAGCCAAACTAAATAAAACCTAAATAAAATAAATAAAAGCTTAAACCTAAATAAAATAAACAAAAGTTAAACTAAACCAAAACCTAAACCTAAACTTAAACTAAACATGCTTAAAATAAAATAAAATAAAAATAAAAATAAACTAAACTAAAAATAAATAAATACTACTAATTAAAAATAAAATAAACTTAAAAATAAAAACCAAAATAAAATAAAACTAAACCTAAATGAAATAAAATAAACTTAAAATTATAATAAAACCCAAACCAAAATCTAAAAAATAAAAAAATAAAATCTAAAAATAAAATAATAATAAAACTAAAATAAAATAAACCTAAAAACCTAAAAAATCTAAAATAAATTAAAGTAAAAAAACCAAAAAATAAAAATAAAAAAAATAAATAAAATAAAATTAAAATAAAAAAATAAAATATAAAATATAAAATATAAACTAAAATAAATAAAAAATAAAATAAATAAAATAAACCTAAAACTAATTTTCTTAATTTAAAATAAAAGAATAAAATATTGAAAACCTGAACCTACTCTAAACCCTAAACTACTCTAAAACCCTAGCCACAAATCCTACCCTAAAACCATAAACCTCAAACCTACTGGGCAAACCTGATTGAAAACCTGATCTGAGCCAAACCCTAAACTCTTAACCTTAAACAAACCCCAACCTAAAACCCTAAACCCCAAACCTAACCTAAGTTATAAATCCCACAAACCCTAAACCCTAAGACCTGGCAGAAACACCCAAACCACAAATCCCAAACCTGCTAACTAAACTTTAAACTAACCTGAACTCTAACTAAAACACAAAAAACAGGCTAAACCAAACCTAAGCCTAATCCTAACCATAAACCTTAAACCCTAACCCTAATCCCTAAACCCTAAACCCTAATTCCCAATCATTCTGGTTTGGATTTCTCTCTCCAATATGCAAATTTATTTCATTAATCATGAATTCATTTGTGTTGTGGATGCTTTATTTGGTCGATCATTACATATTGATGAGGGAACTGCTATAAAATCTCATCCTTCAATGGCTAGAATCCTTGTTGAATTGGACATTAGCAAGAAGCACCCCATGGAAATGTAGTTGGGATCTAAAATTATCGTTACATGCAAAGAATTGAATTTGAAAATTTCCCTATCTTTTGTTCTCACTACAAAATCCAGATGCATGATAATTCTAAATGTTTCATTCTTCATCCTCATCTGAAAAAGAAAATCCCTGTTAAGGAAACTTCTATTCGTAACCTTAGGCCGACCACTATTAAATATCAAAAAAATACTTTGGAAAAAAAGATTCTTTTAATGTTCCTAATAAGGATGATTTTACTTTCACTTGTTTTGAGCAATTGAAGGCTTCTAATGTGAATAATAATAGCTTTTCTAAACTTTTGAATGAGGATTTTGTTTCCTCTGATTTGATCCTTGCATCCTTGTTGGCTTTGATTAATAAAAATGAAACTTTAATAGAGAACATAAATGAGGAATTTAATATTATGCATCATTCTAATTCAATGGAGAATATGGCTTTAATGCCTCATGATAATCAGGTTGATAAACATGATTCCATATTCCAAATTCAGGATGATTTACCTTTTCAAAAAGATTTGCTTTCTTTTATCTAATAATTTGGCTAATAATGAGGAAGGGTAAGGTGTTCCCACTTGCGTTCTTAATAAATCAATTTACGCTCCTCCCCTTATTCCCGCTCATTTATCTTTAATAAATTCTAGTATCTTGGAAGAAGGAGAATTCACTTCTCATCAGGAGATTTCTCCTAATTCTGTGACTTAGAGGTGTTGGCACCCTTTCTATTCATAATCGTATTAGAAATATTTATCGTATCCATAATATTTCCTTGCTTATTATTCTTGATCCATTTATTCATGCTAATAAAATTAACCATGTTGATAGAATGATCAATTTCAATAAATTTTTCTCTAATTTTAGTAATAAGATTTGGTTTTTTTGGAATAACTTTGTAGACATTTCTATTCTTGATGATTTTCATCAAGTTTTCAATGCTTAAATATCTTATGTTGATTATTGTGTTTTGGGATCTTTTGTTTATGCATCTTGTGATAGATCTGCTAGAAATATTCTTTGGGATAACATGTCTAATTTTTCCACCTCTATCAACAAACCTTGGTTTGTTGGTGGTGATTTCAACACTATTTTGTTATCTTCTAAATGAAGTGGCAGTTTCTCTCCTAATATTCATTCCATGAAAGAATTTTCTAATATGATCCTTGCTTATAATTTGAATAATATTGGTTTTAATGGTTCTAATTATACTTGGCAAAACTCTAGACTTTGACAAAGGTTGGACCGATTCTTTTTAATACTCATTGGATTACTCAATGGCCTATTAATTCTATAGATCATTTAAGCATAACCTTGTCTAATCATGCTCCTCTTCTAGTTTCTATTTAAAATAATTCTAATAAATTAAAGAATTTCTCTCTTTTTAGATTTCAGAATATATGGATTCAGCATATTAATGTTGACCTCACTTTTGGAGTGAGTTGTTAACCTCCTCTTCTTAGACCTAGGGATCTTCTAAACACTAAGAATTCCTTAGTCATAAGACACTTCTAGTTATTAGGTGAACACTTAACCTAAACCTAGAGACTTAGAAGGATTAATCATAGGATAAGCTATGCATTAGGGATTAAAGAGACTCACCTACTCTATAGCCTAAATTCTACCAGTGTTCACCTTCTCAAACCAAACCTCAAATTCAATTCAAATATAAAAATCCAAATTCAAATCCAATTCAAATGATTGAAGCCCATGATCGAATCCAAAATTGAAATCTTTAAGTATGATTTATCTTATGGACTAGCCTTAGCCAAATCCAAATCAATCCAAATTCAATTGATTTTCTCAAAGATAAATTCAACCCTTCAATCAATTTATCAAATTCAAACTCAAACTTAACTTCAAATCATGATCCAAACCTAAATCTAAATCAAATCAAATCCAAATCCAAACCCTTAAGCCAATTTCATGGACTTTTCCAAGTTCTACCTAAAATCAATCAATCCTTCAATCATCATTCCAAGTTCTACCTAAAATCATAATCAAAACCATCAAGTAAATCATT
This sequence comes from Cymbidium sinense, assembly GCA_021442155.1. NCBI lineage: Eukaryota > Viridiplantae > Streptophyta > Magnoliopsida > Asparagales > Orchidaceae > Cymbidium > Cymbidium sinense. Next base: position 365,705,598 of record CM038214.1, on the reverse strand, counting down.
CATATTAGAATTCAAAATCAAATGCAATTTTAGTCAAGTTTAAGCCTAAATTAATCAAATCATGATTTGAATGTTAAGTCACTAATATATTTAAAATGAAAATGATAATAACAAAAAATAAATTTTAATTTAACATACACAATCCATTTGAAATCTAAAATGAACTACAAAGAGAGAGAGAGAGAGAGAGAGAGAAAGATTAAACCAATTCTAATTCTAAACATCAATCAAAATTTATTCAATTTAATCAAAATAAAAACTAAAAATAAATGTTATATATATAATATATTAACCATTAAATCGAAAGAATTAATTTATCAAATTATGAATCCATATTATCAACAATTATTAATCATAATTAAAATTATCTTATTTTATATAGATAACTTATAAATTTTCATTCAATTATTTACTAAAGTTATTAAAATTATGTAAAACTTTTAAAATCATTTTTTTAAAAAAAATTAGGTTTCACCAAATTTCTTTTAAAAAAAAAGTGAAAAAGACAAAACTATTAAATGACCTACTCCTTGCTAATTTATTTAATCATGCCAACACATAAAAGAATGCAAAAAAAAGATAGAAATAAAAAGAGGGAATGTGGGAGAAGTTGAGGCATGTAGGACAAAGTTGGCATCTCTCTATCTCTCTCAACCAGCAGAAAATATGACACACTAAAAAAAAAAATTGAGCCCTGTCTTTTTTATCATCTCCCTTCAGGCAAGAGAAGTCGAAGCCCTCTCATTCATACTTCACTTGAGAGTGGCTCTTCCATCCTAGCCGGCCCTAAAAAATAAAAAATAAAAATTTCTCCTCTTGATGTAAAGTCAAAGTGAACTCTCTCTCGCCCATCTCTTCCTCTCAACCAAGTGAAGCCACCAAGCACCATCCATGCCTCCCTCTTCCTCCAAGGTGACCTCTTCCCTCACTTTCTCCAAACGAGACACATGGTGCATCTGTAGTATTGAGAGATATCCTTGATTCAACCTAGCCCCATAAATGCCAGAGACATCCCATGAATTTTTATTGATCGGTCAACCATGCCACTCAATTAGCCTAGCCACCAATAAAATCTCCCTCTATGCCTCCATCCTCTTTCATAAAGACCACAACTTTCTAGCCCAAGCATCAGTCCCATCCTTCATCACTTCTCACATTGGATTGTTGGTCGCAGAAGAACCCCTTTGAAGGTCTTCGGTGGATGGTTCTCTAGATTCAGCGTGAAGAAAGAATCCCTACCTAAAATTGTCAAGGCCGGTGATCCGGTCCTCCATGAGCTCATCGTTGAGGTCTCCTTGGAGGAGATCAGATCAAAGAAGATCCAGAAGATCATAGATGACATGATTGTGGTCATGCAAAAGTCCCCTAACGTTAGCCCTACTACTCCATAGATTGGTATTCCTTTGAGGGAAATGAGAGGAGAAGAAATGGAATAAGTGATGTAGAGTATGCCGAGATTTAATTTCCAAAGCCATCCTCAATGATCTATACAAAAATTCCAAATCAAAGGCACTACTGGTAGTGCTTGGAGGGTTCTTTAATGATTCATAATGGTATGCTCAGCTTCTAAAGGCTTTTGAACCTATTATTCTCAATGCTCTAACACATCATATATATAATCTAGGTGGAGATTATTATTCTTGAAGACACAAAGGAATACATTAGATATGCTCTTAAGAGTGAAACTGATGCATAAGACCATCGACCTTTTGATCTATTGGTAATAATTAATCCAAAGCTTCAAAAGAAGGGAAGCAAAATAGCTTTGTTCTTTGAAATATGTTTATGGATTTGATGAGCTATAGGTGGCATCTAGGTGGAGGTCACATGTCACGATCATTTTGGTCAACCTATCAAATTACTGCTTTTGGATGGATGGCTTGCATATTACAACATGAGTTTGATCATCTGAATGGAACTATATATGTGGATAAGATTATTTCGAGAACATTCAAAAAAGTCAAGAATCTAGATTTTTCTCTTCGAGTAGAATGCCCAAATCCAGTGTCTATGATTAAAGAAAAAGAATGCTAGCTGAAGTATTGATTCGACGCAACAAGAACCTCAATAGGGCTTTATTTCTTCCAAATGAAGCCACCTAATCCAACATTAGCTCGTGAGGTATAATTTTAAATTCTTAGAAAGCCTTAAGGATCTCATGTTTGATGTGTTGAATGCATCATTAAGATCCAACCTTAGAGCCCATGCACTTTACTTTTAATCCGAGAGTTTAAAGGCAAAAGTAAGACTATTCATTTTATGTGTTTGAAGTGAATAGTTTTGATTAGGCTGAATGGTGTAGTGATTTGACTCCACCTATCAAATCATGATTAACTTGTGCACCATTTGATCTTTGATGAAATGATCATGATTAATCCAACATTTAATTTATTATTAAATTTAATCAGATTTAAAAAAAAGGAGTTAATCAATCTTTAGAATAAAAAAAAGAAAGAAATAACATGTGATCAAATAAATTTTAAGTAAACCTTTGTAAAAAAAATTAACTAAGCCAATGACATTATAAATATTATAATCAAATATAAAAAGTTGTTTGAACAAAATTTATGAAACTCAATTATGAAACTTAATTCAATCCCTAATTGTTATATGTTGATCTTAAAAGTCAAAAACAAATTTTTTGTTATGAGACATATCCTTAATTATAATTAATTTAACTATTAAATACAATTGACTAAGCTTTATTTGATTAGTTATTCATATAAAAATTGGAGGAAAATGATTAGGACTTTCTTCCAAATTATTTCTTCTATTTTATTTTATTAAAAGAGGGGATTTATGGAATAGGATTAGGACCTCTTTCCCAACCTATTCCTTAAATCCATTTCATTTGGAGGGTAATTAATCAATTTGACAAATTAAATAAGAAAAATTGATTAAATAATTAATGATTTCATTAATAAAATTAAAATTATAATCATATCTAATCTTCATTACTTAATTCATAGGTAGATCTTTAGGTATTTAGTAGCATAAAGAAAATTAATGAAATTATGATTTATTCATAGGTGTTGGAAAATCATAGAAGTAATTAATTAAGTTCTTTAATCAAATTAATAAATAATTATGAGCTAATTGCATTAGGCCCTTTCATTTCTTAGGATCATTGCAAGTTATTTTCCATGCATATCATGTTGGCTTATAATTATTTAATTAATTACTTTAAGGTAACATAGGTAAGGGTTAATTAGTGGATTTAATGCATATTACAACCTAATTAATCAATAAAATCCACTTAATTAAATTTTATTAAACCAAATTAATTCATAAACATGGGAATGGGTTAGGATCAGCAAACTATTCATTCATTTCATTAACTCGAATTGAAACATAAAAGTTAAAAGTGACATAAGAAACTTTGGTTTGCTTGAAATGTTTTTATTTGATATGATTGTTCTTAGGAATTAATTTAATTGAACAAAATCATGTGTTTATGTTTAGTTATTCCTCTCCAATCATATTAAATGTTGTATGTTATTTGATTCATGCATTCATCTTTTGCAAAATTAACTAAATCAAATGCTTCCCTTTATGTCAAGCTTGCATGTGTTGATTTAATTTAATATAAGTTTGGCTATTATCACTATTAAACCAAAGTTATTTTCAAAAGTTTATAAGCCAACTATAACATTTGGAGTGATAATAGTTATAAATATTTATAAGCTTGCATGTGTCTATAGCTTAGAACATGTGATATGGAGTTCTCTTTCTTTAGTTTATATGGATTTACATAAAGTTTGAATGCTAACAAGTGTATAGTCCATTTGAAAAGGACATAACATTTGTTTGAATTCATTCCAATGTATTTCTATGTTAGAATTTAGATAGAACTTTAGCTCACATATATAAATAATTCAATTGAAAGAAATATAACTTTTGCATGATTTTCTATTCTTGTAGTCACTTGTACATTCACGTGTATTCAAGAATAGTGGGTATATCTAGTCTGAATATTTCATGGATGCAAGGCTTTAAGTAGCCCCAAGGAGGTCTTTACCTCACTCCCCTGGTTTAACAATGGCGAAGTATCCGCTTAAAACATTTGTACACTTGTATGTGTTTTTAGCTAATGAATCAAAATCTCCTTTTTAACTTTAGCTCACATGTATAAATAATTCAATTGAAAGAAATACAACTTTTGCATGATTTTTCATTCTTGTAGTCACTTGTACATTCATGTGTATTCAAGAATAGTGGGTATATCTAGTCTGATATTGTGGATGCAAGGCTTTAAGTAGCCCAGGTCTTTACCTCTCCCTTTGGTTTAACAATGGTAAAATATCCACTTAAAATTGTTATACACTTGTATGTGCATTTAGCTAATGAATGAAGATCTCCTTTTCAACTTTAGCTCAAATGTATAAATATTTCAATTGAAAGAAATACAACTTTTGCATGATTTTCCATTCTTGTAGTTGTTTGTACATTCATGTGTATTCATATATATGGAAATCTGGGATGTGAGGTTTTTAAGTAGCCCCAAGGAGATCTTTACCTCATTCCCCAGGTTTAACAATGGCAAAGTATCCGGTTAAAACTTTGATACACTTGTATGTGCATTTAGCTAATGAATTAAAATCTCCTTTTCTACAAATATACACATCTACATTCATCATCTAAGTGTGCTAAAACATATTGTATTTGTATATTTAAGATTAATATCATATGCATGTGATGGAAAGGAATGATTGAACATATATCATGTGATAGTAATTCAATTGAATTAATCTTAAGATGCCTTTCATATTAAATAAGATTATTTCAGTGAGCCTAAACTTAGAATTAAGTTAAAATTTGTAATAAGCCATTCACTAAAGAGAACTAAATCAAATTTACATGCTTTAGAAAGTGGCTTAAGGTTGGGATGAAAGAGGGAAATCCTCTTTTCTTCTCTTTATAACACTTAGTTGCTAAGGGTAATCAAATGAAATAAAAGAAAACACAAATTAAAATTCTCAAATCAATTAAAAAACTTCAAGTGAAACCAACCCTTCATGATAAATTAAATCATTCTAAACATAGAGAACTACAACTCTAATCATACCACACAAGCCTTAACACACACATTAGAATTAAGTCACTTCTTCTAGATTTATGTTAGGGTGGTGTATGATGTATCATTTGTGATGTATATTGTAGACTGGATGTTAGGGTGTATGCCTCATAGAATGGATGGCAGGCCATTATTAGCCTAATCATGTTTTTTGTAGGGCATTATGTTTAATGGGTTGCTTAAAAATAAATATAAATGCTCTCTTTGCATGTTTCTTAAGCCCTTAAGCATAATTCAAGTTAGGACAGGTGGGCTTGGTTATCCTTGTGTAGGGTGCTAAGTTCAAATTATGATATAAGTGCTTGGGATTGTATGTATGTTTAACTAACCTCTATTTTGCAAGTGTAGTTAGATTAACTTTTCTATTCTTAATGTAATTTTGCAATAAAGAATTAGGATTAGTGCTATGGGGGATAAGAATGAGCATTGGATAAAAGGCTTTGTCTTGGGAGGCCATGTAATGCCTTTGAAGTGGAGAAAATTAAATTAAAGGAAAGAAACAAAGACATGAAGAATGAAGAATGATAACATTCATTCATTATAAATTGTAATTATTATTTTGTAATTTTGTTGTAGGTAGAGCTGCCTACCCATCTTTTATTTTTGGGTTGTAAGGTGGTGCCCAACCACATTGACCTTTTATTCTTTCACAATAGGGTTGATGATTTCTTTAGGATGTGTACTAAAAATACAATGCTTTTCTCAGTTTCTTAAATGATTGATGTTTGCATGTGTATGGAAAGCTCTTAGGGAAAAATAAATCTTTTTTCCAACTACAACTCATAACTAAAGTTTTAAATAATTCATAACCTCACATAAAGCCTAGACATTAGATCAAGATAATTAATAGAGTTAGCAACCCTTAGTTGAATGTTGTATGTCCCACATCATGCATGCATATTGCTTCACTCTTGTAAAGAGAGGGCTTCCAACCTTGCATGATAGGGGAAGGCTTGACCTTTGAGGGCCTCCTCTGTGGTGGAAAACACCTCTTTCCTATTGATTTAGCCAATAATCTAACTTCATCATGCATATATGCATACAAAATCCCAAAACCTTTGTCAAAATGAAGTGTACAAAATCAAATAAAATTTGAAAAGATTTGCATTTGTAGATTGAGTCATTACTCATACCACTCATGCTCTAGTCTCTTAAAGAGTGGATTTAAGGACTTTTTTTTCTTTATAAATTAATAATTGCCCAACTATCTTGCAAATGCATAAGACTTACCTACATGGTTTTAAAATCATAGGAGGAGTTAGTGGCCACTCTGGAGCTAGCAATTGGGTGGTATTCTCTTATGGAGGTAAACCTTATGCCCATTTTGCTTAAACATAGGTCATGCTTTGGTTTATGCCAAAGCTAGATATAGGGTCTGTCCTTCAAGCTACTAGTATAAATCTTAACTTAGATTTCCATGTTATTGGATATAAATGCTTTTAATAAAATGTCAACTACAATAAAAGTCTCTTCAACTTCAAACATATAAAGCCCAATAGGATATATTGAAATTCTCTTCCTAGTATCATGAGTATTTCTTATTCCCTTTTCATAATAAGTCTTCTCCTTGAACAATCCCATTTAATTTTCCAATACAAATAATCCTTTGATAGTTAAACCTTGAAATCATTGGAGATCTTAATTTCTAATTTAATTGAGAGTGTTCCTAAGGAATTCACATTCCTTAGAATGTAATTAACTATGGGGGCTTGCATCCATAAGAAACTTAATGAACCTAGCATAAAATAAATCCTAATTTATTTTTCCTTGTAAAGTAGGGGAAAGATCTTTCATATATTCGATGACCCATCATGCCTTAGGAGTCCTTGTTTGGTGATTAGGTCTATTATAGGGTGATGATTTCTATCCTTCTAGATAGTGCATCATTCTTTAATGTCATACCTCATCACTTCAATAAGTACACCCTAAGATCTACGCAGTGTCCCACATCTCAAAATAAACACCACAATTAATTTTTTTTTAATGTTGTGGCTAATAATTGGAAAGCTCCTTTGCATCTTAATAATTTGATTAGGGGGATGAATAGACTCTAGTTTAAACTGAAATGACTTAAACAAAATCTGGTTTGGTGGAACAAGCATTATTTTAAAACTCTTTTTGGTAATATGAAGGATATGGAAAGTTTGGTTTGTGATCCTGAAGTTTCTATTATGACAGAACCTTCCAAGATTATGGACTTGAATGAAGCGAAGGATAAACTTGCTAATTTTCAAAATATGAAAGAAACTTGTTGTTTTGAAAAAGTTATTAATAAACATATTGTAGATGGTGATAGGAATACTAGGTATTTACATGCTTTAATTAAAAAAAGAGAGCTTTAAATAATATTCAGAAAATTAAAAATGATAATGGAGAATGGATTACGAAGAAAAATGATATTAAGGATTCAGTTATTAATAATTTTAAAAATATGCTTAATAAAAGTTTCTCTTATGAAGTTATTTCTAAATAGCACTTGATTCCTTCTATTATTACTAATGATGGCAATCTTTGCTTACTATTTTTCCTAATGAAGATGAAAATTTTAAAGTTCTTATAGCATGAACATATATTCTTTTGCTGGATTGGAGGGTTTCACTACTTAATTTTTTCAATAATGTTGGTTTATTATTCAAAATGATTTATTGATGTTGTGGTTGATTTCTTTAATGGAAATTCTTTTCCTAGATATTTTTCTAGCACTTCTATTATTCTCATAACTTAGAAAGATAATCCAGACTATTGGAGCAAGTTTAAACCTATTAGTCTTTGCACCTTCTTCAATAAGCTAATTTCCAAAATTATTGCCAATAAGCTTAGTCCTCCTCATCATATATCTCTCTCAACCAAACTAGTTTTGCTAGAGGTAAATCTATTTCTTATAATATTTTACTTTCCCAAGAATTAATTCATGATTTAGATGCTAAGACTAGAGGTGGAAACATTCTTTTCAAATTAGATATTACCAAAGCTTTTGATAATATCTCTTAGGATTTATTTTTTCATATTGTAAATTTATTTAGGTTTTCTGATGAATTTATTTTTCCTATTAAAAGTTGTATTAATAATGCCTAGTTTTCTATTTTTCTTAATGTGGAAGCTTTGGGTTTCTTTCCTTTTTCCCATGGCTTAAGACAAGGGGATCCTTTATCTTCTACTTTATTTATCATTGTTGTTGAATACTTATTTAGGAGCAACAATGATTTATTCTTAAATAATCCTAGTATGTATTGCAGAACTCTTGGTCATTTTCTTATTTTACATTTAAGCTTTGTGGATGATTTCATTACTTTTTGCAATGCTTTATTCATCAAGAATCTTAAAATCTTTTAAATACATTTAGAGAAAGTGATCTTCTATCAATGATAACAAAAGCTATTTTATTACTTCTTCCTATCTCAATAATAAAATCAATCACATCTGCATATCACTAATTTTAAACATCAACATTTACCTCTTAAGTACTTGCGCTCTTTTCAAAGGTCCAAAATAATCTCATCTTTTGATGAGTTAATTTAAATACTTTAAATAAAATTTCTATTTTGGAATCTCATTTACTCTCTTTTGGTGGAAGGCTGACTATTCTTAAAAGCACTCTCAATTCAATGCCTCTATATTTGATTCAAACTATTATTCCTAGTAATTCTACTCTTAGTAGAATTGATCACTTGCTTAATAAATTTTTTTGGGGATTCAATAATTCCATTAAAAGAATGCATTGGACATCCGCATAATTGTTGTGGTCCTTTGGGTGAAGGTGGTCCTAGTTGCTAACCTATTTGTGAAGCTATTATTGCCATCTCTCATAAGCTCTGGTGGTATTTTAGAAAGAATGATAGCCTTCGGGATAATTTTATGATGGAAAAATACTGCCAATGTAAACACCCTCTTATATGTGCTTATAAAGTTGGCGACTCTCCAGTTTGGAAATAGCTTTGCTCCATTAAATGGGTTGTTGAATCCTTAATATCTTGGTGTATTCATTTGGGTTGTTGAATCCTTCTTTTGGCAAGACAATAGGATTGGCAATGGATATATTGACTCCCTTTTATCTACACCTTTTACTGCTACTATCAAAGTTAACTCGTTTTGGCTTAATAACAATTGGAATGGAAACAAACTTGAAACTATATCTCTATTTCTCTTTTTGATAACTTTAGAAACATCCCTATTTTTTCTAACAAACATGATCAAATTCTTTTTAAGCTCTCTTACAATGTTGAATTCATTCTTAAAGAGGTTTAGAATTTTATTAGAGATAAGCAAAACTTCTCTAATGTTTTCATTAAACTTTTGAACAATATCATTCCCATTTTTTATTCGATTTAGCTTGGAGGATTTTGAATAACTTTATTCTTGTAGATTTCTTACTCTAGAATAAAGGGTTTTACTTACCTTCTAAGTGCTATTGTTGCTTTCATATTGAAAATGTTAATCATGTTTTTCTCAATGGTGCCATTGCTTCCAAATTATGGATATGGTATGATGATTTATTTAACATTAACTATTTTCATGGTTTCCTTTCTTTATATCAACTTCTTGAAGCTTATTTCCAAAAAATTATCAAAGGTCATATCAAAATATTAATTGCCATTACCTTTATTTGGTTCATTTGGATGGATGGAAATGATGTTAAATATCATGGTATTCCTATGAATCCTAAAAAGATTTTCTCTAGAAGTAAAGAAAAAAAATTCATGCTTTCTTCAATGCTAATTTAATTAGCAACATCCATTTTAGAGGTTATAAATTTGTGGCTAAAAAATTTAGTCTCATTCTGGATAATGTTTATTTCAATAAGGCTATTAGGATCATCAATTGGACCAAACCTAATGAGAACTTTATTAAAATCACCGATGGCTCGCTTTCACTAATATGGTTGTGGTATTATGGGATTCCAAAGGCATTTGTGCTTTTGCTTATCCCCTCAAAGCATCTTCTATTATTTATGCTGAGCTTATGGCTATTAATAAAACTATTGATATTTTTTTGAATAAAGGACTCTTTAATATTTGGATTGAAGTTGACACTCTTCTTTTACTTGATATGCTCACTTATAATAAAATGGAGAATGTTGACTTATTTTATTTTCTTAATCAAACTAAAACCCTCCTCTCTTAAGTTTACAACAAAATTTCTCATACTTCATGTAATTGCTTTGTTCTAGCCAATTTGGGTGTTGAATTAAATGAGCTCACTATATTAGATAATCAAAACTTACCTAAGCTGTTGAGAGGCTTGGTTAATCTGCATAACTCTGGATTGCCATACTTCGAACATTAACTTGTGGCTTTTTTTGTTGGTCTTTGGCTATGGTTTTTTCTTTGAGCCTTTTTATTGATTGCTATTTTTATGTTTTCCCATATTGAGATTGCTCCTTGTTGTTCTTCTTTAGGGTCTTGGCTAACCTCATTTTCTATGAGTGCTACCTTATTTTGTGGATGCTGCTATTTATTTATGCCTTCTTCCTGGTTGTCTTGGCTGGCATTTATTTAAAGGTTGTTGTTAGTATTTTCATTTCTTTCTTAGTGTTGAGCCTTTTGGTGGTTGCTACTTTCCTTTCCAATTTTGGCTCGATGGCTATTGATTATTGGTTGTTCCCTCTAACTTGTGGCTTGAAGCTTGATGTTTTTTGGTTGTTTCCTTCCTATTTTCTCTTTGGTGTTGGATGTTTATTCTCTGGGTCTAGAAGGGACCTTATTTTGATTCCGGGTTTAGTTTCTCCTGATTTCCGCTAGTGGGCTGGTCCTCCTTGGCTTTTCTTCTCGTTTTCCTCCTCACGATCGCTAGTGGTGGTGGTCCTCCTTGGCTTTCTTTCCTTGGTAATTTACTTGGTTGTTTGGTGGCCTCCTATTGGGTTGTGGTTATGCTCACATCGATCTTTCCCGAATGAGGTTTGCCTCATATCCGGCTTGCTTCCTTATCCGCTGAATCTTCACTTGTGGTGGTTGGTTGGGTGGCCTTGGTTGGTCGGGATTGGTCGTTGGTTGGTGGGTTGGTTGATGGTGCTCTTTTACCTCCTCTATTGGTGGCAGATCTGGGGGGTTGTTGGTGGTTTATCTTTGGTTTGGATTTGTCTTAATGGAGGCTATTTGTTGGAAATTATTATTTTTTATTTTGTTGATTGATTGATCAATTTTGCTGGTTTTGGTTTGGTTCTTTTGGTTATGCTTTCAACCTCCTCCTATAATGGTCTTCCTATTTTGGCTACAACTACTTATCTTTTGCTCTTTTCTATTTGGGTGGTAGCTTAGCTATGGGTCTATTTGCTGCTGGCATAAATGTTGTTTGTTGGTGGGCTGGGTGGCTTTATTGGTTGTTTGCTTCTGTTTTGTTACTAGTGAGCTCTTGTGGTTTTTTTTGTCTTGGTTTTTGGTTTGTTGTCATTTTGGGTTGGTTGGTTGAAAGCTATTTAGTGGCTATTATTTTTCCTTGGGTGCTGGTGACTAGGTTTGGTGTATTGGATTTTATTAGGGCTGTGGGTATTACTTTTTTCTGGTGTATTTTGCTCTCATTATTTCCTAATACCTGCCTCTTGGTTCGTGGAGGTGGTTTTGTTGTTACACTGGCTATTATTGGTGGCAGCCTTACTGGATGCTCCTTTGGTCATTTTCTTTATCTATCTTGGTAGAGGTGTGGCTGCCCATTTTATCCTTTACTTGTTTGCATGGGTTATCCTCCTAGACCGATTTATATTAGTTGGTGTTAGTTGTCCCCCTATTTGGGTATTAGTTTTGTTGTTTCTGGGACAATCTGGGATGGTTCTTTGTTTTGAGCCTATCTTTTCTAGATTGTATTGTTATCCCTAATGATGCTTGCTCTTTTGGTATTTCTCCTTGGTGTTGGCTTTGGTTATTTTCCTCAGACAGTTGTCCCTGATGGATGGCTATTGGTCTGCCTTATTGGGCTTGGATGTTTTGGTGGCTTTGTGCTTAGATGATATGTTTGCTGATTGGAATACTTTGCAACGTTGTTAGATGATGATCTTTGGATGATTGCTTACATGAGGCATTCTGGCAAAGAGGCCTAGATGTTTCCCTCTATTTCTTGTTTTGGCTGGTAGCTTTATATGTAATTGTAAACCTTATTCTGAAGTTTGGATGCTTATATAGTGTTGCTCCTTGAGATGATTGTGACGAAGCTTGAGCCTTTTCTTTACTTTGCTCTTTCTCTTTATGCCTGCTTAATTGTACTCATCCTTTCCTTAGAATGTTGTAGATTTCTTTTAAAGGCCGGTATCTAGCTGGTGGATTTTGCTGTTATCAAAGAAATCAAATGAATTTTGCTCATATCGAGCTACTGATTTGGTTTTTTTTGCTTCTCTTTCTTTAATATTGTAATAGTTTGGGGATTCATCTCTTTCGATTTTATTATAGCTCTTTGAGCATTAGTTTAAAGATTTATCCCCACTAAGGACTTTGTACTCCATAAACCACCCTACAACCCTAAACCTAAAATCCAAAACCCTAAACCCTAAAAACCCTAAACCTTAAACCTAAACCCTAAACCCTAAAACCATAAATCCTAAGCCCTAAACCCTAAATCCTAAACCTTAAATCCTAAAACCTACAACCCTAAACCAAAACCCTAAACTAAACCTAAACCTAAAACCTAAAACCTAAACCTAAATAAATAAAACTAAAAATAAAATAAAACCCTAAACCTAAATAAAATAAAATAAACTAACCTAAACCTAAACCCAAACCTAAAAATAAAATAAAATAAAATATATAATAAAAACTAAATTAAAATAAAATAAATGAAAACATAAACTAAACTAAAAAAGTAAAATAAACCTAAAAATAAAAAACCTAAATAAAATAAAAATTAAACTTAAAATAAAAATAAACTAAACCTAAGAAAATAAAATTAAAACCAAAACTAAAAAAAACCTAAACCTAAAAAATAAATTAAAAAATAAAATAAAACTAAACTAAAAAATAAACCAAAGCCTAAACTTAAACCAAAAAATAAACTAAAATAAAAAGCCTAAACTAAAATAAATAATCCTAAAATAAATAAAGTAAACTAAATAAAAAATAAAATAAACTCAAATAAATAAACAATAAACTAAATAAACCTAAACAAACTTTTTTTAAAAAAAAAAATCTTGAACCTTAAAACCTAAAACCTAAACAGAAACCTAAACTCAAACCCTAAACTAAACCTACAACTTAAACCCTAAACCCTAAACCATAAACCTAAACTATAAACCCTACAAAACCATAAAACCCTAAACAACTAACCCTAAACTAAACTAAACCTAAACTAAACCAACCCTAAACCTAAACCTAAACTAAAAACCCTAAACCCTAAAGCCTAAACACTAAACCCTAATCCTAAATGCTAAACACTAAACTCTAACCCTAAACCCTAAACCTTAAAACCCTAAACTCTAAAACCCTAAACACTAAACCCAAAACCCCTAACCCTAAAACCTAAACCCTAAACCCTAAACCCTATACCCTAAACCTAAACATAAAGTAACTAAATAAATAAATAAACATAGCCCCTAAAAATGGGTAGAACCTTGATAGAACATCTAAACCAGTTTCAAGACTAAATGGAGGTGAAGGTGGAGGCAAATAAATCACATGGGGATCTAGAGGTGCTAAGGGATATAAAGGTGGTGGTCTGAGCAGTGGTGGTTATGGAGGTGAGAAGAACAATAGAGGTTACAACCATGGTGGTGGCGGAGGGAGAGATCTTAAATATGTTGGATCTGCGAGAGTGGGTTTCATGGGAACTGAAATAAAGAATGTCAATCATCTACCGCTTATAGAATCAGTAGAGATGTTTCTAGTTATCTAGGATTATGATTTGCTCTATGCATGCTCATTTTATCAACGTTGTCACTTGTCTTAGAAAACTTGGTGTGTTGCTTGGTTGATGAAATCAAAAACAAGAAATGTTGAATCTGAATTTGTTCTCTCTTAAAAAAAACCTTAAACCTTAAACCTTAAACCCTAAACCCTAAACCCTAAACCCTAAACTAAAACCTAAACCATAAACCCTAAATGCTAAACACTAAACCCTACAATATAAACAATAAAACTCTAAACCATAAACCCTCAAACCTAAACCTAAAAAAAAATCAAAGAAAATAAAATAAAAACCTAAACAGAAACCTAAACCCTAAACCTAAAACCTAATCCTTAAACATTAAACCCTAAACCCTAAACCCTCAAAACCCAAACCCTAAGCCCTAAACCCTAAACCCTAAACCCCAAATCCTAAACCCCAAAACCTAAATCGTAAACCCTAAATTAACCCTAAACCCTAAAGGCTAAAAACCTAAAAACCTAAACTTAAACTAAATAAGACTAAAAAAGAAAAATAAGAAAACTGAAACCTGAATAAAATAAAATAAATAAATAAAATAATAACATAAAAATAAAACTATAAAAAACCTAAATTAAAATAAAAAAATAAAAACCTGAACTAAAAAAAAATAAACCTAAAAATAAAAAAAACCTAAATAAAATAAAAACTAAACCTAAATAAAAAGAAAATAAACCAAAAAATAAAATAAAACCAAAACCGAAACCTAAAAGTATAATATAAAATCTAAACCTAAAAGAAATTAAAATAAAACTAAACTAAAAAATAAACTTGAACCTAAACCTAAAAAAATAAACTAAAATAAAAAACATAAACTAAAATGAATAAACCTAAAATAAATAAAGTAAACTAAATAAAAATAAAAATAAACCTAAATACAAATAAAAAATAAAACAAACTCCAATAAATAAAAAATAAACTAAATAAACCTAAAGCTACTGGTTCACTTAATTTTTAAAAAATTAAACCCTAAACGCTAAATCCGAAACCCTATACCCTAAACTCTTAACCTATAACCCTAAACCCTAATCGTACAACCTACAACCCTAAACCCTACAAAATCATAAACCCTAAATCTTAAACTCCAAACCCTAAACCCCAAACACTAAACTAACCCTAAACCCTCAACCCTAAAAACTTAAAAACCTAAACCTAAACTAAATAAAATCTAAAAATAAAATAAATAAAAGACCCTGAACCTAAATAAAATAAATATAAAATAAAATAAAAGCCAAAACTAAAACCTAAACCTAAACCCAAACTTAAAAATAAACTAAAATAAAATATATAATAAAAACTAAATTAAAATAAAATAAATGAAAACCTAAACAAAACTAAAAAATAAAATAAACCTAATAAAAAACCTAAATAAAATAAAAGTTAAACCTAAAATAAAAATAAAATTAAAACTAAACCTAAAATAAAAATAAAATAAACCTAAAAAATAAAATAAAAACCAAAACTAAAAAAAAACTTAACCTAAAAAAATAAAATAAAAATAAAATAAAAAATAAAACTAAACTAAATTAAAAAATAAACTAAAAAAACCTAAACTATAAATAATCCTAAAATAAATAAACTAAACTAAATAATAATAAATAAACAAACAATAAACTAAATAAACCTAACCTAAAAAGTTTACTTTATTTGAAAAAAAACCCTGAACCTTAAAACCTAAAAAACCATAAACCCTAAATCCTAAACTCGAAACTGTAAACCCTAAACCTCAAACCCTAAACCCTAAACCTACAACTTTAAACCCTAAACCATAAACCATAAAACCTAAACTATAAACCCTGCAAAACCATATACCCTAAACCCTAAACGCCAAACCCTGAACTAACCCTGAAGCCTAAACCCTAAACTAACCTTAAAAACCCTAAACCCTAAACCTAAAACCTAAACTAAAGTGTAAACACTAAACCCTAAACCCTAAATGCTAAACACTAAACTCTAACCCTAAACCCTAAACCATAAAACCCTAAACCCTAAAACCTTAAACACTAAACCCTAAACCCTAACCCTAAAACTAAATCCTAAACCCTAAACCTGATACCCAAAACTTAAACCTAAATAACTAAATAAATAAAAAATAAACCTAAACCCTGAATGTGGGTAGAACCTTGATGGCAGGAAAATCACCAAACTATGCCCCTAGACTGGCGGAGGTGAAGGCGAGGTAGTTGTTATCAATGGGGAGATTTAGAAAAATATGAGGTGGTGGTCTGAAAGTGTGGTTATGGAGGTAGTGGCTGAAGGTTACAACTGGGTGGTGGCGAGGGAGAGATAAATATGAAGATCCTCGCTACCGAGGGAGTGGTTCTCATGGGAACCGAAATAATGAAGCGATATACTATTTATAATTATTATAGTAGATGCTATTCTGGATTATGATTTTCTATGCATGCTCATTTTATTAATGTTGTCACTTGTGTCTATTTTGTTACTTGGCTGATGAAATCGAAAAGAAGAAATGTTGAATCTGAATTTGTTCTCTCTTAAAAAAAAAGAAACCTTAAACCTTAAAGCTTAAACCCTAAACCCTAAACCTTAAACCCTAAACTAAAACCTAAATCATAAACCTTAAATACTAAACATTAAACCCTGCACCCTAAACCTTAAACCTAAACCATAAAACCCTAAACTATTAACCCTAAACCTAAACCTCAAACCTAAACGTAAAAAAAAATGAAAAAAATAAAATAAAATAAAAACCTAAACAAAACCTAAACCCTAAACCTAAAATCAAAACCATAAACCTTAAACCTTAAACCCTAAACCCTAAAAATCCAAACCCTAAACCCTAAACCCTAAACTCCAAACCCTAAACCTGAAACCCTAAACCCTCATTTAACCCTAAATGCTAAAATCCTAAAAACCTAAACTTAAACTAAATAAAACTAAAAAAAATAAGAAAACCAAAACCTAAATAAAATAAAATAAATAAAATAAAATAAAATAATAACATAAAACTAAAACTATAAAAAAACTAAAATAAAATAAAATAAATAAAAACCTAAACTAAATAAAAAAATAAACCAAAAATTAAAAAAACCTAAATAAAATAAAAACTAAACCTAAATAAAAATAAAATAAACCAAAAAAATAAAATAAAAACCTAAACTTAAAAATAAAATATAAAACCTAAAACTAAAAAAATTAAAATAAAATTAAACTAAAAAAAACTTGAACCAAACTTAAAAGGTAAACTAAAATAAAAAACATAAATTAAAATGAATAAACCTAAAATAAATAAAGTAAACTAAATAAAAATAAAAATAAACCTAAATACAAATAAAAAATAAAACAAACTCCAATAAATAAAAAATAAACTAAAAAAACCTAAAGCTAGTGGTTCACTTAATTGAAAAAAAATTAAACCCTAAACCCTGAACCTAAAACCCTAAACCCTAAACCTACAACCTGCAACCCTAAACCCTAAACCCTAAAACACTAAACCCTAAACCATAAACCATAAACCCTAAACTAACCCTAAACCCTAAACCCTAAACTAACCCTAATCCTTAAAAACCCTAAACCCTAAAGCCTAAACACTAAACCGTAAACAGTAAATGCTAAACCCCAAACACTAACACTAAAACCTAAACCCTAAATCCTAAAATCTTAAACCCTAAAACCCTAAACCCAAAACCTTAAAAACTAAACCCTAAACCATAAACCCTAAACCCTAAACCTAAACTAAACCTAAAGTAACTAAATAAATAAAAAATTAACCTAAACCCTAAGAGTGGGCATAACCTTGATAGTAGGAACGTCACCGTCAACCAAGCTCGCTCTAGATCTAGCAGTGGAGGCGAAGGTAGAGGCGGCGGTTATCATAGTTTTGGTGGGGGATCTAGAGGTGCTAGTGGATATGGAGGAGGTGGTCGAAGAAGTGGTAGTTATGGAGTCGGGAGGAGCGATGGAGGTTACAACTGTGGTGGTGGCAGAGGGAGAGATGCGAATTTGATGATATCCTAACCTGAGAGGCACGTGGTTGGGAACTGAGAAACTAAAGAACCATCGATCCGACCGCTATGGAATTGTGTCTTTATAAGAGATGCTCTAGTTATCAAGGGTTTTTTATTTGCTCAATGCATACTCATTTTTCATCATCACTAAACCTTAAAAAAACTTGGTATGTTATTTATTGATAAATAAAAAAGAAGAAACTAAACTTAATTTGTTTAAACTTAAACTAAACCTAAACTAAAACCTAAACCTAAAAATAAACTAAACCTAAACTCCTAAACTAAACCTAAACTTAAACCCTAAAACTAAAACCTAAACCTAAACCTAAACCTTAAACCCTAAACCTTAAACCTAAACTTAAACCCTAATTCAAACCTTAAAACCTAAACTAAACCCTAAATCCTAAATCCTAAAACCTATAACTTAAACCCTAAACTCCAATCCCAAAACCCTAAACTCTAAACCCTAAACTAACCCTAAACCCTAAACCTAAACCCAAAAAACTTAAAAACCTAAACCTAAACTAAATAAAACCATAAAATAAAATAAATAAATAAACCTAAACATAAATATAAAAATAAAATAAAAATATATAACATAAACCTAAACCTAAACCTAAAGAAAATAAAATAAAATAAAAAATAAAAACCAAACCAAAATAAAATAAATTACAACCCAAGCTAAACTAAAAAAATTTAAAATAAACCGAAAAATACAAAACCTAAATAAATTAAAAACCTAAACCTAAACCTAAAAATAAAAAATAATACTTAAACCTAAAAAATAAAAAAACTAAACTAAAAAATAAACCTAAACCTAAAAAATATACTAAGAAAAAAACCTAAACTAAAATAAATAAACTAAACTTAATAAATAAAAAATTAAAAATAAACCCAAATAATAAAATAAAATAAACTAAAATTTAACCATTTACTTAATTAAAAAAAAACTTAAACCCTAAACCATAAAAACCCTAAACCCTAAATCCTAAAGCCTAAACCCTAAACCTGAAACCTATAACCTACAACTCTAAACCTTAAAACACTAAACCGTAAACCCTAAATCCTAAACCATAAAATACCATAAACCCTAAACTCTAAACTAATCCAAAACTCTAAACCTGAAACATTAAATCCTAAACTAACCATAAAAACTTTAAACCCTAAACCTTAAACCCTAAATCCTAACCCTAACCATAAACCCTAAACCCTAAAACCAATAACCCTAAACCCAAACTCCAAACCTTCCCAAAAAAAACCCAAACTCTAAACCCTAAACCCTAAACCCTAAACCCTAAACCCTAAACCCTAACCCTAACCCTAAACCCTAAATCCTAAAACCTACAACCCTAAACTATAAACCCTAAACCCTAAACCATAAACCCTAAACCTTAAATCCTAAATCCTAAAACCTAAACTTGAATGAAATAAAACTTAAAAATAAAATAAATAAAAAACCTAAACTTAAATAAAATAAAATAATAAAACAAAATTAAAGCCTAAATTAAAACTTAAACTGAAACCTAAGCCTAAAAAGAAAATAAAATAAAAAATAAAAAACTAAACTAAAATAAAATAAATAAAGCCCTCAACTAAACTAAAAAAATTAAAAACCTAAATAAAATAAAAGTTAAACCTAAAATAAAAATAAAATAAACCTAAACTTAAAGTAAAATAAACTAAACTATAATAAATAAAACCTTAAACTAAACCTAAAATAAACAAAACCTAAACTCTAAACTAAAATAAATATATAAAGCCCTCAACTAAACTAAAAAAATTAAAAACCTAAATAAAATAAAAGTTAAACCTAAAATAAAAATAAAATAAACCTAAACTTAAAGTAAAATAAACAAAACTATAATAAATAAAACCTTAAACTAAACCTAAAATAAACGAAACCTAAACTCTAAACTAAATAAAATAAAATAAACTAAAAATAAATCTAAACCTAAACTAAAAAGATAAAACCAAAAAATAAACTTAAAATAAAAACATTAAACCTAAATCAAAAAATAAAATAAAAACCTAAACCTAAACATAAAAATAAAAAATAAAATTTAAACCTAAAAAATAAAATTAAAATAAATTTGAACTAAAAAGTAAACATAAACGTAAAGCTAAATCAAAAAAATAAACTAAAATAAAAAACCTAAACTAAAATAAATAAACCAAAACTAAATAAACTAAACTAAATAAAAATAAAAAATAAACCTAAATAAAAATAAAAACTAAAACAAACTAAAATAAATAATGAAATAAACTAAATAAGCAAAATAAACCTAAACTTACTAGTTTACTAAATTTAAAAAGGAAAAAATTCCTAAATCATATATCTGAACCTTAAAGCCTTCTAAACACTAAACCCTAAAACCTAAACCATAAAACTAACCCTAAACCCTAAACCTTAAACCTACAACCCTAACCCTGAACTAATCCTAAACCTTAAAGCCTAAACCCTAAAACCCTAAACCCAAAACCCTAGAATAACCCTAAATTGTAAACACTTTACCCTAAAAACCCTAAACCCTATAGCCTAAACCCTAAACCCTAAACACCAAACCCTACAGTCTAAACCCTAAACCCTAAATGATAAACCCTAAATCCTAAACTAACCCTAAAACCTAAGCTAACCCTAAACCCTAAACTCTAAACCCTAAAAACCCTAAACCCTAAAGCCTAAATACAAAATCATAAACCCTAACCCTAAACCATAAACCCTAAAACCCTAAACACAAAAAACCTAAACCCTAAATCGTAAACCCTAAACCATAAATCCTAAAAACCAAAAAACCTAAGCCTAAATTAAATAACACCTAAAAATAAAATAAATAAATAAAACCTAAACTTAAATAAAATAAAAATAATAAAAATAAAAAATAAAAACCTAAACTAAAACTTAAGCCTAAACCTAAGAATAAAATAAATATAACTAATAAAAATAAGCTAAAATAAAATAAATAATAACTTAAACTAAACTAAAAAAATAAAATAAACCTAAAAAAACCTAAATAAAATAAAAATAAAACCTAAAATAAAAATAAAATAAACATAAAAAATAAAATAAAAGCCAAAACCTAAACCTAAAAATAAAAAATAAAACCTAAACCTAAAAAATAAAATAAAAATAAAACTAAACTAAAAAATAAACTTGAACCTAAACCTAAACCTAAACCTAAACTTAAAAAATAAACTAAAATAAAAAAACCTAAATTAAGCAAAGTAAATGAAATAAAAATAAAAATAAACTTAAATAAAATTAAATAAATAAAATAAAGTCAAATAAATAAAAATATACTAAATAAACCTAAACCTATTGGTTAACTTAATTTATAAAAAACCAAAAACCCTAAAACAACCTAAACCCTAAACCCTAAACCATAAAACCCTAAACTCTAAACCTTATAAAACCATAAACCCTAAAAGATAAAACTTAAACCCTAGACCCTAAACTAACTATAAACTGTAAACCCTAAACTAACCCTAAAAATACTAAACCCAAAACCTTAAAAACCCTAAACCCTAAATCATAAATGCTAAACCCTAAACTCTAACCCTAAACCCTAAACCTTAAAACCCTAAACCCTAAAACCCTAAAACCCTAAACCCTAAAACCCTAAACCCTAAACCCTAAACCCTGAACCTAAACTTAAAGTAACTAAATAAATAAAAAGTTAAACCCAAACCCTAAATATGGGTAGAACCTTGATGGTGGGAACATCACCTTCAACTAGGCTCAGTTTAGATCTAGCGGTAGAGGCGAAGGTGGAGGTGACAATTATCACAGTTATGGTGGGGATCTGGAGGTGCTGTTAGATATGGATGTGGTGGTCCGAGCAGTGGTGGTTTTGGTGGCGGGAGGAGCGACGGAGGTTACAGCTGTGGTGGTGGTGGAGGGAGAGATCACAGATTTAATGGAGGATCTTGCTACTCAAGAGGCGGGGGTGGTTCTGATGGGAACTGGAAAAATTGAAGAATGGCTAATCCAATCTGCTTCTTATGGAACTATATCTTTATAAAAGAGATGGTTTTAATTATCTAGGGTTTTTGATTTGCTCTATGCATGCTCATTTTTGATCTATGTGGTCACTTGTGTCTTAGAAAACTTTATGTGTTACTTGGTTGATGAAATAAAAAAGAAGAAATGTTGAATCTGAATTTATTTTCTGTTAAAAAAACCCTTAAACCTTAAACCTTAAACCTTAAACCCTAAACTATAAAGCCATAAACTAAAACCTAAACCCTAAACCCTAAAATGTAAACCCCAAACACTAAACCCTAAATATTAAAAATTAAACCCTAAACCCTAAATCCTAAACCATGAAACCTAAACCTAGATAAATAAAATAAAATAAAAACATAAATTAAAACCTAAACCATAAACCCTAAGTAAACTCTAAATCCTAAAAATTAAACCCTTAATCCTCGTACAACCCTAAACCCTAAACCATTAACACTAAGCTCTAAACCCTAAACCTTAAACCTTAAACCATAATAACCCTAAACCCTTAACCCTAAACCTAAACAGTAAACCCTAAACAATAACCTTAACCAAAAACCCTAAACCTTAAAACCTATAACCCTAAACCCAAAACCCAAAACCCCAAACCCTAAACCCTAAACCTTTTTGAGGGTAACCCTATACCTAGATATTTTTCTAGCACTTCCATTATTCTCATTCACCAAAATTAATAATCATAAAAGCCTCTTCCTCTCATGGTTCTCTGATTCCATGTTCCTAGACTTTCTACGACCGATTTTCAATCCTTCTCAATCATAATTTCTAGCTATTTGCTCTCTATTTGGCTGCTAATGTGAATATCCCTTGTTCTATCCATGGCAGAGGTGACACTTTCCATGCAACTGAGCTCTTCAAACTTGGAAGCGTCGGCTAGGGCTTCTGAATTTGAAGGTATTATGGATTCGACTCCACCCGTTACTCTGCCTGCTATTAAGTCCTTCAAGGATGCATTATCTGGTAAGAACACTTCCACTAATGCTTTGGTTAACTTGATCTCCACATCTTTTTGTGGAATGCCTGCTATAATGTGCTCAGATCTTGAAGTGGAAAAGTTGGCTAAGCCATTTGAATTCTCTTTAGTTGGTAAATTTTCCTTACGTCACCCGACTCTTGATAATATCCAATCCTTTTTTCATAGCCTAAAGCTCTCTGGAATTTTCACTATCGGATTGATTGATCGTAAGCATATTCTTATTCAGCTATCTAATGGCTTAGATTACTCAAGAGTTGTTGTTCATCGCTCCTACATTGTGTATAATTATCAAATGAGACTTTTGAAATGGTCTCCTCTTTTTGATGTAAAAGAGGAATCCCTTATTGTTCCTCTATGGCTTGCCCTTCCTAATATGAGAATACATTATGTTACACATCAAGTCCTCTTTGTAGTTGGGGCTCTCTTTGGTTGGCCTCTCCAAATTGATCAGGCCACTGCTGCGAGATCACGACCATCAGTTGCTCATATTTTAGTTGAGATTGATATTACCAAAAGTATCAAAATAAGTATGGATCAGTTTTGAGAAATTTGGCTATAATCAAAAAGGAATTTGAAAATTTCCCTATTTTTTGCACGCACTGTAAGATTCATGGTCATGATCATTCTGAATACTTTGTGTTGCATCCTCATCTTAAAAAGATTAAACTGTCAGATCCTAATCCCTCTCTAGGAAATGAAAAAAACTAATAAATTGGCTTATGTGCCTAAAGTTCCTCAAAAGAGATTATTATCTACTGATTTGTCTATTGGAGAGCATTGCTGAAAATATGACTCATGTGGTTCATGAGGAGACCAATGATAACATACCTATTATTGCTTCTAATTGTAATACTTTGGTTCCTCTAGACAATAATTCTACCTTACCTCATAGTGGACGACGAGACTCATATGAACCCTTGTGGTGACTTGAATGGGAACTTTAGGTCAGATCAAAATCTGAAAACTAATTCTAAAAGTGCCCATTTGTGATAGTTCAAAATCTAAAAAATGTTCACTCTTTGGTAGTGGAACAAAATCTGAAAAGTATTTCTCAAATTGAACATGAAAATTGTGCTATTAATGGCTTCAAAATCTCTCCTTCTCCTACCCTTCAGAGTGATACTCAGGCTAACCCAATTCCTCATCTTAATTCTGACACTGAAGAAGGCAAATTACAATTAAGAATGTTTTGAGAGATACTGACCCTACTATAAATTTCATAAATCAATCTCTCTTGGATGGAGATACTTTCATCATAGATAGACCTTTTCAAACTATTACTAAGAAAAAATCCTTTAAAGCTAAAATGTTCACTAATAGCTCCACTAGAACCACTAGATCTTCTTTAACTTCCCATAAATAAACATCATTTTTCTTCTTCTTATTTTTCTTATCCTTCTATTATCTTTCTTCATTTCTTCTTATTTATTATGATTAATTTACTTATTTGGAATGTTAGGGGTATTGGGACTCTCATTGTCCACAACTGTGTTAGAAGCCTTTGTCGCACTCATAATATAGCCTTACTTGTTATTATTGAACCATTCATACACTCTTCAAAGATCACTCAGGTTGCTAGAATGCTTGGCTTTCAAAACTCCTTTTATAATATTAGCTATAAAATTTGGTGTTTTGGAATAATCTAGTCAACATCTCTATCTTTGATGACCTTCATTAATTGGTTAGTGTTCAAATCTCATTGGGTGAATTTTTTGCTCTTGGTTCCTTTATTTATGCTTCTTGTAATAGAACCGGTAGAGCATCCTTTGGGATAACTTAAGAACCTTTGCCTCTTCAACAAACTTGGTTGGTTGGTGGTGATTTCAACACTATTCTCCTCAAAGAAGGGGAGGTTGCTCTCTCCTAACACTCATTCCATGGAAGACTTTTCTAATATGATTCTTGATTATAATCGATTTGATATTGGTTTTTTGGGCACACGTGGCATAATTCTAGACTTTGGCGCTTGATAGGACCCTCTTTAATTCCCTTTGGATCAATCAATGGCCTTACTTTGGTTGAACATTTAAGCAACTTTATCGACCATGCTCCGCTTTTGATTTATTTCAAAAATCCCTCCACTAGACTATCCTCCCATACTTCTTTTAGATTCCAAAATATGTGGATCCAACATAGTGATTTCATTAATGTTGTTTCCATTAATTGGAGGGCACCTATTCATCCTGATAAATCCATTAAAGGCATGATTCGCCTTTGGCTTAAGCTAAAAAGGCTTAAACAAAATCTAAATTGGTGGAACAAGCATCATTTTAAAAATGTTTTTGCAAATCTCAAAAATATGGAACAACTTATTTGCTCTCTTGAAGATGTTGTTTTGACCGACTCTAATAAGCTTGATGATTTGAATGCAGCTAAAGATAACTTGATTAATTTTTAGGATATGGAGGAAACCTACTGGCACCAAAAGGCTACTAGCAAATATATTGCTGATGGTGACAAAAACACAAGGTATTTCCATGCTCTTTTTTTAAAAAAGAAAGCCTTAAACTCTATTAAAAAAATCAAAAATGATAACAGAACCTAGATTACTGACAATAATGATATTAAAGATTCTATCATACATCATTTTCAAAATTTATTAAACAACAACCCCTCCTTAGAAGCCATCTCCAACACACATTTGATCTCCTCTATGATCTCTAATGATGAAAACCACTTACTCAGTTTGCATCCTATGGAAGCTGAGATTGGTAGTATTCTCAATAGCATGAACACTGATTCTGTTGCTGGCCCTGATGGCTACATGACTCAATTCTTTCAACATTGTTGGCCTATTATTAAGACTGACCTTGTTGATGCAGTTGTTGAATTTTTTGATGGTAACCCTTTACCTAGATATTTTTCTAGCACTTCCTTTATTCTCATTCTTAAAATTAATAATCCTAAATCATGGGGTGATTTTAGACCTATCAGCCTTTGCACCTTCTTTCATAAACTAATAGCTAAAATAACTGCTAATAGAATTAGTCTGATGCTGCTTGAAATTATTTCTTCCAACCAAACTGGCTTCGTTAAAGGTAGAGCAATATCTGATAACATACTTCTAGCATAAGAGCTGATTCATGACATTTATGTTCCTATCAGAGGTGGTAACATCCTTTTTAAACTGGACATCACTAAAGCTTTTGACAACCTCTCTTGGGATTTCATCTTTCAAATTCTTTATTTGCTTGAGTTTTCTGGTTATTTTATCCCTCATCAAAAATTGCATTACAAATGTTTGGTTCTCTGTTATCATGAATGGTGAATCCCTAGGTTTTTTCCCTTCAAAGCATGGTTTGAAACAAAGGGATCCCCTATCCCCATCTCTTTTTATTATTGTTGTTGAATATCTATCAAGGAGTCTGAATGATCTTTTTTATAATAATCCTAGGATGTTTTATAGAACTCAAGGTGGTCTTCCTGCACATCTTAGTTTTACTGATGACTTTATAATCTTTTACAATGCCTCAATTCCTCACATTAAAACTATTAAGAATCTTTTAAATAAATTTGGCAATGAAAGTGATCTTTTTTCTCAATGAAGGCAAAAGTTGTTTCATTCCTTCTTCTAAAATCCCTAGCAATAGGACCAACCAAATCTTGAGAATTACTAATTTTCAACATCAACAACTTTCTATTAAATATCTTGGTGCTCCTCTTTTTAAAGGTCAAAAAAGATCTCACCTTTTTGATGAGCTAATCCAAAAAATCTCTAATAAAATTTTATTTTGGGAATTTCACTTACTTTCTTTGGTGGTAGGCTCACTTTGATTAAGAGCACCCTTAACTCCATGCCTTTGTATCTCATTCAAACCATTATGCTGACCAACTCTATCATTAATAGAATTGAGCGGCTCATTAACAAATTTTTCTGGGGATCTAATAATTCCTCTAAAAAAATGCATTGGACCTCTTGGTATAAAACCTGTGGCACTTTTGCTGAAGGTGGTCTTGGATGTAAACCAATCAAGGAAACTATCACCGATTTTTCTTATAAACTTTGGTGGAATTTTAGAAAAATAATATTGGGCTAATTTCATGATCAAGTAAATACTACCAGGGTAAGCACCCTCTCATTTGCCCCTATAAAGTGAGAGACTCTCCTATTTAGAAAAGCCTTTATTTCGTCAAATGGGATGCCGAATCTTTAATTTCCTGGGATTAACTCAGGCTCCTCTTTCTTTTGGCAAGATAATTGGACTGGACGTGGGTCCATTGATGACTTACTTTCTACCCATTTCACTACTGCTATTAAAGTGAACTCTTTCTGGAAGAATAATATGTGGAACAATAGTAAGCTTACTGATCATATTCCTCCCTCTCTTCTAAATAAGCTTACTACTATTCCTATCATTCATACCAATAAAAATCAGATCCTTTTTAAGCTTTCACATAATGGTGATTTCAACTTTAAAAATGTTTGAATTCACATTAAAGTAACTCATGATTATTCCTATGTGTTTTCTAAACTTTGGAACAACAATATCCCTACTTCTTATTCTATTCTTACTTGGCATATTTTAAAAAACTTCATCCCTTTGGACTCCTTGTTGTGGGGTAAAGGTTTTCAATTATCTTCAAAATGTCAATGCTATTTTCACATTGAGAATGTGAATCCTATTTTTGTTAATGGGGCCATTGCTTCTAAACTTTGGATTTGGTATGATGACCTCTTTAACATTGTCATTTTCAATCACTCCTTAAATTTATACCAACTTCTTTAAATTTATTTTGACAACACTATTAAAGGACACATTAATGTCATAACTCGCTATCACTCTTATTTGGTTCATATGGTTGGACCGAAATGATGGAAAATATCATGAGATCCCTATGAATCACATAAGGATAATTGCTAGAACTAAAAACAAAATTCGTGACTTATTTAATGCCAATTTAATTAAATACAAACAATTCAAAGGTTGCAAATTTGTGGCAAATAAATTGGGTTTTAACTTGTCGATCACCACCAGAAGATGACAAGATTGTTTATTGGGTAAAACCTCATGCTAACACTATTAAAGTTAACAGATGGCTCTGTCTCTCATAATGGTTCAGGCTGTGGTGGAATTTTCAGAAATCTTAATGGTAAAGTCTTATGTGCCTTTGCTTACCCCCTTAATCTCTACTTTGTTCCCTTTGCTGAGCTCATGGCAGTGTACAAAGCTCTTGAGATTTGCCTTCAAATAGGTTGGCTCAATATTTGGATTGAGGTGGATGCCCTTGGATTGATCTCTTGACTTCCACCAAAATGGGCATCAATTGTACTACCTTCTTAAGCAAACTAGAACTCTCCTTGCCCAACTCTACTTTAAAATCACTCATGTATGGTGTGAGGGTAATGCATGATTATTAGCCAATATGGGTGCTAGATTGGATGGAATAAAATTCTTTGATCAACTAACCCTTCCTAAACATTTGCATGGCTTGGTTAATCTGGACAATATTGGGTTTCCTTATCTCAGAAATTAATCTAACCTATTGGATTCACCTGCTTCAATACCTCTTTTATTGCATGATCATTTTCTATTTACTATTGTTATTTCTTTGGTCTTTGCTGATGCATCAACCTGATATCCCTTGTTGTTTACTTGTTGATCTCTGTGGCACATGTTGTTGGTTTAATTGTCTAAGCTTTAATTGGGAGCTTACTGTCTCTACTATTTTTACTGTTAATGTGCTGCTTTTATTTGGAATTTTTTGATGCATCATCATATTACTCCTTGCTGGTCCTTCGATGAGCTATGTGGCATCTACTATTGGTTTAATTATCCCAACTTTGTTTGGGGTCTTGCTATTTCTGGATGCAACATCTATGTTAAAGGTTTAATTATTGGCTGTTAGGCTTTTGGGCCCTTGTCCGTAGTCTTGGAGTTGGTTTAATGTATTTGCTGAATGTATATGCTAACCCCATCTTACATACCTGTAAGGAAAGAAAATGCAATACCTTTGTTATTATTAATGGTTCTTTGCAGGTTTGGTATTGTTTAATGAATTCCTTTCAGTCTGATTTCTCTGAGGAGGGTAGTTCTATTGTTAGCGATTTCTAAAGGATTTCATTGATAATACCCTTTGAACCCTTATGGTAGTGTTGCCCCACGCTTTTTTTATTATCCTATGGTTGCAATAATTGTAGTGTTATTTTAACCTATGGCTATTGGATTTTGGATTCACTATCCTAACCTTGTGTTTGTTAGCTATTTGTTGCTGGTGTTCTTCCTGATCTTTCTGCTCTAGGCTAATGTTGATCAATTAATCTGTTGATTTTTACCTATTGGCTCTATTAAAATTATGCAGATCCAGCTTGTTGGTAATTACTATCCTGAATGTTGGTTGATCTGGATTATTGCTCCTCATGCTGCTTCTAGGGTTTTATTTTGTTTTGTTCAGTTGGCCTCTATTGAGGTTGTTGATTGCAAGATGGCTTTTATTTTTTGCTTGACTATTTCTTATCTCTCATTTTTCTGAATGTTTGTGCTGTTAAAACCTGGGATGCTGCTATTTTCACCAGCTGCTATTTTTTACATCCTGGTTCAGCTAGTCTTGGCCAGACCTCTTCCTTAACTATATGGGATTTAACTTATGCATTGTATAATTTGAATGATTGGTTTTATGGCCAACTTGCTATTATTTTCTTTCTTGGTTGTTGGATGGTCTGGATCATTGAGTCTTTTACCCAGCAAGCTATTACTAGGGATGTTTATCTAGTTCAGTAGGGTGTTGTTGGTGTTGTCTTGCTGATTATTTTGCCCAACCTCATATTCCCAATCTGCCAAGAGAGATTTTGCAATTTCCTGTTCAATTTTATTATTTCCTTCCAGTTTTGGACTTCCTTTATGGCTTCTCCCTTTAATGTGGTTGTGGGTTTTAGCTTGATCATCTTTATCCGGAAGGTTTTTCTGATTATCTTTTGAACCCTTTGCTACTTTACATCTCTTTTTTTATTGAAATTTTATATGGTGGGTGTAATTTTTGTTTTATTGCTACCACTTTGGATTTTGGATTTTAGGGTCCTTTGTCTTTGTGGTTATTATATTTTCTTGCCTTTTGTTTCTCACTATTTGTTAACAACTGGCAATCACGATTTCTCCTCCGCTATTTTATCCCCCTTGGTTCTATTCAAATTGTGCAGAACCCTGTGATTTTCCATCTAATTATTTGGATCTTTACATATGCTCTATTTACTCTGAATGGGTGGACTTTTGGCCAGCCTCTTGGTAATTACTGTCTGGGTTGTTAGCTGAATTGGATTAATACTCTACATGCTATTTCTAGGGTTTTGGTTTGTTTTTTCAGCAAGCCTCTAATGTAGTTGTTGACTACTTGGTGGCTTTTGATTTGAATCTCCTTATTGGTTTATTATATGCTTATCATCTGAATTCTATGGACTACTTTATCTGCTTCTATTTTCTCCATCTTCTTTCAATTAAACTTATATCTATTGCACTGTTTATTTTGAATGGGTGGTTCTCTGGCCAGCTAGCTGGTTTTCATTGTCTTGGCTTTTTGTTGTCTTGGATATTTGCTATCCTTGTTTCTCGGGATTCCAATGTTGGCTCTATCTTTGTTGTAGGACTTTAGGGTCCTATGTTCAGCAAGTTATTTCTGACTTTGTTATTCTGATTGTTTTTGGTCATTGGTGTCTGGGCTGCAACTTTTTCGATCCATGTTTTTATGCTCTATCTACTTGGTTACTAACTATTGCAATGTCTACTCTGATTGAGAGGTTCTATGGCCATCTTGATGTCCCTTACTATCTCTGCTATCTTGGCTATTTTTTGTCTTGGTTATCTCTTTATTTTTCGGATTCTAATGAGGACCCTAATTTGAATCCCCATTTTGATTTATCCTTTGGGTTCCAATGTACAAACTATTTTGTTGTTGGGCTTTTATGATTGCCCTGATGTTTTGTTTGATGTTCATTTCTTGATAGTGTGATCTACATTAACCGCCGATGTTTCTATTCCCATCCGGTTTAGTTTGGCTTGTGCTGCTATCTCCTTGGAATGCAATGTCTATTTTGAATGGGTGGTACTATGGATAGCTGCTGCCTTTTGCTATCTTGTTGTCTTTGTTGTTTGTTGATCTGGATTATCCGATTTTTTGTCCAAAGATGTCGCTGAGTCTAGGACTATCTTTATTTGGTGTTGTTTTTGGTATTGGGTTATGCTTCCTTCCTTTACAATTGCTTTTTGCCAACTACTAATATGGATATTAATAAGGGGTTTGTTCACATCTACATTCATTATTATGATTGGGCTCATTTTCTGGACTTTACTTCTAGGTTGTATTCTGAAAAGATTCATATATATATATATATATATATCATATGTTTGGGATGGTGTTACTTATAGGCTCATCGACGCTTGTGATTTCAAAGAAGATGCCCTCTTACGCTTTTTTTTTGTGGATGGTTTTATCTTTGGTCTATTTCATATGTATAAGTATCCTCATGTCGAGGTGACTATATTGATGATACTTTTCCTGCATGGGACCCCTTATCTTTCTACCCTTTGCAATTTCCTCTCTATATTATATATAGTTTTGTTTAGGTTTGCAGGTAATAAAGCCCATAAGACTTTCAACAACTGGCTGCTATCTTCACATGGGTGCTTCTCTCTTGTCCTCCTGGGGTTTGCTCCATGTCATGCATTCTCATCCCTCTGAGCATTGGCCCTAATCTTCCTTTGGCTTTATATGTTAATCTATTTGCATCTTTTGGTTAATGTATCTTCTTTTTTGCTTTTTTACAGATGGGGGATCTACTCCTCAGTGATTGTAGCTCTTTGAGTGATGGTTGGGTTTATCCCCTTTGGGACCTTGTAATTCTCTTTTGTGGCAATAAAATACACATGGGGTTTCTCAAACCTAAATGCTAAACCTACTCTAAACCCTAAACCTAACCTTGGATACCTCCACACCTATGACCCTAAAATCCCCATCACTAAACCAAACCCTAAACCACAAACCAAAACTAAACCTAAACTAAATAAACAATAAAATAAATATAAAACATAAACCTAAATAATAAAATAAAACACAAACTTAAACTTAAAAAGATAAAATAAAAATAAACTACTAATAAATAAACCAAACTAAACTAAATTTAAAACCTAATAAATAAACCTAAAATAAATAATAAACCTATAAAATAAAGGCTAATAAAACTAAAAAATTTAAAACCTAAATAAAATAAAATAAAACTAAAATAAAAATAAAATAAACCTAAACCTAAACTAACAAAACACTAAACTAAACTAAATAAAACCTAAAACTAAACCTAAACTAAACTAAACCTAAACCCTCAACTAAATAAAATAAAATAAACTACAAATAAACTTAAACCTAAACTAAAAATAAAACCAAAAAATAAACCTAAAATAGAAACCTAAAACCTAAACCTAAAAATAAAATAAAAACCTAAACTTAAACCTAAAAATACAAAATAAACCTATGAAATTATAAAACTAAACTAAAAAATAAATAAAACCTAAACCTAAACCTAAAAAAAAAAACTAAATAAAAAATATGAACTAAAATAAATACACCTAAAATAAATAAACTAAACAAAAAACATAAATAAAAAATAAAATAAATATAAATAAAAAAAAAAACTAAATAGAAATAAGTTTTAAACCTACTTTTACTAAATTTAAAAGAAAAGCCCTAAACTAATAAAACCTAAACACTAAATTCTTAGCACTAAACCCGGAAACCTAAACTTTAAAATTAACCCTAAAACCTAAACCCAAAACCTACAACCCTAAACCTTAAACCCTAAATTAACTAAACTAAACCTAAATAAATAACTTTAAACCCTAACCTAACTAAACCCTACTAAACCTAAACTTAAAACCCTAAACTAAATCATAAACCTAAATAACCCTAAACCTTAAATCTAAAACTTAAACTTATAGCCTAAACCTAAACTATAGCTAAACTAATCCCAAACCCTAAACCCTAAATTAACCCTAAAACCTGAGCTATCCCTAAACCCTAAACCCTAAACCCTAAAATCCCTAAACCCTAAAGCCTAAACACTAAAACCTAAATTCTAACCCTTAACCCTAAATCATAAAACTTTAAACCCTAAACCATAAAACCTAAACCCTAAACATTCAAAACCTAAAAACCTAAACCTAAACTAAATAACACTTAAAAACTAAAATAAATAAATAAACTTAAACCCAAATAAAATAAATAAATAACTAAATAAAACCTACACTAAAACCTAAACCTAAACCCAAACCTAAAAATAAAATAAAATTAACTAAAAAAAATAAACTAAAAATAAATAAATAAAAACCTTAACTAAACTAAAAAAAATAAAATAAACCAAAAAAACAAAATCAAACCTAAAATTAAAAAATAAAACTTAAACTTAAAAATATAATAAAACTAAACTAAACTAAAAAAGTTAAACCTAAAAACCTAAAAAAAAATAAACTAAAATAAAAAATTTAAACTCAAATAAATAAACCTAAGATAAATAAAGTAAACTAAATAAAAATAAAAATAAACCTAAATAAATTGAAAAAATAAAATAAACTCAAATAAATAAAGAATAAACTAAATAAACCTAAACCTACTTGTTTACTTAATTTAAAAATTAAAAGAAACCTAAACCCTAAACCCTAAACTTATAACCCAAAACCTACAACCTACAACCCTAAACCCTAAACTAAAATCTTAAACACTAAACCCTAAGCCATAAACCCTAAACCCTATAAAACCATAAACCCTAAACCCTAAACTAACCCTAAACCATAAACCCTAGATCCTAAACTCATCCTAAAACATAAAACCTAAATCATAAAAATTCTAAACCCTAAAGCTTAAATACTAAACCCTAAACCATAAATGCTAAACCCTAAACCCTAACATAACCCCTAAACCCTAAAAGCCTAAACCCTAAAACCTTAAACCCTGAACCCTAAACCCTAAACCCTGAACACTAAACCCTAAACCCTAAACCTAAAGTAACAAAATAAATAAAAAAATAAACCTAAACCCAAAGAATGGGCAAACCTTGACTAGGAATCACCATCAACCAAAATAGATCTAAAGGATGGAGGAGCATGATTATCAAATATGGTGGGAATCGAGGTGCCGGCAAATATGCAGTGCAGTGGTGGAGCGAGGCTATGACAAGTGGTGGTGAGGGAGAGATTGTGGATTTGATGATACCGAGAGGTAGGTGGTTCTAATGGGAACTAGAAATTGAAAACTCATCTACATGGAACTATGTCCTTATAAGAGATGATTTTATCAAGGGTTTTGATTTGCTCTATCCATGCTTATTTTTGATCATCACTTAGTCTAAAATTTTGTGTTTTAGTTAATGAAATTGAAAGAAGACAAAGTTGAATCAATTTGTTTTCTAAAAAAAACTTAAACCCTAAACCTTCAACCTAAACTGTAAACCCTAAAAAAACCCTAAACACTAAACCCTAAACCTTAAACACTAAACCTAAATCCTAAAACCCTAAACCATAAATCGTAATCCCTAAACCATAAAACCTAAACCTAAATAAAAAATAAAATAAAATAAAACAAGAACATAATCTAAAACCTAAACCTTAAACCCTAAACTAACCCTAAATCCTAAACCTTAAACCCTAAACCACCTACAACCTAAACTAACACTAAACCTAAACCCTAAACCCTAATCCCTAAAACCATAAACCCTAAACCATAAACCCTAAACCCTAAATCCTAAAACCCTAAACTGTAAACCTTAAACCCTAAATCCTAAAACCTACAACCCTAATCCCTAAAGCCTAAACTTCAAACCCCAAACCCTAAACCCTAAACCCTAAAAAAATAAAAACCTAAACTAAATAAAACCTAAAAATAAAATAAAAAAATAAACCTAAACTTAAATAAAATAGAAAAATAAAATAAAATAAAATAAAAAATAAAAATTAAACTAAAAAATTAAAATAAAACCTAAATAAAATAAAAACTAAACCTAAAATAAAAATAAAATAAACCTAAAAAAGATAAAATAAAAACCTAAACATAAACCTAAAAATACAAAGTAAAACTTAAACCTGAAAAATAAAATAAAAATAAAACTAAACTAAAAAATAAACCTAAACTTATACCTAAACCTAAAAAATAAACTAAAATAAAAAACCTAAACTAAAATAAATAAACCTAAAATAAATAAACTAAACATAATAAAAATAAAAATAAAAATAAACCTAAATAAAAAAATAAAATAAACTAAAATAAATATAAAATAAACTAAATAATCCTAAACCTACAGGTTTACTTAATTTTGAAAAAACCTTAAACCCTAAACCCTAAAAACCCTAAGCATAAAATCCAAAACCCTAAACCTACAACCATAAACCCTAAACCTACATCCTACAACCCTAAACCCTAAACCTTAAGCCCTAAACCGACAACCATAAACCCTAAACCTACTACCTACAATGCTAAACCCTAAACACTAAACCCAAAAACCTTAAATCGTAAACCTTAAACTCTAAAGTTCTAAACCTAAACCTAAACTAAAACTATAAATCAAATGCTAAACCATAGAAACCATAAACCCTAAACCCTAAACTAACCTAAAACTCTAAACCTTAAACACTAAACCCTAAATTAACCCTAAAATCCCTAAACACTAAAACCCCTAAACACTAAAAACCCTAAACCCCAAATCGTAATCCCTAAACCCTAAACCTAAAAACCTACAACCCTAAATCCTAAATCCTAAAACCTACAACCCTAAACCATAAATCCTAAACCCCAAACCCTAAACCCTAACCCTTAAACCCTAAACCTTAAACCTTAAAACCTAAAAACTAAAAAAAAGAAGCTAAACTTAAAGTAAATTAAACATAAAAATAAAGTAAAAAAAAACTAAACCTAAACCTAAACCTAAACCTAAAAGGAAAATAAAATAAAAAATAAAAACCAAAACTAAACAAAAAAACTAAAAACCTAAATAAAATAAAAATTAAACTTAAAATAAAAAAATAAATCTAAACCAAAATTAAAATAAATAAATTCAAAAACCAAGCCTAAAATAAACTAAACCAAAATCGTAAACTAAATAAAGTAAAATAACTAAAAATAAACCTAAACCTAAACTAAAAAATAAAACAAAAATTAAGCCTAAAATAGAAACCTAAAACTTAAAAATAAAAAAATAAAATAAAAACCTAAACCTAAAACTAAACCTAAAAATAAAACCTAAACCAAAAAAATAAAATTAAAATAAAGCTAAATTAAAAAATAAACAAAAACCTAAACTTAACACTAAAAAATAAACTAAAATAAAATACCCAATTTAAAGTAAATAAACTAAACTAAATAAAAAAATAAACCTAAATAAAAATAAAAAATAAAATAAACTAAAATAAAAAATAATAAACTTAAACCTACGAACTAAATTTAAAAAGATAAAACCCTAAACTAAACCCTAAACCCTAAATTCTAAACACTAAACCCTAAAACTAAACCCTAAACTAACCCTAAACCTAAACCCTAAACCCTAAACCCTAACCCTAACCATAACACCAAACCCTAAACCCTAAACCTTATAATCCTATACCCTAAACCTTAAACTAACCTTAAACTATTTAAACTCCTAAACTCCTAAACCCTAAACTAAACCTAAACAACTAAAATCTAACCTAACCCTAAACCTTAAAACTAATAATAAATAAAACTTAAACCCTAAAGCTTAAACTAAAGTTTAAACAAACTAACTAAACTTAAACTCCTAAACCCTAAACTAAACTATAAAACTATAAACTAATAAACCATAAAACTATAAAAAACCTAAACTAAACCTTTAAACTTAAACCTTAAACTTAAACCTAAATTAACTATAAAATCTATACCTAAAAGCTCTAAACCCCAAACTAATTAAACCTTAAACCCTAAACTCTAAACTCTAATTATAAACCTCCAAAACCTACAACCTAACCTAAATCTAGAACCTATAACCCTAAACCATAAACCCTAAACCCCAAACCCTAAACCCTAAACCTTAAACCCTAAACTTTAAACCTTAAAACCTAAAAACCAAAAAAAGTTAAACTTAAAGTAAATAAAACCTAAAAATAAAGTAAATAAAAAAACTTAAACCTCAATAAAATAAAAAATAAAACCTATACTAAAACCTAAACCAAAAACCTAAACCTAAACCTAAAAAGAAAATAAAATAAAAAATAAAAAATTAAACTAAAATAAAATAAATAAAAACCTAAACTAAACTAAAAAATTAAAACCTAAATAAAATAAAAATAAACTTAAAATAAAAAAATAAACCTAAACCTAAATTAAAATAAATAAAACCAAAAACCAAACCTAAAATAAACTAAACCAAAACCCTAAATTAAATAAAGTAAAAAAGCTAAAAATAAACCTAAACCTAAACTAAAAAATCAAATCAAAAAATAAGCCTAAAATTGAAACCTAAAACCTAAACATAAAAGAATAAAATAAAAGACTAAACCTAAACCTAAAAAATAAAATTAAAATAAAACTATACTAAAAAATAAACATAAACCTAAACTTAATCCTAAAAAATAAACTAAAATAAAATACCCAATTTAAAGTAAATAAACCTAAAATAAATAAACTAAATTAATCAAAAATAAAAAATAAACCTAAATAAAAATAAAAAACTAAAATAAACTAAAATAAATAAAAAATAAACTAAATAAACTTAAACCTACAAGTTTACTAAATTTAAAAAGAATAAAAAAACCCTAAACCCTAAACCCTAAACCCTAAATTCTAAACATTAAACCCTAAAACCTAAACCCTAAATACTAACCTAAACCCTAAACCCTAAACCTTAAAACCCTAAACCCTAAATAAAATAAACCCTAAACCCTAAACCCTAACCCTAACTATAACCCTAAACCCTAAACCCTAAACCATATAACCCTAAACCCTAAATGCTAAACCCTAAAAACTTTAAACCCTACAATCTAAACACCAAACCCTAACTAACCCTAAAACCTAACTTAATCCTAAACCCTGAAAACTCTAAACCCTAAAGCCTAAACAACCAACCCTAAACCTAAAGCCTAAACCTAAATCACCCTAAACCTAAACCTAAACCCAAAAAACTTAAAACCTAAACCTAAATAAATAAACCTAAAATAAATATAAATAAAAAATAAACTAAATAAAATAAAAATAAAATAAAATAATCTAAACTAAAACCTAAACTTAAAAAATAAACTAAATAAAAAGCATAAATTAAAATAAATAAACCTAAAATAAATAAACAAAATTAAATAAAATTAAAAAATTAGGCTAAATGAAAAAAATAAACTAAAATAAATTAAAAATAAACTAAATAAATTGAAACCTACCAGTTTACTTAATTTTAAAAAACTATAAACCCTAAATCCAAAACCTACAACCCTAAACCCAAACCTTAAACCCAAAACCCTAAAAAACCTAAACCCTAAACCTAAATGCATCAACCTTAAAACCCTAAATGCTAAACCTTAAACCCTAAACCTAAACCCTAAAACTGAAACCCTAAACCCAAAACCCAAACCTAGACCTAAAGTAACAAAATAAATTAAAAAAATAAACCTAAACTTTAAAACCTAATAAACCTAAACCTAAACCTAAACTAATAAGAACCGATGATATGAACATCGCCAACCATGCCTAGTTTATGGAGGCTAAGGCGAGGTTATTGGAGTGGTGGAGGGGATCTAGGCTGCTGGATACTGAAGAGTAGTGGAAGATGGAGGCAGATGAGCATGGTAAACCACAGGAAGAGACTGAGGAAGGATGGTGGATCCTACTGAGAGAGGCCGTGGAGGTTCTGAGGGGAACTAGAAACTAAAGAATGACCGATCCGCTATGGAATTATGCCTTTTATAATAGATAATTTAGTTATTTATTTTATTCTTCTCATTTTATCTATGTTGTCTCTGAAAGCTTTGTGTGATACTTAGTTGATGAAATAAAAAGAAGAAATGTTGAATCATAATTTGTTCTCTGTTAAAAAAAAAAATCAAAACCCCTAAACCTTAAACCCTAAGCTAAAACATGAACTCTAAACCTAAATCCTAAACCCAAAACCCTAAACCTTAAACCCAAAATCCCTAAACCCAAAACCCAAAACCCTAAACCTAAACCTAAACCTAAACCCTAAACCTAAACACTAAGTCCTAAACCCTAAACCCTAAACCTAAACTTAAACCCTAAACCTAAACCTAAACCTATACCCTAAACCTAAACCTAAACCTAAACTTAAACTTAAACCCTAAAAGGCTAAACCTAACTAAAAAAAACCTAAAATAAATAAACTAAAACCTAATCCAAAATGAAATAAAAAAGATAAAATAAAAGAAAAACCTAAACTAAAACCTAAACCTAAAGCTAAAACTAAACCTAAGCCTAAAAAGAAAATAAACCTAAACCAAAAAAAATAAAAAAAAACTTAAACCAAAAAAAGTAAACCTAATAAAAAACTAAACCTAAACCTAACCTAAACTAAACCTAAACTAAACCTAAACTTAAACTAAACACTAAACCTAAAACCTAAACTATAACCCTAAACCTAAACCTAATAAAAAATTAAACTAAACTAAACTTAAATTAAAACCTAAATCCTAAACTTTAAACCTAAATAAACTAAATAAACCTAAACCACCTAAACCCTAAATCTAAACTAAACCTAAACTTAAACCTAAACCTAATCCTCTAAACCTAAACTATAAACCTTAAAACTAAACTCCTAAACCTAAACTAAACCCTAAACCTGAACCTAAACCTAAACTTAAACCTAAAACTTAAGAAACTAAACCTAAACTAAACCTAAACCTAAACTAAACTAACTAAACCCTAAAACTAAACCTAAAGTTTAAACACTAAATATAAAAAACCAACCTAACTAACCTAAACCTAAACCCTAAACTAAAAGTATAACCCTAAACTAAATCCTAAACCCTAAACCTAAACTTAAAAACCCTAAACTAAACCACTAAACCTAAAATAAATAAACTAAACTAAATAAATAAAATAAATAAACTAAACTAAATAAAATTAAAATTAAAATGAAAATAAAATTAAAATAAATAAATAAAACTAAATAAACTAAATAAACCTAAACCTATAAGTTTATTTTAAAAAAACCTAAACCTAAAATAAACCTCCTAAAACCCCAAACCTTACACTAACCAAAAAACCCTAAACCCCAAAACCCTAAACCCTAAACCATAAACCTTAAAGCCTAAATCGTAAACCTAAACCTAAACCTAAATTTAAACCCTAAACCTAAACCTAAACCCTAAACCCTAAAACCTAAAATAAACCTAAAAAATAAAAACCTAAACCTAAGTAAAATAAAAATAAAATAAAAACCTAAATCTAAATCTAAACCTAAACCTAAAATAAATAAAATAAAAAAAAAACTTAAACTAAAAACAAATAAACCTAAAATAAAAAATAAATAAAATAAAACTAAATAAAATAAATAAATAAACCTAAAGTAATAAAACTAAATAATAACCTAAAAAAATAAACCTAAAAATATATAAAAAATAAAACTTAAACCCTAAACTAAAAAAAACCTAAACCTAGAATAAACAAAATAAAATAAACCTAAACCTAAACTAAAATAAACTAAACTATAATAAATAGAACATAAAGCTAAACCTAAAATAAACTAAACCAAAACCCTAAACTAAATAAATAAACTAAAAATAATCCTAAATCTAAAAATAAACCTAAAATAAAAACCTAAGACC
The DNA here is from genome assembly GCA_021442155.1 of Cymbidium sinense. Taxonomy (NCBI): domain Eukaryota; kingdom Viridiplantae; phylum Streptophyta; class Magnoliopsida; order Asparagales; family Orchidaceae; genus Cymbidium; species Cymbidium sinense. Next base: position 365,664,971 of record CM038214.1, on the reverse strand, counting down.
TAAACCTAAAAAAGTAAAATAAAAACCTAAACCTAAACTTAAAAATATAAAATAAAACTTAAACCTAAAAAATAAAATTAAAATAAAACTAAACTAAAAAATAAACAAAAACCTAAACCTAAACCTAAAAAATAAACTAAAATAAAAAACCTAAACTAAAATAAACAAACTAAACTAAATAAAAATAAAAAAATAAACCTAAATAAAAATAGAAATATAATATGCTAAATAAATCTAAACCTATTAGTTTACTTAATTTTAAACAAAAAACCTAAAGCTAAAATAAACCTAAACCAAAACCCTAAAACCTAAAACCTTAAACCCTAAACTAAATCTTAAACCCTAAATCCTAAACACAAAAGCCATAAATCTTAAACCTTAAACCTAAACTAAACCCTAAACCCTAAACCTAAACCTAAACCCTAAACTAAAACCTAAACCCCTAAACCTAATAAATAAACCTCTAAACACTAAACCCTAAACCCTAAATCCTAAACCCTCCCTAAACCCTAAACTTTTTTTCATGATCTTGCTTTTTGATCTAGCTTTTAGGTTGGCTGTTGGTTCCTACTTGGTGGTTCCTATATTTCCACTGTTGGTTTGATTTTAGCCTGGTGGCTATCTTTTTCCTTATTACTTTGTTGGTAGATGGTTTCTACTCTAGCTTTATTCTATTTTTGCACTAGTTGGTTTGTTGGCTTTACTCTTGAACTCAATTACTTTTGCTTATTTAATGGTTGGATGGGTTTTCTTATGGGAACTACTGTTGGTTGTTGCCTTTTTGAACCTTCTCTTGGAGAATTTCCTGGCTACTTGGGTTCTCCTCCTAGTCTCTTGTTATTTATTGATGGATCCTTCTTTTTCCTTGGTTTTGGTTTATTCTCCCCTATTGGTGCATTATTTGAAGCACATTTTGTGTTGTTATTATGCTTCATGTTAGTCTTTGTTGGAAGTTTAGTTTTTTTAGGTCCTGCTACATCATTGCCTTTCTAAGCAGTTTTGTGCTTCTATTATATGATACTTATCAATTTTCTACTTTCCTTGCTGGGGATGCTTCCTTAATTGGTTACTTTATTATGGGTGATTCTCTTACTTTGGATTTTATGAATGGTTTGGGAGGACTTGTAATTATCCTTGAATTGGTTGGTTGATTTTTCCTTGTTGGTCTTTTTTTTTTCTTGGACAATTTGAGCCTTTTGCTATCGCTATACCTTTGTTGACCCTTTGATTGGACTTTGTTTCTGGTGGTCCTTTGGCCCCTTTTGTGTCTATTTTGTCTGCTGATTTAATTTGTAGCTATGTTTCCTTCAAGTGATGGTTTCATTTCTAAGTCAGATAGTCATTTTGTTGCTCACCCGGTTTGTCTTGGTGATTGCTACTTTGTTGGGACTTTGGTCCGAGGGCTTCAATCTTGGTTTTGTTGGTTGTTTCACATTAATATGGGTCCTGTGCTACATTGCTAGATCTGTTTTCCCTAGTGTGAGCTTGGATGGGTATTTGGATAATGGCTATTATTGGTGTTTGACTTTGTTCTAGCCTCTCTGGTTATTGTGATTAGTTTATTGTGGTTTTTTTTTGGCGTTAGGTAGTTGTTGGTTGGTTTCTTTGTTTAATGGTGCGTGATCTAGAACACTATTGATTATCGCCTTGGATGTTTGCTTGTATCGTATCGGCTATGATGGCTTTGATGTTACTCACTTTCTCTCGGTTGGTAGCATTACATATGATTATAACCATTCTTTATGATTTTGATGTTCATATGTATTGTTGCCCTTGAGATGATCCTAACCGAGTGAGCATTATCTTTCTCAACACTCCTTTTCATCTCTTTATCTTTATCCTTTTAGCTATGACTTTTGCCTTTGTAGTGTGTTGATTTATTTTAAGTGGAACTTTTCGAGAGAATGGTCATTACCTACCAACCCAAGTGTCTATTAGATCTTGCTTGTCTTGCTTTTTCAAAAAAATCTTCAACTATTGTTGACTTATTCTCTTACTATTTTCAAGATTTATTTTAGTCTTACTCTATATCTTTTTCTCTTATAATTTATAGCTATTGTATTTGCTCTTCTATTTTGTTTTCTTTTTCTAATGTACTTAGATGGGAGTTTAACTTTAGGTTTCTTATAGACTGAGAGAGAAATTTTAGAGCTTTAACCCTTTTAAGAACATTCTATATTTTCCTTCTATGGTAATAAAATTCTAACATCGCCTAAACCTTAAACCCTAAACAATAAAAAGCTAAAAATCAAAACCTAAACTAAATAAAACCTATAAAAAAATAAATAAATAAACCTAAACCAAAATAAAATAAAAAATAATTAAAAAACCTAAACTAAAACTTAAACCAAAACCTAAACCTAAACCTAAACCTATAAAGAAAATAAAATAAAAATAAAAAAACTAAACTTAAACTAAAATAAATAAAAACCTAACCTAAATTAAAAAAATAAAAGACCTAAATAAAATAAAACTAAACCTAAAATAAAACTAAATTAAAAAATAAAAAATAAAAAAAACCTAAACCCAAAAAATAATCCTAAAAATAAATTAAAATAAAATTTAAACCATAAACTAAAAAAAAACCTAAACCTAAAATATATAAAAATAAACCTAAAGCTAAACTAATATAAACTAAAATAAAATAAATAAAACCTAAACCTAAAATAAAATAAACTAAACTTAAACCTAAACTAAAAAAAAATAAAACCTTAAAATAACACTAACCTTAACCTAAAAAAACCTAAACCTAAAAATAAAAAATATAACATAAACCTAAAAAAATAAAATAAAAATAAAACTAACCTAAAAAATGAACTAAAACTAAAACCAAACCTACAAAATAAACTAAAAAAAACCTAAAGTAAAATAAATAAACTAAACTAAATAAAATAAAAAATAAACCTAAAAAAATAAAATACAAAATAAAAACAAATAAATAAATAAATAAATAAAAACTACGAAGTTTACTTAATCTTAACAAATAAAAAATAATAAAAATAAAAATAAAAAAACCCTAACCTTAAACCCTAAACCCTAAACCCTAAACTCTAAAACCCTAAACCCTAAACTCTAAACTCTTAAACCCTAAACCCTAAACCCTAAACCCTAAACCCTAAACCCTAAACCCTAAACCCTAAACCATAAAACCTACAAATCTTAACCTAAACTAAATAAAACCTAAAAATAAAATAAATAAAACAACCAAAACCTAAATGAAATAAAAAATAAAGTAAAATAAAACCTAAACTAAAACCTAAACCTAACCTAATCCTAAAAATAAAATAAAATAAAAAATAAAAAACTAAACTAAATTAAAATATATAAAAATTAAACTAAATTAAAATAATAAAATAAACCTAAAAGAGCTAAATAAAATAAAAACAAAACATAAAATAAAAATAAAATAAAATAAAAAATAAATAAAAACCTAAACTTAAAAAATTAACCTAAAGATAAATAAAAAATAAATCCTAACCCATAATCTAAAAAAAACCTAAACTTAAAATAAACAAAATAAAATAAACCTAAACCTAAACTAAAAAAATAAAACCTAGAAACAAACCTAAAATAAACACCTAAACTTAAAAAAATAAAATAAAAACCTAAACCTAACCCTAAAAATAAAAATTAAAACCTAAACCTAAAAAAAACTAAAATATAAAAAATAACCATAAAGCTAAACCTAAACCTATAAAATAAACATAAACTTAAACTTAAACCTAAATTAAACTAAATAAAAATAAAAAAATTAAACTTAAATAAAAATATAAAATATAACAAACTAAAATAAATAAAAAATAAACTAAATAATCCTAAACCTAGTAGTTTACTTAATTTAAAAAAAACTCTAAACCTAAAATAAACCCTAAACCTTAAACCCTAAACCGTGAACACTAAACTAACCCTAAACCCTAAACACAAAACCCAAAACCCAAAACCTATAACCCTAAACACCTAAACCCTAAACCCTCAAAACCCTAAACCATAAAGCCTATATACTAAACCCTTAGCTCTAAACCCTAAAGCCTAAATACTAAACTCTTAGCCCTAAACCCTAAACCCTAAACTTATTCTTACTTTTTGGCATGAGCTGGGTTATGTTTTTGACCTCTTGCTTGGGTTTTGCAACTTGGTGGTTCCTATCTTTCCACTTAGGTTGGCTTAGTTTTTCAGCCTATGGATATAGTCTTCTTGTTACTTTAGTTGCTAGTGGATGAGATGGTTTCTACTCTGTATTTATTCTATTTTCTACATTGGTTGGTTTGTTAGCTCTCCTCTTAAACTCAAATTACTTTTTCCTGGTTGATGGTTTCATTTCTGAGCTGTTTAATCATTTCTGGTTGCACACCCTAGTTTGGCTTGGTGACTGATATTTGTTGGGACTTTAGCTTTAGTGCTCCTATCTTGGTTTTATTGGTTGTTTCTCTGTTAATTGACATTGGCCTAGTGCTAATAATGGTTTTGGTTTTCCTAGTTTGAAGTTGAATGGGTATCCGATAATGGTTATTGTTGGTGTTCGACTTTGTTCTAGCCTCTTGTGATTAGTCTATTGTAGCTTTGTTTGGTGGTTTACTAGTTATCTTGATCTTTGTTTAATGGTGTTGGATCTAGAACTCTATGAACTACTGGCCTTGGATGTTTGCTTGTATCATATATGATTGATGGCGTTGATGTTACTTACCTCTTATCTCTGGTTGGTAGCATTACATATGATTGTAACCCTTCTTTATGAAGTTTGGATGCTCATATGTATTGTTGCCACTGAGATGATCCTAACTGAGCTTGATCATTCTCTTCTCAGCTCTCATTTTCCTCTCTTTTTCCTTATCCTTTAGCTATGACTTTTACTTTTGTATTGTTTTATAGGTTTCTCTTAATGGTTGGATCTTTATAGAGGGAATGTTCTTTACTTAATCAACCAAAGTATTATTATGGATCTTAATTATCTTAGTTTCAAAGATATCATGAACTATTGTTGACTCATCTTTTACTATTTTAAAGATTTATAGTCTTACTTTGTCTTTTTCTATGCTTTTTTAGCTACTCTATTTGTTCTTTTATTTTCTTTCTTTCTTAATGTACTTAGATGGGAGTTTAGCTATTTAGGTTTCTTATAGCTCTAAGAATAGTAGAATTTTAGAGCTTTACCCCTTTTAAGGACATTGTATCATTTTCTTATTATGGTAATAAAATTTTAACATTCCCCAAAAAAATCCCTAAACCCAAAACCCAAAACCATAAACCCTAAACCCTAAACAACCCTAAACCCTAAACCCTAAATCATTAAAACCTAAATCTTGAACCTTAAACCCTAAACCTTAAACTAACCCTAAACCCTAAACCCTAAAGCCTAAACACTAAACCCTAAACCCTATACCCAAAATGCTAAACCCTAAAACTAACCCTGAACCCTAAACCCTAAACCCTAAACCCTAAAGCCAACAACCCTAAACCCTAAACCCCAAACCCTAACCCCTAAATCTTAAACCCTAAAAACCTAAAAACCTAAACCTAATCTAAATAAAACCTTAAAATAAAATAAATAAAAAAACTTAAACCTAAATAAAATAAAAAAGTAAAATAAAATAAAAACCTAAACCTAAACATTAAAATAAAATAAAATTAAAAATAGAACCTAAACTAAAATAAATAAATATAAACCTAAACTAAACTAAATAAAATAAAATAAAAAAAAAAAAAAAACTAAATAAAATAAAAACTAAACATAAAATAAAAATAAAATAAGCCTAAAATAAAATTAAATAAAACTAAATAAAACCTAAACTTAAAAATTAACTTAAAATAAAATGTAAAAATAAATATAAAATAAAACCAAAACCCTAAACTAGAAAAACCAAAACTTAAAATAAGCAAATTAAAATAAACATAAACCTAAACTAAAATAAATAAAACATAAACCTATTAAACTAAACCTAAACCCTAAAGTAAATAAAATAAAATAAACTAAAATAATAAACCTAAATTAAAAAATTAAATCTAAAAATAAACCTAAAATAAAAACCTAAAACCTAAACCAAAAAAAAAAAAAAAATAAAAACCTAAATCTAAAAGTAAAAATAAAAAAGTAAACCTAAATCTAGAAAAAAGACTAAACCAAAAAATAAACATAAACCTAAACCTAAACCTCAAAAAATAAATTAAAATAAAAAACCTAAACTAAAATAAATAAACCTAAAATAAATAAACTAAATAAAATAAAAATAAAAATAAACTAAATAAATAAAAAAATAAATTAAATAAACTAACTAAACTTAAACATATGAGTTTACTTAAATAAAAAAAAGCCTAAATCTAAAGTAAACCCTGAACCCTAAACCCTGAAATATCATAAACCTTAAACCCTAAACCCTAAAACCTAAAACCCAAAACCCTAAACCCTAAATTATAAACCCTATAAAACTATAAACCCTAAACTAACCTAAACCCTATACCCTAAACCCTAAATCCTACAACCCTAAACCCTAAACCCTTAAAACCCTAAACCTTAAACCCTTAAAACCCTAAACCCTAAACTCTAAACCATAAACTATAAACCCTAAACCCTAAACCCTAAACTTATTTTCACTTTTGGTCTGAGCTATATTTTACCTCTTGGTTCTTTGGCCTTCAGGTTGCTACTGGTGGTTCTCTTTACAGCCTTTGATTGGTTTGGTTTTTTCACCTTGGTTGTTGTCTTCTCGCCTTATTACTTTTCTTGATGGTGGATGAGAAGGTTTCTGCTCAAGCTTTATTCTATTTTCTTCACTAGTTGGTTTGTTGGCTCTCCTCTTGAACTTGAATTACTTTTTGATGGTTTTTCATGGTTGAATGGGTGGCTTTCCTAGTGGTAACTATTATTGGTTGTTTCCTTTCTAGCCTCCTTTGAGAGAGTTTTCTAGCTATTTTTTAGGGGTTGCCTCCAGTTCCTATTTATTGTCGGATCTTTTTTTCCTTCATTTTGTGTTTGGGTATTCTGGGGATTAGCCTTTGTTGCGTTATTTGCAAAGAAGGTTTATGTTGTTATTATGCATCCCATCGTTAGTTTTATTTCTAAGTTTAGTTTTTCACCTTCTTGATATTATTGCCTTCTATGGTGGTTGTGCTTTTGGACCTCATTGTGGTGCTTTGTTGGTTTTACTTTTCTTTGGCCAATGGGTTACTTCCTTGTTGGTTACTGATGGGTTGTTCTCCGGTGGTTGCCTTTATGGCTATTTCACTTAGCTAGTTTGGTTAAAGGACTTTTAATTATCCTTGAAATCTTGGTTGGTTGATTTTTCCCTTGGTCTTTTCCTTCTTCTTGGACAATTTGCTGGAGCCTTTTGATGTGTTGGCCAAACCTTTGATGATCATTTTGGATTGAAATTATTTGTTTGGTGGGTTTCCCCCCTTTTGTGGCTATTTTGTTCTAGTGATTTTCACCAATTTATGTTTCCTTCATTTGATGGCTTTATTTTGAGCCATTTCAGGTTACTCACCCGGTTTGGTTTGGTGACTGCTACTTATTGGGACTTTGGATTGAGGTCTCCTATCTTGGTTTTGTTGGTTATTTCTTTGTTAATTGGCATGGGTTTGGTGCTTGCTGATGGCTGGTTCTATTTTCCCTAGTTTTGGATGGTTATTTGGATAATGGTTGTTGTTCTGTTCTAAGTTTATTCTAGCCTCTCCGGTTATTATTGTTAATATACTATAGTGGTTTAGCTACTACTTGCTAACCGATTGCACTTTATTTAATGGCACAGGATCTAGACCTCTATGGATTACTCACCTTAGTTGTTTGCTTATATCAGGTATGCTAGTTTTAATGGCTTCGATGTTACTCACCTCTTCTATTTGGTTAGTAGCATTACATATAATTATAACCCTTCTTTATGATGTTTGGATGCTCATATGTATTGTTGTCCTTTGAGATGATCTTAACTTTCTTTTTCTTCTCTCTCCTTTTCCTCTCTTTATCTTTATATTTTAGCTATCATTTTGCCTTTGTAGTGTTGATTTCTATACTAGTTAAAAACTTTATAGAGGGAATGGGCATTTCTCAACCCAAGTTCTTGTTGTGGATCTTGCTTATCCCGCTGCTTTCTCAAAGGAATCATGTCATTGACTCATCCTTTTACTATTTTCAAGATTTATTTTTTTACTTTTTTACTCTATGTCTTTTTTTTGCTTTTAGCTATTGTATTTGCTCTTTTGTATTTTTTTTTTTCTAATGTACTTAGATGGGGTTTAGCTCTTTAGGTTTCTTGTAGCTCAGAGCAATAGAAGAGCTTTACCACTTTTAAGGATATTGTATCTTTCCTTGTATTATAAAATTTTAACTTTCCCATAAAACCCTAAACCCTAAATAACCTTAAATAATAAAACCATAAACCTTAAACCATAAAGATTAAACCCAAAAAACCAAACCCTAAACCCTAAACCCTAAACCCTAAACCCTAAAACCCTAAACCCTAAACCCTAAACTAACCTTAAACCCTAAATCCTAAACACTAAACCTTAAACCCTAAATCCTAGAAGCATAAAACTTAAAACCCTAAACCTTAAACACGAAAACCCTAAACCCTAAACCTAAACCTAAAGTAACTAAATAAAATAAAAATAAATCTAAACCCTAAAACCTAATAAACCTAAACCTAAACCTTAAGAATGGGCAAAACCTTGATGGCATGAACATCATTGTCAACCAGCTTTAGATTTGGCAAGGGAGGTGAAGGCAGAGGCTAATGATTATCACGGTGGTGGTGTTGGTGGATATGGAGGTGGTCGAGGAGGTGGTGGTGGAATTGAGAGAAGAGCGATGGAGGTTACAGCCCATGGTGGTGGCAGGAAGAGATCGTGATATGGTGGTGGATCTCACTACTGAGAGGTCGGGTGGTTATGATGGGAACTAGAGAAACAAGAATTGATCCGATCTACTATTTATGGAACTGCTGCCTTTATAGTAGATATGGTTCTAGGTGGTTTTTGATTTGCTCTATGCTCTTCTTTTGTACCTATAGAAAACTTGGTTTGTGTGGTGTTTATTTTTGAGATTTAAGACACCACGTAGATCTTATGGGGCACTTATTGAAATGATTGGATATGACTTTAAGGAAAGATGCATTCAAAAGATAGAAATCATAACCCTATAATGGACCTAATCACCTAATAATGACTCCTAATGCATGATCTTCTAATGTACTAGAGAGTTCTTTCCCTACATTACATGGAAAAGTAAAGTAGGTTTATATTAAGCCGTTTGTTAAGTTTTGTAGGAGGTAAGCCTCCATAGTTAATTACATCTTAAGGAATGTGAATCCATTAGCATACTCTTTATGAAAGTTGCAATTAAAGTAACATTTCAAGGCTAAACTATCAAAGGACTAGTTGTATTAGAAAATAAAATGGGAAAACTCATGGTGAAGACTTATTATTGAAGCTAAATGAAATGAGTAGGGAATGCTCTTGATACTAGGAAACTTAGTTAGCATTTCAACCTATCCTATAAATGGGCTTTATAATTTTGAAATAAAAGTGAAGATCAATTTTGTTAAAGTTGACATTTCATTAGAAAGCTAGAACTTATAATCCAACAACACAAGATTGTGGAGATTTGTTTGCTTGTAGCCTAATAATAAATAGCCACCTGATCTTAAATCTAGGGAACTTTAGCATAAGCCAAAGTAACCTAAGAGAAAATAGTCTTATGGTTTAACTCCATAAGAGAGGATAAACCACCCGACTGGTGTACTTACATCTGCCTAGACTGGCTACCAGCTAACACCTCCTATGCTTTAAATCCATGAAGTTTGGTCATATGATTTGCAAGATTAGTTAGGTTGTTGTTTAATTAGAAAGTCCTTAAACTCGCTCCCTAAGAGACTTGAGCATGAGTGGTAGGAGCATATGACTTAGTATAGTGCAAAATCTTTTTAAATTTTATTTATTTTGACATATTTTTGACATAGGCTTTGGGTTTTGATGCCTACTTGATGAAATAAGGTTGTTGGCTAAATCAACAAGAAAGGGTGTTTTCCAACATAAGAGATAGACTCAAGAATTCCACTATCGTGATGGAAATCATCTATTTTCAAGATAAAATGATATGATTGCCATTCAACATTGCTAAGGGGTTGCTAATTTTTAATTATCTTGATTTATATCCTAGGCTTTATCTGAGGTTATGAATTATTTAAAACTTTAGTTATGAGTTGTAGGTGGGTAGAAAGGAAATTTTTTTCTAAGAGCCTAATTGCATTCCAGGCCACACATTCAAACATCAAACATATAAAGAAACTAAGAAAAGCATGCCATCCTAATTGCACACTTTAAACACAAACATAAAATAATTTTATATAGCTAACGAAAAGAATACAATGTGGTTGGGTGATGCCATACAACTCAAAAAGAAAATGGGTAACTGAGCTCTAGCCATATACAAATTGGTACATAAAAGAATAAATTGCAATTTACAAATGATAAATGTTGTGGGGGGTCTTCAAGTCTTCATGCTTCATATATCTTCCTCCTTCTTTGATTTGGTTTGCTCCACTTCAAAGGCATCACATGGCCTCCCGTGATAAAGCCTTAGCCAATGCTCATCCTTATCCCTCCAGAGAACTAATCCTAATTTCTAATGCAAAATTACATTAAAAATAGGAAAAGTAAATCTAACAACACCTTCAAGACAAGTGTTATATATATAATTTGGACTTACCAAGTAGTTATATATATAATTTGGACTTACAACCTTGCACATAGGTAACCAAGCCCAACTGTCCTAACTTGGATTATGCTTAGGGGCTTAAGCAACCTTCAAAGAGAGAATTGATATTTATTTTAAGCAGCTCCATAAACATAATCCCTATAAATATGATTAGGCTAATCACGCCTACCATCCGCCTATGAAACATACATACACCCTAACATCTAGTTTAAAATAATACATCACAAAAATATACATCACACCATGACACCATGCATCCTAACATAAGGCTACAAGTGGTGACTTAATATAATATCTATGTATGAAGACTTGTGTGGTATGTCCTAACTAGGCTTTAGAGTTAAGATTTTCTAAGTGTTGAAAGATTCAACTTAAAGGGTGGTTTTACTTCAAGTGCTTAATTTATTTGCAAGTTTTAATTTGTATTTTTTTGTATCATATGACCTACACATAGCAACTAAGTGTTTTAAAGAGAAGAGAAGAGGTTGCCCTCTTTCATCCCTACCTTAAACCACTTTCTAAAGCATGTTAATTTGATTTAGTTCACTTTAGTGGATGGCTTATTACACATTTTAGGTTAATCCTAAGTTCAGGTTGTCTTTAAATAATTCTATTGAATGTGAAAGGCTTCTCAAGATTAATTTAATTGAAATACTATCACATGACACATGCTAAATCATTATTTCCATCACATGTAACATGCATATGATTAAGTCTTAAGTATACCTACACATACAATATATTTTAGCACACTTGAATGATGTATATGAGTATGTACATTTGAAGCTTTATATTTTCCCTCCGATTGAATTTTTTTTTCATATTAATTTAAAACTTTATCTAAATTCTTATGCAAAAATATATAGGGATGAAATTAAACAAGTGCGTGTCATTATTAACTAGGGAAGTGGGGTAATTGGCTTCTTATAGTCTTGATCAAAGTGGTAGGACACTACTACTACAATAATTAGCTTCTGTGATATCATCTAAAAGAGAGGTATAATTGATGTCTACCTACTCTTTTATGATGCCCAAAATTTCTTCTATTAAATCTGATGATTCTAACTCTTTGTCGACAGTGACACAACAAAAGTTTAGAATGGGGTATCTCTACCCAAGTTGAAATCCTTAAAGACAACAAGTCCATCAAGACACTATTTTATGGCTTAGATCATTATTGTGATTGTCATTTTGAGTTATCTTCTTTGGAGTTAGATTCAAATCATTTGAGTCGACTTATCTAGAATGGATAATACATATTCAAAAATCCTAGTTTATTATGTTTAATTTTTTTTAGGCTTATGTTTAGGTTTAGTTTATTATAGGTTTAGGTTTAGGTTTTATTTATTTTAGTTTAGTTTATTTTAGCTTAGGTTTAGGTTTATTTTATTTTGTTTAATTTATTTTTATTTTAGGTTAAGGTTGTTTTTGTAGTTTAGGATTTAGGTTTTATGTTTTGTTTATTTTTAGGTTTTCTTTTAAGGTTTATTTTTTT